>CM076582.1:943993125-944382238 GCA_034641835.2 Pinus albicaulis
TATATAACTTCAGCTAGTAAAGAGACCTAGCTAATCAGAGTTATCAAATTTGCAAACAACTGTAGTATGAGATATATATATATATATGTATATATAACTGGTATTTGATTAACATCCTTCACAAAAGAATGGTCCAAACAGAACACTTATGGGAAAATAAGATGAGCATGTGAATTTCTATATAATGCATGCAACTATAAAAGCTGTGAAAGTTAATACATAATTCACCCACCAGATCTATATAAATTTGTAGTCAAGAGTATTTACTTCACAATATAGGTGCTAAAACTATTAAACTAGAAATATTATGAATAATAGAAGTGAATACTATCATAAAACCTCAACTAAGAAGCATATATAGAGTCCACTGCTGTTTTATATAATGTACATGAAATGATAGACTCTGTGGGCATGGGAAATTTCTCATGCGCTGAAAGAGTCATCCTTGAACACTCAAATAAAAAATAGAGATTTACATGCATTATGCTTGTACAATACGGAGGAACAGAAGAAAATAAGATAAGACTAGGGAGTTGATAAATTTCTCCAGTCTAACTTGTACGGATAGACTTCTCGGAGAAATAATCCATATGAGTGTTTATACAAAAATAAAAGGTGGAGGAAGCATAAACCCACAAATGAACCAACTGTGTCAATCAAATAGAAGCAATCCAGATGTAACTGAAATAAAATGTTTATCATGAACAACAACATGAACTAGCCACTTGAATTTTCTGAGTATAACAAATCTCTGTTCCTCGTCAAATAAGAAGGAAATACATACATGAAAAATCCATAGGTAAAGTCTTGAAGTACATTAAGAGAATGGTGTCTCTGATAAATTAAATTGGGATAATGTGATCATAGCGCCCATAAAATCAGAGTCTGACCAATACCAATTAGTCTCACGAAGTTATTACAATTAGAGTAGTAAGAGAAAACTATGAAAGGTAGACGAGAGGGTTATGGATAAAAATTTGGTAGAACCACGACATGAGAGTCGAGCTTCAATATGACCAGTAGGTGGTGATACCGACCTGAAAGCGTCAAGGGAAGTGAAATTAACGCGAGTGCAACAACCCTTTTTCCTTGTCTCCTCGAGAAGGAAAAGTATATGGGATTCGAATTTACCTGTAACCAAAGCAATAAACAGTGAGAATATGAATCGACCAACTAATGTGAATGATATTACAAAAATTTATAATAAAAAAATTTGAGCTACCTGGCAAAGATGAAGCTTCTTTCCGTCAAAACGACCTGAAATCGAGGTAGTGCATAGCAAAAAAAATAAATAAGAAAACCAGAGGTTCTATAGGGGAATGAGAAAAAACCCTTAACTAATGATACAAGTGAATAGATTCTTGCCTAAGGTATGTATCGCTCGCCGGAGAAGAGAAGAACAAAATCAATACCCCACCATTTGAACCCCATCATTTAATTCATGAAGGATGAGTAGAAATATGCCTTATCAAGAAAACAGGGCGTATTAGTCTCACACAGCATTAAGAAGAATCCAAATGAATTAGACGAAGAGATAGTGGCATAAAAAAAAGAATCAATATATTAGTACAGGAAAATTTCCATGAGACATTTTTCAATGAACGCAAATGCGGTCGAGACTATGAACGAGACTACAGGGAAGAAATTATTTATCTAAACCCAGCTCTCGCAATTTCCACAAAGAATACATATCAAGTTATAGAGACAGAACGTGAGTTTCACTGTAAAATGAGCGACGTGCATAGAAAATCATACTTGGAATTAAATTTCAATGGATAGGTAGGTAAGCCATATTTCTGGATGAGCCAAGGCTTAGCTACTCAAACGTGTAGAGTCTCGACACTGAGAGGTAAGTGAAAAAAATGAAGGGCGAAAGAACGGCTTCAATACTAAAGCAGAGATTTATATCACCGTATCAAATCCAGAAAAGCGACGAAACCCTAATGGATGAAACAATCACCACTGTTGAGGTGGCTTTGGATCCATAGCTTATACACAGATCGAGTGGTAGAGATTGCTATTAATACATGTCCATCCAATACATAAATCCAGAGATATATGAAATCGATTATACAGTACTTTCATTAATGTCATATGGCAGGCGTAAATTAAACAATATTCCGGCGTGGCGTATAGACCGAAACGTGAAAACGTCCAACTCTGCATGTGGATGCCATGAAAGCCAACGAAACGAAAAGAAGAACCAACGGAGTGGAATCTCATAAGAAGACGTGGAAAATTGAAGGGGTTGCGTAGGCCAAAACCCTGAGCCATCGTTTCCAACGAGACAGAAGAAACACATCACAAAATTTTACGCCCATCCCCATAGTAATATCACATTTAATGGAAGCGTACGTGAAAAACCAATGATGCGATGGTAACGTTCATTCACTTTCGCACATTGGCCACAAAAACTATATCAAATGAATACAATCGAAATCAATTATAATTAAAACCAATAAACCATGTGATGCGTCGTATAAGTTGACATGCCACATGGGATTTTCAATCTTGGAATGGTACGAATATGTAAGCCCATGAATCATATACTAAACATAAAGTCCATAGGAGCTTGCTATTGAACATGAAAGAGTAGGTATATTGAGACCTCCAAGCATAATGTGACAAGGGTAAATGAGAATGCCAAAAGGTGTAGATAAATGCACATAGAGAAAAAATGCGTAGAGATGTATGTAACCATATAACCATGGTTTGGGGGTAAAATGTATATATAATAGTGTGATATGGGCATAGATGTATTTACCATGAGCCCAACCCTTTTATGAAAAATAAATAAATTTCCATACAGTAATACGAATAGGAATGGGAATCCTATTCCATGTCAGATTGTACATGACGAAATTCGTAAAGAGGACTAGAGTTGAAGTGTAATTAGGAAAAAAAAAAAAAATTGGTAGGGAAGAGACGTTACAAATGGTATTAGAGCTCATGTTATACAAAACTGGGTTGTTGTTGTGTGTGCTCATTGTAAAATGATTTACTGTTGAAAAGAAAAAATATTATTTTTTAATTTATGATCTGTGTTGTTTAGTGTACAGTGGTGTTGGAATGGCAGAAGGTGAGGAAATTTATGTCGATCTGTGTGATAAGGATAATACACCAGATCCCAATGCTTCAGTGCTGGCTATGTTGCACAGTTTGCAATGAGAAATGGCTGAGCTAAGAAGCCAGAATGACAGATTGTCATTAGCCAGTGAGGAGCAGGAAAAGCTCATCAGAGAACTAACTTCGCAGAACAGCCAAGAAGGTGAAGGTTCCGGAAAGAGGAAGACTGATGAGTCTGAGGAAGATGATGCTGTTAGGCATCAGTATAAGCAGAAAAAGGAATTACAGGGGGAATTCTGAAAGATCAAGCCTCCCTCCTATGATGGGGAGAAGGAGGAAGATGTTGAAGCCTGGTTGTTGAACATGATTAAATATTTTCAAGTCTATGAATATGAAATAAATATGTAAGCCAGATTAGCTGTCTACCAGCTAAAAGGTAAGGCTACCTTGTGGTGGGAGGAGACAAAAATGGTTCATGCCATTGATGAAAATACAGTTACTTGGGAAGATTTCCAGGTTAAGTTTAAAAACTGCTATTTAAATGAACGTTATTATGATGATAAAGAAAAAGAATTTCATGATCTTAGATTGGGACAACTTACTATTGATGAATTTGTCACTAAGTTTACAAATCTGTTGAGATATGTCCCTTACATCCGTGAAGAGAAGGCAAAGGTGCAAAGGTTTCTAAACTATTTGCATGCTGTATACAAAGAGAAGATCGAGTTTGATAACCCAAAAACTATGGAAGAGGCAGTGAGGAAAGCTAGATTATGCTATCAACAGTTTAAGGGAAAGGATGAGCATGGAAAAGGCTGGCTAAACAAAAGTGAAATAAAAGGAAAGAAACAGAAACCAGCTTACTTAAGGAATTTTGGTAGGGACCATCAGAGGAAAAAGTTTAATAAACCAAAAGAAAGCCAAACAGCTTAGTCTCAAATTGGTTCCAAACAACTAGATGAAGGAAATAAGAATGAAGTCACAGTCAAAATGAGGGAACCTTTGAAATTCTGGGGATGTGGATAACCTCATATTTTGAGGGATTGTCCCCACCGAAACATTCAGATGATTATGAGAGATCGTGAAGCTACCACAGTAAATGACATAGCAAGAAATATACCCACTATCAGTGCAGCCTTGGAGAATCAACAAGCAGAACATCAAGCTACCATGGTTGAAATGGAGGGTAAGATTTCTGACCAATTTGTTACAATTTTGATTGATCTGGGTGCTTCTTTGAGTTACATTAGTCCAAAAATTGTAGAAAAATACAATCTCAAAATTGAAAAATTTCAGCAGTCCTGGTTGGTCTAGTTAGCTACTGGCACCAAGAGGAAAGTAACTCATAAGTTACCTCAAACAACAATCAAATTAAATGATTTTCAAACAGAAGTGAATTTAAACATTTTTCCATTAGGTTCATATGACTTGTTGATAGGAATGGACTGGATGGAAAAGAAGAAGGCCATGATGAATTGTTGGGATAAGACCCTGCATTGTATATATGAAGGGGGGAAACCTTTTATTCTCAAGGGAAAACCAAAACCCATCGTTGTAAGACAAATATCAGCACTGCAATTAAAACGAACAGCTAGGAAAGGATACCAAGTCTATGCAGTACATATAGAAGAGACAGAATAGAAAATTGAAGAAAATCTGCTGAATGCTTTACCAGTAGTAAGAGAGTTTAAGGAATTCTTTCCAGATCAGATTCCTCATCTCCCCCCCAAAAGAGAGATTGAATTTTCAATCGATTTGGTGTCGGGAGCAACACCTGTTTCCCGAGCCCCTTATCGAATGAGTCCCCCCGAACTCATGGAACTGAAAATGCAATTGCAAGAATCGGTAGATAAGGGTTATATCCGACCGAGTGTGTCTCCTTGGGGAGCACCGGTTCTATTTGTGAAAAAGAAGGATGGAACCTTTAGGATGTGCATTGATTATCGTCAACTGAATAAGTTGACTATTAAAAACAAATACCCTTTTCCCAGAATTGATGATATTTTTTACCAAGTGAGAGGAGCTTCAGTATTTTCGAAGATTGACTTAAGGACTGGTTATCACCAGCTCAGAATTAAAGAAGAAGACATCAGCAAAACAACTTTTCGAACCAGGTATGGTCACTACGAATTTGTAGTCCTACCTTTTGGTTTGAAAAATGCCCCTGCCACCTTTATGTGCCTAATGAATAGTGTGTTAAACAAGTACTTGGATAAATTTTTACTTGTGTTCATAGATGATATTTTAGTTTATTCCAAAAATGAGGAGGAGCAAAAAGAGCACTTGAGGATAGTGCTGCAAACGTTGAAAGAAAACCAGTTATATGCCAAATTCAGTAAATGTGAATTCTATAAGGACAAGATCCAATACTTGGGACATATTATTTCTGAACAAGGGTTGGCTGTTGACCCTGAAAAGATAAAGGCTATTAAAGAATGGCCTGTGCCCACTGATGTTTTAGAAATAATATCATTCATGGGGATTGCAGGTTATTATCGCAGATTTGTGGAGTGATTTTCTGCCATAGCATATCCCATAACATCACTACAAAAGAAGGGTGTCAAATTTGAGTGGAATAAAAAATGCCAAAACAATTTTGACTAATTAAAACTAAAACTCACTACAATCCCTATACTGAAGATTGCAGATCCTGATAAAGAATTTGTTGTATGTACAGATGCCTGTAGAGAGTGGTTGGGAGGAGTCCTTTTGCAGGAAAATTCAGTTATTGCATATGAATCTAGGAAACTGAAGACACATGAACAAAACTATAGTGCATATGATTTGGAGTTGGCTGTTGTTATTCATGCCTTGAAGATGTGGCGATATTATCTTCTTGGAAATAAATTTACATTGATGACAGATCATATTAGTCTTAGATATTTTTTTTCCCAAACTGATTTGACCGCTCGACAAGCCAGATGGCTATCTTTTCTGAGTGAATTTGATATGAACATAAAACATATCAGAGGGAAAGAAAATAAAATTGCTGATGCTTTGAGAAGAAATGATTGCAAACACATAAACAACATTGGAAGTACTGTAAATTTGGAGTTAGAAGATTTAGTGAAACAGGTAGTAGACCAGGATCCAAATTATGAAAACTTACAGGTGAAAATACTAAGGAAGGAGATGGTTGAATACACCCAAAACCAGAAAGGATTGATCTTCTACAAAAATAGATTATATGTTCCCAATGTAGAGGCTTTGAAAAGAGAGATACTAGATGAATATCACAAACAGCTGTATGCAGGGCATCCTGGATATCAGAAAATGTTAACAGCTTTGAAAAAGAAGTTGTTTTGGCCAGGAATGAAAAGATATGTAGTAGAATATTTAGCAATATGCATGGACTGTCAACTAGTTAAAGCTGAACATCAGCATCTTGCTAGTCTTTTAAATCCTTTGCCGATTGCGGAATGGAAATGGGACACAGTTTCTATAGATTTTATAACAGGGCTACCCAAAACTAAATACCAACACGATTCAGTGATGGTAGTAGTAGACACTTTAACAAAAGCTGCACACTTCATACCTGTAAAGTCTACTTTTGGGATAGCCCAAGTAGCAGATGTGTTTTTAAAAGAGATAGTAAGATTACATGGGGTCCCAAAGGTGATTGTTTCAGACAGAGATGCTAAGTTCACAACAGCCTTTTGGAAAGGTCTATTTGGAGGTATGGGCACTAAGCTGAATTTTAGTACTACCTATCACCCTCAGACCGAAGGTCAGATAGAGAGAACTAATCAGATTTTGGAGGATATGCTGAGAATGTATGTGATGGATAGGCCATCAAAATGGGAAGACTACTTGCATTTAGCTGAATTTTCTTATAATAACAGCTATCAATCCTCCATCCAAATGAGTCTGTTTGAGGCACTCTATGGAAGGAAATGTCGTACTCCTTTGAGCTAAAGCCAACCTGAGGATAAGCTAATGTTGGGACTAGATTCTTTACAAGAGATGGAAATAATTGTTAAACAAATACAAAGAAAAATCAAGATGGCACAAGATCGCCAGAAAAACTATACTGATAAGAAGAGGGTACATCAAGAATTTAAAGTGGGGGAACATGTGTATTTGCGTATTAAACCCAAAAAGAGCACACTTTATGATGGAAGTTGTGCAAAAATGGCTCCTAGATATTGTGGTCCTTTTGAAGTATTAGAAAGGGTGGGACCAATGGCTTACAATCTGGCCTTACCACCCCATGTTAGAGTTCATGATGTGTTTCATGTTTCATTATTAAAAATGTATGTACATGATGCTTCTCACATAGTTGATTGGAATTTGATACAGGTGGAACCAGAAGGGGAGTTCCTTCCAGAACCGCTTCAAATATTGGAGCGGGAAGAGATTGAATTGAGGAATCGGATGGTAGCAAGAGTAAAGGTGCAGTGGAAGCACTTTACTGCTGAAGAAGCTACTTGGGAAAGAGAAACTGAAATGATGGAAAAATATCCATTTTTGTTTGAAAAATGAACTCTAGTAAGTAGATATTGACACCGAGGACAGTGTTTGCTTTCAAAGGGGGAATATGTAACACCCCTAGTTTATGTTTTCTTTCAAAGCTAGAAATTTGAACTTCAATCCTAAGGGGAGTGGACCCAAAATGGATAAGTATTTTATGGATGTAATTAAATATTTAATTCTGAGAAAATGAATAAAATAATTCTGTGCAGATTGACCAAAATGAGAATTATGAGATTACTTGCTAAATCCATGAGGATGGATAAAGGAAAATACTTTCCCCAAAAATATTTCAAAAAATCCTTGAAAGAAATTATTTCCAAATTAGATTTTGAGGAAAATCTAGTTTCCCCAATGATGTGGAGAGTAGTTTGGAAGAGGTAAAAAGCTGGGAAAAGCAAAAAGCAGCTTTAAAAGTCCCTAAATAGGGAAGCCTAGGCAAACAGGAAGAAAAGCATTCTGATATTCTAAACGTTGCACTAGAAATCATCACTGGGCTCGCATGGTCAGAGGAACTAGGAAAATGAGGAAAAATCATCCAGAAGCTCTAAACCAACTTTTGATTTAAATCTGGAGATTTATGTTACCTCATGATTCATAATTATGTAAATCTAATCTGCTTCTGTTAATAGGATTGAAAACAGTGAACACTGAAGACAAATGGAAGATGTGAGTGGTAAGAAATTTGTTAAATTTACTAAGCAAATAAAGACCTGTGTGTTCCAAAATAGCAATACATGTATGTCTATAAGTTGCATTCTACAACAAGGACAGATTGGAAGAACATAGATTTAGTGCTTTATATAACTTCAGCTAGTAAAGAGACCTAGCTAACCATAGTTATCAAAATCTGCAAACAACTGTAGTATGAGATATATATATATATATATATATATATATATATATATATATATAACTGGTATGTGATTAGCATCCTTCACAAAATAATGGTCCAAACAGAATACTTATGGGAAAATAAGAGGAGCATGTGAATTTCTATATAATGCATGCAACTATAAAAGCTATGAAAAATAATACATAATTCACCCACCAGATCTATATAAATTTCTAGTCGAGTATTTACTTAACAATATAGGTGTTGAAACTGTTAAACTAGAAAAATTTATAAGTGTATAGTTGCAGAAATATTATGAATAATAGAAGTGAATATTATCATAAAACCTCAACTAAGGAGCATATATAGAGTCCACTGCTGTGATATATAATGTACATGAAATGATAGACTCTGTGGGCATGGAAAATTTCTCATGCACCTGGAAGAGTTAGACTTGAACACTCAAATAACAAATAGAGATTTACATGCATTATGCTTGTACAATATGGAAGAACAGAAGAAAATAAAATAAGACTAGCGAGCTTATAAATTTATCCAGTCTAACTCATACGGATAGATTTCTAGGAGAAATAATCCATATGAGTGCTTATATGAAAATAAAAGGTGGAGGAAGCATAAATCCACAAATGAAACAACTGTGTCGATCAAATGGAAGCAATCCAGATGTAACCGAAATAAATTGTTTATCATGAACAACAACATGAACTAGCCACTTGAATTTTCTGAGTATAACAAATCTCTGTTCCTCGTCAAATAGGAAGGAAATACATACATGAAAAATCCATAGGTAAAGTCCTGAAGTACATTAAGAGAACGATGTCTCTGATAAATTAAATTGGGATAATGTGATCATAGCACCCATAAAATCAAATTCTGAGTAATACTAATTAGTCTCACGAAGTTATTACATTTACAGTAGTAAGAGAAAACTATGAAAGGTAGACTAGAGGGTTCTGGATAAAAATTTGGTGGAACCACGACATGAGAATCAAGCTTCAATACGACCAGTAGGTGTTGATACCGACCTGAAAGCGCAAAGGGCACCGAAATTAACATGAGTGCAACAACCCTTTTTCCTTGTATCCTCGAGAAGGAAAAGTATATGGGATTTGGACTTACCTGTAACCAAAGCAATAAACAGTGAGAATATAAATCGACCAACTGATGTGAATGATATCACAAAAATTTATAATAACAAAATCTGAGTTACCTAGCAAAGACGAAGCTTCTTTCCGTCAAAACGACCTGAAATCAAGGTAGTGCATAGCAAAAAAAAAAATTAGAAAACGAGAGGTTCTATAGGGGAATGAGAAAAACCCCTTAACTAATGATACAAGTGAATAGATTCTTGCCTAAGGTATGTATCACTCACCCGAGAAGAGAAGAACAAAATCAATACCCCACCATTCGAACCCCATCATTTAAGTCACGAAGGATGAGTAGAAATATGCCCTATCAAGAAACCAGGGCGTATTAGTCTCACGCATCGTTAAGCAGAAGCCCAACGAATTAGACGAAGAGATAGTGGCATAAACAAAAGAATCAATATATAAGTACAGGAAAATTACCGTGAGACATTGTTCAACGAATCCAAATGCGGTCAAGACTATGAATGGGACTACAGGGAAGAAATTATTTTATCTAAACCCAGCTCTCGCAATTTCCACAGAGAAATTTTACATATCAGGCTATAGAGACAGAACGTGAGTTTCACTATAAAATGAGCAACGTGCATAGAAAATCATACCTGGAATTCCATTTCGATGGATATGTAGGTAAGCCAGATGTCTGGACGAGCCGATGCTTAGCTCCTCAAACGTGTAGAGTCTCGACACTGAGAGGTAAGTGAAACAAATGAAGGGCGAAAGAACCGCTTCAATACTAAAGCAGAGATTTATATCACCGTATCAAATACAAAAAAACGACTAAACCCTAATGGATGGAACAATAACCACCTTCTAGGTGGCTTCGGATCCATAGTTTATACATGGATCGAGTGGTAGAGATTGCTATTAATACCTGCCTCTCCAATACATAAATCCAGAGATATATGAAATCGATTTTATAGTACTTTCATTAATGTCATATGACAGGCGTAAATTAAAAAATATTCCGCGTGGAGTATGATATGAAACGTGAAAACATCCAACTCTGCATGTGGATGCCATGAAAGCTGACGAAACGAAAATAAGAACCAACGGAGTGGCATCTCATAAGAAGACGTGGAAAATTGAAGGGGTTGCGTAGGCAAAAACCCTGAACCATCGTTGCCAACGAGACAGAAGAAACACATCGCAAAATTTTACGCCCATCCCCATAGTAATATCACATTAAATGGAAGCGTACGTGAAAAACCAATTATGCGATGCTAACGTTCATTCACTTCGGCACATTGGCCACAAAAACTATATCAAATGAATACAATCGATAAACCATGTGATGCCTTGTATAAGTTGACATGCCACATGAGATTTTCAATCTTGGAATGGTACGAATATGTAAGCCCACGAATCATATACTAAACATAAAATCCATAGGAGCCTACTATTGAACACGAAAGAGTAGGTATATTGAGACCTCCAAGCATAATGTGACAAGGGTAAATGAGAATGTCGAAAGGTGTAGATAAATGCACATAGAGAAAAAATGCGTAGAGATTTATGTAACCATATAACCATGGTTTGGGGGTAAAATGTATATATAATAGTGTGATATGGGCATAGATGTATTTAACAGGAGCCCAACCCTTTTATGAAAAAAAAAAATTCCATACATTAATACGAATAGGAATGGGAATCCTATTCCATGTCAGATCGCAAATGACGAAATTCGTAAAGAAGACTAGAGTTGAAATGTAATTAAAAGTAAATAAATTTGTTGGTAAGGAAGAGACGTTAGAATACTTCATTATGTGTTTAAATAATTCAGGGAAGTGATTACTATCCTCTAACCGGTTTGGTTGAACTTATCATGCACACACTACTTTCATGTAGAATGTGTTGATAAATGGTCGAAAATAAATGTATCTTATCCTCTTTGCAAACATGAAATTGGAGAATCAAGTGAACTAGCAACATGGGCATAACTCAATGAAAAATATATATTAGAGAATCAAAAGGAGATAGTCCAGAGGTTTCATCTTAGAATGAACAAAAAATATTGGAGGAAAATTTGAGAGGAGAGGATGCATTTAAAAAGGACTATTTAGTGTAAATATATGCTTATAGATGCCATTTATTTGGATCTCGATAACTTTATTTTTATGTCAAATAGAAGTCATTGTTGGATTAGATTGGGAAAATTCATGGTATTTGATGAGAATATGGTGCAAGATAAGTCAAATTGATAAATAATGTTTTCTCAACCTTTATTTTTCCCTTAAAATTCATTATCATAGGTGTTGAATACCTGTAATAATACAGGTTCACATGTCTTCAAGCCTTTCAGTACAAATTCATAATTTTATGGCTATGGTTTTGAAGAGATGACACTAGTTGCTCGATTTATTTTAACAAGAATATTTTTTTTAGCTATAGGGTATATTGTTTTTCAAATATACTTGGGTGGATTTTTTGTTCAAGTCCAAGGTGAAGATGTAGATTTCCATGCAAATTTTAGTCTTTTAGTTAGTTTAAATATGTTCTCCAGGACTAGAATCTGTGACAATATAAAAATGTACAACCCTCTTGAGGAAATATCTGCATGGATGGAAAATTCAAAAGATAGTTCAACACAACTAGCATATGTGATAGGGTTTGATTATGAAGTCCATCTCCAACCTATTTTTTAGTAGAGCATTTATTCCAATTTGGCACTACTAAAATAAAAGATGATGGCAGACATGGGAAAATTATTGGTCTAGATCAGTAGTGAAGGACCATTAACCATACACTTTGCTTTCATGAGGACATGTAACGTATTAGGTGTGGAGATTATTTTGGGCCTCAAAAACGAAATTATTTTCATCACTTCTTCACTTTTAATATCTCACTTTTATCCCATCCTTTGGAATTTACATCATCCTTTTTTTGACGATTATTGGGTGCATAAATGTTATGCTAGGAAAAATCATTATGTTGGGATTTAATGTCTAATTCAATTTTTTTTATGAATTGAAAAGGTTAAAAGATTTTTTATTACTAACAATGGTTTTTTCCTAGTCAAATATTGCAACCTCTATGTAGACCTAGCAAATAACATCCAAGTTTGGCTAATCCATGTGACCATATGGAATATTGTGAGACATTTTTTTGTTCCTAGCATCAATGACATGGTTCAGTGTTGCTTGTTTCACACTTAGGTCAATTCTAGAGGTCTCCACGTAGTGATCAATGGTCATGACATCTTTTTTCAAGGAAAAACTAGTTCCTCAAATTCGAGTGTCACTTTTTGGCAAATGAAGAAGAATTTGGAAAATATGAAACATGGGTTTTTTCGAGGACATACCCAATTGGGTTAATTGCTAAAAATTCCTCCAAAAATTGTGTCAAATGAGAGCAATATCTGTGGTTCTTTTCAAGGGTAATTTCTAGTTTTTCCATTAACAAACTCCACCCCCAATTGAGTAACAATTAGCCAAACACGTCATATTGAGTTATTCTCAGAAGATGGCATGCCAAAAAAACTTATGTGATCATATCTTTTGTTAAGAATGTATTAAATATGATCTTCTGTAAATTCAAAAATATTTCACATATCATTTTTGGGGGAATCAGTTACAATTCGCCCTTCATCTTTACTCTATAAAATCATGGGAGAAAGAAAACAAGAGTTTCAAAAAAAACTTGTAAAATGAGTTCAAGAAAGGTCTGACCATATGTTTCTCTTATGGGATGATCCCAAGAGGTGACCACTTATATGTAGCAATGTAACTATGGAATTCTCTCTTAATGCAAAGACTACATGCTTTATTTTATTTCATTTATGTGTTGGTTCCATATTTTAGTTAACAAGGTATTTTATAAGGGATATTTATTGTTAGTTTGGGCCAAACATCTAGCTCGTTGCCCCGTTAAATTGCAATATGCTTATGGTTTTATGAGTTTATATTATGAAATATATATATTATTTTGGTTGATACTTTGTTCTAATGCCATATTGAATTTCTATTTCTCAATGAATGTTTGTATACAACCGAGGTTATATAAAACATCAGGTTTCTTTCATACAAGGCTAAACATGATATAAAGGAATTTATATGTGTTATGTGGTATTGATATAATTTCTTGGCATCACAATAACTCTATACTAATTATAGTTCTTGTTGATATACGATATGATTTCTTTATTTTATATTTTTAATAAAAAGGTTTAGTACACGATGTTGAGTCCTTTTGACACATAATTGTGTGACTTCACATAATATTTGAGTCTATGTTGAAGAATTTATTTCACTACCTTGTAAATAGGAATTGCAATATTTACATTCTTTCTAATCGTTGGTCAAGGAATTATTGGTTCATATGTATATTCAATAGTTTGGAACATAGATAGTTTTGTCATAATATTGTCTTTGCACCCTTGAGGGACTAGGCTTGAATGTTTTATCTAGCCATTTCAATCATGCTTTCAATATTTCTACAATATTATTGTAGATTATGTAGCCTAGCATGATTATTTTCATTCAGTCATTTAAAGAACTGATTACCTTGTGTTTCCATAGTTTCCAAAGAGAACTGTGCTCCTTTTCCACCTCAAATATCGAAGAGAAAAAACACCGAAAGAAAAAACAAAATTTCATTGACTACTGCTAATTACCCTACACAAAGCATTGTTCCCTTCAATAACTAAAAAAAAAAAACTAATTCGCTAAACCATAAATACAAAAATTTATTAACTAAAAATAAAAATGAAATCATATGAAACAACATCCTATGTTTAGCAAATCAAACCCTGAAATCTCTCAGCAGATTGATGAAAACTCTCAGATGTGGAGTGGATCAGTTACGGACGCGGTTAGTTAGTGGGATGCTCCTTATCCATGATGAATTTTGTTCCGTCCTCCAAATTAATAATGGTTTTGTCCCATCCTCCAAATTCTACATATATTATAACTTTATCCTAGTTATGGACAAACATGTTAAACCATGATAAAATTAATGACAGTTGCTCGATAGAAACTCTTGAGAATTCATTATTTTATCCTTTTTCCAAATTCCATTCGACATTAAAACTCTCTTTCCTATCCTCAATAGCAACATCTGTATCATAGCAATTCAGCAATTTTTTTTTGTTTTGTTCATGTATTATCACAGCTTTTCTGGCATGCTATTGTAGGAGAAATTTTTAGATTAGTATTCTCTTTATCATCCTTTTCTATCTGATGTGGGCAGTGGAGACATAACCATCAAAATCGACCTACAAAACGTAGTGAAGTGTGTGCAATTCACCAACATGAGAAAAGTAGGCCCATGAGTGAAAAATGTAAAACATGTTTGTATTATAGATGAGACATATGCAACCATGAAGAAAAATTCCCAATAGTTCATGCAATGGACGGAACGAGACAGTGAATACTTAGAAACGACATCTTATCCTCATCAGAATGTGTCAAAGTTTCCATATTAAAATTCACGAAATAAATCATGCTTTCTACGACATATGAAATTATTGTTGTATGATATCCAAATACATCGTATTGAACTCTGACCTCTCCTATATAAAGGTATTCAGCTTATTGCGATATTCATATTGAGATTTACATAGCAGATAAGAGTGCAGCTTTCACACAACTGCAGAGTCTACCTCGCATCTCGTCACTTCGACATTTTCAAACTCAGAAATTATGGATCGAATCCTACATCACTTGTTTTCATTTCTACGAAGGAAGAGGCCTTTTTCCTTACCAAATCAAAGCTTCCCTCGTTTGCATGAAGAGTTGATAATCCCTAATGGGTACAAAAATATAGTGCTTGCAGATATGTGGAAATATATTCAAGGATCAAACTGGTGGAATGCACTATTAGACCCCATTAATCCAATTTTGAAATCTGAGAATATCAGATATGGTGATTTTTCATAATTATGTTATTATGCATTTGACTCTGACCTTTCCATGAATGAGTATGGTGGGTGTAAGTATAGCCCTGACAAATTATTCCAAAATTGTGAAATGGAGGGTGATTCGCAGTACTTCCCTATTTTGATATTTATGGTGATTCCTTAACAACACACAGGAAACAAAATTCCTCTTCTAACACAGAGAGAGAAACAAAAAAAATACATTGTCTATCATTAATCTCAAAAAAATTTTGTTACAAGATCGTCAGAACTATTGTTCTCGATTTACAAAGATTTCTTCTCTACTGTGCTACTACACACACAACTCTCTTTGTCTTACACACAGTCAACTCTACTCTCGGCATGTATTATATTACACACAACAGTCTATATATATTGTAAACATATATATCAAATAAACCTAATATTTTAACTTTTTGAAATAAATTACATTGGAGTGAGTTAAAACTATATAATAATAAAAACATTACAAAAGCTTGTGAAATATTTTTTCGCATCAATTGACGCGTTGAATGATGTCAGCTCCATTTCATGCCATAAGTGAATGAGAAAATATTTTTGAAGGGTTTTCGCATCTATTATCGCACCCGCTGACTGTGCACCCAAACTATGCGATAGAGCGCTATTGGTCGACGAGGAATGATGTGGCACTAGTGGTGTCAATATTATCGCACGTTTGCAGAGGGTTTCCAACGTAAGCACTAGGATATGTGATAGGAATTTTATTGGTTAATGGTTGGGATGATGTGGACAGGTTTGAATTAAAAAAAAAAACAAAGGCATGGAGTTAAGTGTGGTTGTTACGAGGTTTAATGGTGGGAGGTAGCATGGTTTTAAACCACAATTTTCATATTATAAAAGGGCTATGACAGGGTTTCTATTGCATGGGTTTAAACTTAGGAAATTCAATGCACGATTGAGCGAAAACAAAAACAAGAAATTTTTGTTGCTCTTGTCCTTCAAAAAAATTCAAATTGAAATTGAAGTTTGTTGTCTTGCTGCTCAGGTTTGCAGTTGGTGTTATCTCCAACACTCCCCCTTAATCACAAATAATGCTTTCTTGCATTCCTAGAAATTCTCTAAGATAATTAAAACTTTTCTGCCCCAATGGTTTTGTTAAAATATCTGCAAATTGTTCTTTTTTCTGCAATATTGCAAAACAATTTCTCCATTGTTCACTAATTCTCTGATGTACTGATACTTTTCATCAATGTGTTTTTTTCTTTTATGAAACACTGAATTCTTGGATAAAGATATTGCTAAGATATCATCACAATAAAATATTGTTCCTTTTACCTATTCATGGCACAAATTTCTCAACATTCTTCTCATCCATATTTCTTGACATGTTGCTGCTATAGTTGCCATGTACTCTATCGTTGTTGTTGATAAAGCCACAATTGGTTGTTTCTTAGAAGCCCATGAGATGGCTCCTGATCCCATATGAAAAACATATAGAGAGGTGTTTTTTCTATGATCTATACTTCTAGCCTAATCACTGTCAGTATATCCAATTAATTAAAAAACTTCTAAAGAGCTGTATAAAATACCATACCTCTTTGTTACTTTCACATACCTTAGAATTCTCTTTGCTTCTTGCCAATGTGCCTCCTTTGGCCTTTCCATAAATCTGGAGATTAAACTCACATCATGCATAATATCTGGCCTAGTTCCAGTCAAATACATAATGCTACCGACTATGCTCTTATACAAACTTGGATCAAAATCCTTGCTGATGTCTTCTTTGCTTAATTTCAATCCCATCACTATAGTAGTAATTGTTTCCTTGCAATCCTGCATGTTAAATATTTCCAAAATATCTTTCACATATTTTTCTTGAGAAATAAAAAATTTATTTTCATTTTTCTCTACTTCTATTCCTAAGAAGTATCTCATTAATCCCATATCATTCATCTCAAATTCTTCTTTCATGACTGTTTTAAAATATTCAATGAGGTAAGCATCATTACCTATAAAGATCACATCATCAACATATAAAACAACAATCAACATCTTACCATCTTTTTCTTTGATTTATAATGTGGGTTCTCCTTCACATATCTCAAACCCATTTTCCAGAAGATAGACATTTATCCTACTATACCATGCTCTTGGTGCTTGTTTTGGCCCATACAAAGCTTTCTTCAATTTGCACACCTTGTGCTCTCGGCCTTCTTTCTCATATCCTGGAGGTTTTTCAACATATACCTCTTCCAAAAATACTCCATTTAGGAAATTTTATTTACATCCATTTGGTAAACTTTCCATTTGTGTTGTGCTGCTATAAACAACACTGCTCTTATTGTTTCCATTCTTGCAACCGGTGCAAAATTTTCTTCATAATCTCTTACTTGTTGCTGCTTGTAGCCTTTGACAAAAAGTCTGGCCTTGTGCCTTTCAATATTACCTTCAACATTTCTTTTTTTTTTTATAAACCCATTTTACTCCAATCACTTCCTTACCTTTTGGGTGATCAACTAGTTCCCATGTTTTATTCTTCTCTATTGAATTCATCTCTTCATCCATAGCATCTATCCATTTCTTATAATTTAATTATTATTCAAAATGAATAGGATATTCTATATGAAAATACAATGCAAATAAAGAGTTCATACCTTCATTATTTGCTTCTTGCTCATAGATTTCATTCAAACTTCTGAATCTGTTTCTTCTTTCACTTCCTGAGCGTGTGCTTGTAGAAGCACTCAAATCTGCTCCTTGTGATGTTCTTGGAGAAGCACTTTCATCACTTCTCAAGGGTGTTCGTATACCTACTTGTGGTGTCCCTTGGTTTCCTTTTGTTGGTGGAGGTGGTGTTGCTAATGAGGGACTTATTTTAGCCATTTCTTCCTCATCATCATCATGAGACAAACAAGCTTTTACATTCATTGTTTTCTCAATGCTTCCATCCCAAGCTTCATCCTCAATAAACTTCACATCTCTACTTATCATACACTTCTTGGTAGATGGGTTATACAATCTGTATTCCTTTTATTCATTAGTTTATCCAACAAATATGCACTTCTCCCCCTTACTTTCCAAACTCTTTCTCAGTTGATCTGGAATGTGTGCATAAGCCACACATCCAAATACTCTCATGTGGGTGACAAATTGTTTTATTCCACTCCATTCTTCTTCCGGAACTCTGTTCATAACACTCTTTGTTGGGTATCTATTCGAAACGTATGTTGCACAATGTACAACTTCAACCTAATATTCATTTGGCAAATGTTTTTCCTTCAACATGCTTCTTACCATATCCATGATGGTTTTCATTTTCCTTTTAGCAACTCCATTTTTCTGTGGTATATACCTTTCTCTATATTGCATATGAATCCCATTTTCTCTATAAAAATGCTTAAAATATTTGGATATATATTATCCTCCTTTATCAGTTCTTAAAACTTTTATATGTTGCCCACTTTGATTCTCAACAAGAGATTTAAAGTGGCAGAACTTCTCAAACACTTCACTCATCAACTTCAAGAAATATATCCATGTTTTTCATGTGTAATCATCAATAAAGGTCAGCATATAGTGGCTTCCTGCTAATGATGGTGTTTGCATTGGTCCACACAAATCAGAATGGACTATTTCTAAGGGTGTTTTTTCCCTCATGCTCTTTCTTGATTGAAAGTTTTCTCTATGTTGTTTTCCCAAGATGTAGCCTTCACATGGGTTGTCTGGATTTTTAATCAAAGGTAATCCATTTACCATACATTTTCTTGTGCAACAAATTTAGGCTTCCAAAGTTGAGATGTCCAAATCTCAAGTGCCACAACCAGTTTTCATCTTTTGCTTCTCTTTGGAATGTCTCTTGTGTCACAGCTACCATTGCAATTCCTTTCTTCAAATATGCTCTCATATTGAGAGGAAACATTATGTTTATTGTCATCTTCACTTGTGCAATGCATTGCTTGCTTGGTGGTTTATCCATGATAGTACATATATTGTCTTCAAAGAATACATTGTAGCCTTTCTAAATGAGATGTCCAATGCTAAAAAGGTTACACTTCATACCAGGAACGTAGTATACATCTGATATGGATTTCCTTTCTCCTTTCATTATTAAAACACTTACTCTACCTTTCCCCATGACAGAGACTTTGCTGTCTGTTCCCAATGTTACTTGACACTTCACATTTTCAATTAACATATAAAACATTGCCATGTTTCCAGTAATATGGTTACTACATCCTAAGTCTAAAAACCATATATCTTCATTCTTCTCTTCGGCAATATTACATGCTAAAAACAAATTCTCTGGACTCAGAGTCTCTTTAGTAAAGTTGGCATTGGGTCTATTACCCATGTCACTCTATTTCTTTCAACATTCATTGGCATAATGCCCATACTTCTTGCAGTAATGACATTAGACTTGGGATTTATCATACCTTTGTCCATGTGCTTGATTTTTTCCACCTTGTTGGGTGTTTCCTTGGCTTTGATTCTAAATTTGGTTGCTTCCCCTTGCACTTGTACTTGCAGGTTTGTTTCTTCCTCCTCTGTTCTGGCTTCTACCTCTACCTTTTCCTTTGTAGTTTGATTTGCCTTGACCTCTTCCTCTTCCAACGGACATTTGGGTCTTGAAGGCATGCTCCAAAGATGAGTTTTCCATTCTGCTCAATATTTGTTGATGTTTCATCAATGATGCATGAAGCTCATCAACGGTAAACATTGAGAGATCTTTTTTCTTTTCAATGGTTGTTACTATCACATCCAATCTTGAGGGTAAGCTCCTCAATAATTTATCCACTATTATTATTTCTTCTATTTTCTCTCCATGATATCTCATTTGGGTAACCAACCCAATCAAAAATGTAAAGAATGAGTCTATTGTATCATACTCTTTCATGCAAATGACTTCAAAATCTCTTCTCGTTAATTGAAGATTTGTTGTCTTTACCTTCTCCATTCCTTGGTAGGTTTTCTGGAGGGTATCCCATGCATTCTTAGACTTATTTGCTGCTACAATTCTTGGAAATATTCTTTCATGCACTGCCTGATAGAGATAGAAAAGGGATTTTGAGTTCTTCTTTCTATTTCTCTTCAAAAAACCTTTCTTTGCCTGTGTTAAGGCATTAAATGCTTGTTCATCTGCTGGTTCTTCAAAACCATATTCAATTATCTCCCATAAATCCTGAGATGCAAACAGGGCTCTCATTGTGATTGCCAAATAGTCATAGTTCTTCCCATTGAACTGTGGGAGTTGAGTATTTCCCATACTCCTGATTGTGTTGGCTCCTGCCATTGTTAGCCTTGCAGAAGTATGCTAAAAAAAATTTGACTGTGTATCTTAAACAAAATTTCTCACAGCTCGAGAGATAACCTTTGTCTCTAAAAATTCTTAAGACTTATCTTTTACAATTCTTTAGACTGTATTCTTAAAACAAAAAATAACTCTGTTTTTAATAAATACCTCACTTGCTGAACCTTCACACTGCTGGAGAAATGATTCAATAGTATTCTTCTTCCTTCAACTTCTTCAGCAAATGCTAAGAGCCTGGACTAGTTCTGATACCATGTTGATATTTATGATGATTCCTTAACAACACAAAGGAAACAAAATTCATCTTCTAACACACAGAGAGAGCAACAAAACAAATACACTCTTTGTCATTAATCAAAATTTTTTTCTATTACAAGATCATTAGAACTGTTGTTCTGGATTTATAAATATTTCTTCTCTATTGCGCTATACACACAACCCTCTTTGTCTTACACATAGTTAACTCTACTCTCGGCATATATTATATTACACACAACAGTCTATACATATTTTAAACATATATGTTTAAATTATATATAAAATAAATCTAACTTCTTAACTTTTTGAAATAAATTACATTGCGGTGGGTTAAAACCATATAATAATAAAAAAACATTACAAAAAATTGTGAAATATGTTTTTGCATCGATTGACGTGTTGAATGACGTCGGCTCCATTTCATGCGATAAGTGAAAGAGCGAATATTTGCGAAGGGTTTTCGCATCAATCATCCTACTCGCTAACTATGCACCCAAACTACGTGATAGAGCACTATTGGCCGACGAGGAATGATATGTCACTGGTGGGGTTGAGCTGATCGCACGTTTGCAGAGGGTTTTCAATGTAAGCACTAGGCTATGCGATAGGTGTTTCATTGGTTAATGGTTGGGATGATGTGGACAAGTTCGAATTAAAAAAAAAAAAAAGGCGCGAAGTTAAGTGTGGTTGGTGTGAGGTTTAATGGAAAGAGGTAGCATGGTTTTAAACCACGATTTTCATATAAGAAAAGGGCTATGGCAGGGTTGCTATTTCAGGGGTTTAAACTTAGGAAATTCAATGCACAATTGAGTGAAAACCAAAAGAAGAAAATTTTTTTGCTCTGATCCTTCAAAAAAAAAAAAATAGAAATTGAAGTTTGTTGTCCTACTGCTCAGGTTTGTAGTTGGGGTTATCTCCAACACCCTAAGGGATATAAAGTGATTAAGTATTTTTATGTGGACATTGATTTATTGGGGAGGGTAACAAAGAAACCCATCTGGATTGGGTTTATTGCAGTGTGCATAGATGACAAAGAGATACAAATACTTGGGCGTAGAGATATTGTAATCGTGTGGAGAGGAACCCAAACATTTCAAGAATGGATAGAATATTCCAGAGAAATTTTAGTTCCTACCGGGTTAGCAATTACTAGTTTCAAGCGCAAGGGCATCCAAGCCAGATTATCGACTATGCCTCCTTTCAACGACAACAACATCCAAGTGGAGGAGGGATTTTTAAGCTGTTACATCTATCATGGGGAGAATTCAAAATCTACTAGAGATACTTTGATTTCAGAAATTCTTAGAATGGTGGATGAATACAAGCATGAAAGTTTGAACGTAACATTAACTAGACACAGCTTGGGCACTGCTTTGGAAACCTTAAGTTCATACGATGTTAAAAGAATCCTGAATAAAAATGTATCGACACAACCTATACCTGTAACTTCATTTACATTTTCAAGCCCATGAGTGGGCAATAGAACATTCACCCTACAATTGGAATAACTCAGAGTGAAGGTGTTTTGATTGGTAAACAAGGATGATATTGTTCCAAAATTTTCTGGGCTTGTTTTCAATGAGAAGACATGTGGATGATTGAGAAAAAAATTTGACTGGCTTCCTTCGTGTTGGTGTGAAAATTATTCTGGACAACCACAAAAAACGTAATATTGATCCTGCTTACGCCCACACTCTAAATATCTATCTTCATTTCATTGATGGTTATGTCGGAAAGGGTAAACCTTTCAAATATTCTGATAGCAACACTGCCACAAACATCAAATTGGTAAACATAGACAATGAGAAGAACTACAGATGATAACTGAAGCACCTTGAATCCTGCAAACTATGAGGATGACTAAATGACTTGGATTCTTTTATGTATTATCTTCTTTTATTTTATCAGTGTTCTCATTGTTGTGAAAAGATAAAATCATTGTAATTCTACTTAGTGACTCTATGAGAATCAAACAATTCCCTATCATTCCAATGAAAAATAAATATGTATTATTTCATCTTGATTGTATTTTTTCATTTTATATATCACAATATATATATAGCTAGTGCACTGGCATATATTAACATTAAATTTGAATTGTGATTTACATATTTATGTTAGTTCTACAGATTTAATTCCCTTTTAAAAAACTTATCAATCCCAAAGATACATATCCACCCTCTTTTACATTACTGAATGTAAAATATTCATAATTCTAATTATATATATATATATATATATATATATATATATATATATATATATATATATAATTTTTGGCATTTTTGTTTCATAATTTTAATTTGATTAAAAATCTTTCATATATACTTACTTTGGAATTTTTATATATTTATTAATATGTTTTTTAAACCTAAGATACCTAAGATATATAATAATAACTTTTTTTTGATTTGTTTTATATTTTTTATATAAAAAAAAATTACAATCAAAATTTTATTTAAAAAAAAAAAGTTAAGTGTTTATAGGAATTTGATTCATCCATTTGTGCTTACACTTGCATACGCAGTCATAGTTACAAATATATGGAGAGGTCGGTATATTGCAAATCCCACCCCCTTTGAGAAAACATTGTCATGATTAACAAACAAAAGAAACAAAACATTATCATGATTAAAAAACAAATGAAACAAAATTAAGCTTTATCATCATAGCTCGTATAATTGCTTATTCATTATAGAAAAATGGGTAAAGTACCAAATTCTATTATCTGTAGGGGAAAAATGGGTATTTATTCTATGTATCCACAGGTCTCTTTCTCACATCCAAATTGTTTCAAATTACACCTTATCCTACTCTATTTCTCGATTTTGGGTTGTGTGTTGTTTATTATATAGGATAAACAATGGTTCTGCTCAAATCTCCCATGAGTTCTATTAGTATCAAAGACCAATGAAGAACATGATTAGTGTTACTTACATACTTCTTAATCGAAAAAAATGTTAAATACATCATGTCCTTTCACTATGGTTAGTAGGTCTTGTCTCTAAGCTACTAGTCCCACTATTTCAAAAATCTGAAATGGTTCACAAAATCAAGGTTCTAATTTAGTACATGATCCCAATTTTAGTGAGCTCTTTGTTGGTATGATAAAGTGATAAACACGAGCTCTCACTTGGAATTCTTTGGGAATTATTTGCTAGCTCTCTTTGCTAACCCATACTACTTTCAATTTCAATTTTTTTCTCCATTTCTTTCAACATGATAGGACCAAGAACTAATATATTCACAAGATCATCCCAACTAACTAGAGTGTTTCATTTCCTACCATACAATTCCTCAAATGGTGTCATATTCAGTGACCCTTGGTACCCATTTTTATATGCAAATTTAACTATTGGCAGGAACGTTTATGTAACATCACTCAATTTATCTTGTTTTTATAATGCTAAAATTGTGACTAATTCTTACATGGAGGCCATGGAAGGCAAAGAAAATATGTTACAAGAATAAAAATAGATTAAACTTGAATTGTAATTAGTTGGCACGAATGGAGGGACATGTTAATCCAATGTTCTAAGGGGGGTTCTTGTGGCATGCATGTTGGTTCCTATGGTTACACTTCTTATGTGCATGTTGGGTGTCTATTCTATATTGTGAGTAGACCCATAACTAAATACATTTAATTTCTTTAACCTCACCAAGATCATTGAGCAATCAAATATTACAAACACTAAATAGGGACAGAGGAGAAATGAAGATGATTCCTCACCTGAAGAGGGAGAGGGTGGCATAAAAAATCAAAGGACCACCTTAAAGATGAAATAAAGTGATTGGACTAGAGTGGTAAAAGCGTAAGTAGGTCCCATTGTTTTTTTTCTCTCTCAAAGATCGAGGGGACAAGTTTCAAAAGATAGCAAGGAAGGGCCAAAACTGGAGGGGGGAGAATGAAGAGGCAGTGTTCCATATTCTTTGAGATTATGGGTGGTTAGCCTCAGCTTGATCATATTAATTTATTTTCTAATATTTTCCATTGAACTAAAGGTCTACGCCATGTGAACTTGGGTGATAGTTTGTGTGGTTGTGTTTATAACCACTAAATTCCTTGTCTAAGCCTAGATGAGTTTTATTAAAATCAATGAATGAATGGATCAATAAGTGTTTTTTGTTGAGCTCGTTACTCATTGGGACAATGGACTTCATCTCCTAAGAACGTGTCCATTCTATTGGTGTGAAAATACCCCTATGTAAGCATCCCCTAAGACTCTTGATCTAGATTGAGGGTGGTCAACTACAAGAGAGATCCCAATGTACTTATCCTATGGTTTGGTGGAGAGTTCAAGTCCCTCTTTTAGTTTCTATCTAATCTTACATCCTCAAAAAAGTATATGGTTTTTGCATATATGGTTATGTATTTTGACATATGTTACTGATTGATGTATGAATATGTATGAATCATGAATGAATTCGTGAAATCATTTCATTTATGTGGTTGATAATTTATTTACATGGAGTGGTTACTTGAATGATCAGCATCATTAACCCTTTTACAAAACTCAGTGATTTTAGGTTGGTTTATTTGTTGAGCATTACATGAATACATGGTTTAAACTTGTAAGTATCCTTAGATGTCCTTATGGTGAGGTTAAACTTCTGACACCATGTGATTGTTATTATCTTCATGAAATGTAGGGGTACTTATATAAATATGAATGATTTTGTGAGATCTCTAATTTAACCAATTATTAAACGTGTTCTTTTTTATTGGACATTATTGAAAATTTTATTTACCATGCTTAATATTGTAGACAGTCCCACATGTAAATTAGCAACCCATGTGTTGTGCATTAAATGAGGATTTAAGTTGTGGTTATGGTCACTTGGTTTAAGAGTGATGTGGTAATTCTTGGGCTTATATGCACTTGTATATTGTTGTGAGATCATGATATTCTCTTAACAGAGCTTGATCTATAGTATCCTTTTGAACTATGGAATTGGATCCATTTACCTCTTTTCTTTAAAATCCATGGTAAAATAAGTTATGTTAATTCAATTTAACTCTTATGTCTAATGGTATTCCCTCATTATTTTGCCATTATCTCTAATACTTAGTATTTATGAAAAAGCATTATTTCCTTTGGAAATTCAAGTATATTGCCCACAAATTTTCCTATTTGAAAATCTTACTAATACACCACATAAATATCATACACACCTTTCTAAATCCTTACCTTATCCTTTCTTGTAAAGGATTTGTCTCCAGTGAATCTACATGAAATAGACTACTTCCCAAGGATAAAGTATTGATCTCATAGTTGTATTTGTACTTTGAGTCAAAAATTCCTTGGAAAGAAGCTTCCCACAATGCCAAGTCAAAATACTTAATTGATGCTTTTACTTTACCATGAATTAGTCGCTACTACAATCCTTCAAGCTTTCCTTGTATACTTATACTAGCTTCAAAGTTCCTTTAATGAAACACAAAAGTATTTTTCTTAAATATTTGTTTTAAAAAATAGGTTTGTCACTTATTCCACACTTTTAGATATTGGACCTCTTGAATCATTATAATATAACCCCTAAAACTAGGGCTTCCAGTAAGCACAAAAAAAATGACCTTTCAAAATATATCTAACACTTATCCAAAGTATGTGGACTTGTGTCCTCCTTGAGATCCCATACATTGTTGGATTGTAGGGCTACTTCTAGCCTTGGATTCCTCTCATATAGTTCTCGGTGTTTTTGAAGTTTATATGATGACTTTCACCCTCATGTTGGGGAGTTAATAACTACTGAAAATACCTCACAAAAAAACCTAACATACCTTCAAAAATTGTGGTCCTTTATTTCCTTCAAGGGGACTTCCTCACAGGCTCAAATGGCCGCTACTAGTCCAAAAACTTATAACTACATGTCTCTTTCTTCTTTGTACATGTGAACATGACCCTCAGCCTAGAATGGGTATCTTTCTATGCACCTCACACCTTCTGAAATATGATGTATTTCCCTGAAGTGTGCTTATTCACCTCTTAGATACCTCAAAAACCTTAGATATCAAGCTTACGTCTGCGACCTTATTTCATAGGTCTAATATTATTTTAGTTTCCATAAAAGTAGCTCATAAAATATGTTTTAAAACTCATATTTTTATCTAGCTATCACAGCCATCTAGGTCAATGCAAACAATCCCTTTTTCTTCATTATGATTTCTTCATAAATGTGTAAACCTTGAAGAAATCAGTGATCTTCAAGTTGTTAGCAATCTTGACCTTAGCTATAATACCATGTTGGAAAGTAAATTAGGGAAGAATTAAGATGATTTATTTTTAACTTAACAATTACTTGTGATATTTAGATTTATTTATTTTTCTTGATTATCTTGTTCTTATCATCAAGATAATTGCCAAAACAATTAAAATCACAACTAAAATAGATGGACATAATATATAGGATCCAATCAAGGGAAAAACCCCTCCAAGGGGAAGATCCAAAATGAACTTCTCTTCTTATAGATTCAATTCAAGGGAGACTTCCAAGGCCCAATATGAGGACAATCACTACCACCATGAACCAAGCTATCCAGTCATCCTTCATCCTTTAATGCAAGATGATGGATATTCTAGCCTTTTGTTCTTACTTATTCAATTTGAGACCTAAGGTAATCTTAGGAACCCTATGGTTTTCGCACATATGAATATTAGAAGGAATATTTCATACTTATGAATTTATTTGGGGTATATCTCTTTCTTTGCTAGGATTGATGTAGCCCTTTATGACCTTCTCTCTTATTTCCTAATCATAGAGAAAATACAATATATAATATGTTTTTTGTGTCTCATCATAGGTCGAAGTTCCATTCTTTTACAACCTTCCAAAACACTCCATTACCCATCTCTAGGCCAAATTCACATAGGTTTTCCGACTTGGTCTTGGGAGCCTACTAGAGATTTCAACAATACAAAATAATTTTCTTCCTTTGATACAATTCCCAAATGGAACTTTTGTAATATTAAAATGACTCTTTGAGTGATTTAAACCCTAGGAGTATTCAATGGATGTTTTACCTAACGAAAAATAACTTGAGCATGAAACCCATGCTTTACATAAATACTTTTTCTTTTGAAATTTACATCATTACATGAGTCAAATGACAATTATGAAGACTGAAACTAGTTACATTCTCCAACTAGTTACATTATGATTACAAATATTTCACCCTACAATATTTATCATTATTTGATGGTTTTTCACTTTAAATAAACTATGTTTAGTATTCCATTCCTTTTATCCATATGATATATTTCTTTTAGCATAACATTTCCAACTAGCTCATTGTGTTATGTCTTGTTTTCTTGTGCAATATTATTCTTTGCATTGTCTTCTCCTTGTATCATATTTTCAAATTTTAAAATCCTATGAGAATGTACCTTGATTTTATTTCCTTATATCAATATTCAAGACAAAATACAATATGAATATAAAGGTTAAACAACAATTTTGGGTCTTGGATACATGTTCCATGTGTACCATATATTTTAATGATGATTAGCATAATTTTGATTCAAGGTTGAATTGATTTGTTGATACTATGGATGGTTTGGTTGTTGTGTATCATTATATTAATGTATAAAGAATGGAAAGAGGCTTTTAATTTTTTTGTTAAATTTATTTTATGCATAATGATTGGAGGGATTTTGAAAGATATCCTCCTTGTATAAATTGTAGGATCCACATAGCTAGTAACATGTAATTCCTTTAATTCACTTTTTATAATATATAGTTTTCTTTAATTTATTCATCATAACTTTATTATTTAAGATTTAAGAAAATGCCTAAATATTTGGGTGCCTTTTCCAACATGGTTATAAATTAACATATTTGACATTACACTTGACGTATATATAAATAACATTATAAATATTTCGTCGGTGGAATTTTTAAAATATAATAACTTTTTCTAATTAAATAATTGGTTTTATTAATGTCCACTAAATTCTTCTAATATATAAAATGTTCTAATTTCTTCATTCTTTTGAAATATTGTAGAAAAAATCAAATGATACTTATCCTTTTAGTACCAAACATGATTTTCCTCCACAACTAGTTACACTTGTCTTTCATACATGATTTTACTCAACACGTTACTTTATTTTGTATATTGTTCTTCCGCACAAAATTTTTTCCTCCACATGCTTCTTCCATTTATCTCCATCTTGCACACCACTTCTTTCATTCACGCACTATTCCACACAATTACTTTTTCACATTGTCTTTTCTCTCGCTCCTTCGTACTCAACACGATCAATTGTTTCTACACCACTTATTGTTATTACAAAGATTTCACAATATAATATTTATCATTTTTTATGGTATTTTTCACCTTAAAAATTATGTTTAGTACTCCATGATTTTCATACATATTCTATGTTTCTTTTTCCATTTTTTTAGATGCATGGAGTCATGACAAAATTTTTGTATCTAGGTTATTTCGTTATGTCGCATTTGCTTATGTAATGGAATTTCTTGCTTTTTATTATTGTTTTATCAAATTTCCAGGCCCTATGATTAGTAAAACAAAATTAGAAATCACTTTACCTCTGCACATAGCTTATTTCTTCATATAATTTACCCTTGAACATGTGTTGGATTCGCACATAGTATAACTACATACATCCTTTTGTTAGAAAATCAACATTGGAAATAAATCTAGGTGGAATTGATCAAATTTAATAAGTTCTTCCAATTAGATAATTAGCATCACTTTAAATTTTAGCTAGTATTTATGGATCTATGTTTGTGTTACATGTATCAAAGATATCATATGAATTGATTTCTTCCAATATATAAAATATTATGATCTTTGTAAAGAATTTTTAATACGTAACCTCATTAGACGGCATATTGTTCCCAACCTAATATCCCCTAAAATTATATTTAGAGATAGGTAACCCATCATATGGAAAGTATTCCATAAGTTTTTGCAAGGGAATCTTGTATTTTTTAGTCGAACACCTACCTTATAGAAATTTTGAATATAATAATTTCAACCTATTTTAGTTGAAGGACATTCCATTCTTTCACATCCATCAGTTTTTCTCTTCGCACATATCTTGCTTTTGCGCAATATTTAACTTTGACATCCTTCTACCGCACAAAACTTCTACTTCCATACATTCAAACACATTTCTATATATGTGCACTTCTTCCATACTTCTCGACCTTGCACAGCACCTCTTCTGCACATGAACTACTCCACGTAATTGCTTTCTTGCATTTTTCATTTCTCGCATGCTTTTCTATTCAATGCTATCAACTGCATCTATGTAACCTATTATCATTACAAAGAATTCCTGGTATAATATTGATCATTGTTTGATGGTTTTTAACACCCATCCTAATACTTATTTAGTTATGTCCAAATTGATAATGAAAAATCCCATCAGTACACTTGCTAGTAGTAGGTTACAAGAAGAGATTATGGTCAGCTATTTTTTCACGATTGAAATGGAATATATCCCCCCACCAAATTCCTATTTCGGTCCTCAAAATTTTATTTTAATTAAAATAAGTGGAGATAAACAAAATTAAGAAAATAAAAAGGAAGCCACAAAAGTTAGTGGGAAAATAGTTTAGGATAGCCTTCATTTAAAAGTGAGAAGGAAAGAGCCCAAGAATCAGCTTATTCCATTGTAGTCAATGAAAATTCCAACATGTTACATGTCACTAAATTGGTGAAACTTCTTGAGGAAAAATATGCCAAAAAATGACAATTAAAGAAATAGTTATCAAAGAAAGAAGATCAATTACAAAAAAAAATTGAGCCAATAAGAGAGTGAATGCCAACAATGACAAATCCAAAAAATAGAAGAGTTATAACGAAAACTAAAATATGAAATCAGTAGAATTTACCATGAATTTCATCTTCCACGTTATAGGAAATATGCTCAATTGGATGAACTTCAATCGAAAATATAAGAAATAAAGAATAATTTAATTAAGAAAGAATAAATTTAATCCATTCAAGGTTTCCCACCCTCATGAAGGTGGAGGTGTTAGGAGTCAATATGCAATATAATGGATTCAACTAAATAACCATCTACAATTGGTTCGAGTTAATGGCATATTCTCTTCTTAGTGTTGATGTCTTCAAACCTAGTTATTTATAAGCCAAAGAAGAAGAACAAAATGCTAGATCTTTCTATTAAAGAAATGAGTTATGTTATTTTCATCCAATAAAGCTACAATGGAAACCACCAATTAATTGATTAATATATAAGGAATTATGAAAATATAATATAATTCAGAAATATAATATAATTTGGAAATAAGAATATAATACAATAAATTGAAATAAATAATGGAATAAAATAACTTATATTCATACTTTATGTTTTGTTGGTTTTATTAAGTGTGTTTTTTCATGCATCGCATTAAATAGAGTTCATGCATGTGTAGAAGTTGTTTGGGATGGATGTGTGGGAAAGAAGTGTTTGGAGGGGAGAATTTGTGTAAAAGTGAGGAAGTGGGGATGTGTGTGGATGGAAGAACACGTGAAAGAGAAATCCATAACACTTCTTTTGCTCAACATAAAAAAATTACACATATGTTGTTATGCATTTGAAAATATTATAATAATAATTTAAATGTATTTATAAATGAAAAGTTAAAAAAAAAATATTTTTGTAATCACATTGAAATATATATTATTTTAGTTTTAAATATATCTATTTGAAAATGAAATGTTTATTGGATTCCAGGATATTTAAAAAATCTACAATCCTAATCAACATAGCTATAATAAATTACACTTATATGGTAGTGTTTCCTTGGGTCCATGTGATCGAGGCTTTTCCATATACAATAAGATCATTAACCCCAAGATGATGATGAAGTAGAGAAGTGCCTTAAGTCCAACAACAAATTAAAATGAGTTAGTCATCCTCTAATTAATATTGGTGGAAATGACTATCACATACAGGAATTATTTTTGTGAGTGAATGGCAGCATATATAAAGTATAGGTAATTAAGATTGACAATCAACAGGGAGAATTTTTAACTACTCTTAATTCAAATTTAATTGTATCCAACATAAGCATGAAAACTTTCCACCATCAAATAATGAATTTTACAAATTGAATTTAAATTTATCAAATTGCATTCATAGTACTTACTTTCATAGGAAAAGAACATTGAATTTGATAACTATCAAAGGTAAAATTTGTTAGAATACATGAAATAAAAAAATTTACAATAAATAACCAATCCCTTTATTTTAAAACACAAAACCAGCAATTGGTCACATTTTTTAAAAAAATTCATGTTTAACAACACCATGTCAATATTTCACATTTATACTGGAGTGATCATGAAGGAGTTGATGCTTTACTACATTTTATGTGATTCTATGAAAAAAATGGAATACTTTTTTAGGTATTCTCTATCAGTTAAACAGTTGCACAAAATGAAATTTCATTCTGCATTTCATCCATGTAATTCCAAATGTAACTAATAATAAAATATTTCATGCAACTTCAGGTCGATTATGGAACCATCCTATTGGTTAAGTACTTTTCTATGTCCATGTGGAGAGTTTATGTTGGATGATGCCTTTTTCATCACTCACTATGAAATAGCTAATAATTATTTATAATCATTCCACCAATTTTTTCAATCTAACCAACTATTTTCAAGTGGTTTTTAAAATAGTATTTCTTGATCTGGATTTACAACTCCACAGATGACCAACTTGATACCCTTGTTTCTGAAAATTTTGTTCATATGGATGTCTTCTCAATTATTTCTCTCATAACATTAGCTTATTATATGTAACATGTAACCAAAAACTACTTTAGAGAGACTTAATAATTCCTTTAAAAACAATCTGGAGCTTTTCTCACTCCATTATGTAATTTCTTATGTTTATGACTTCTACCCTTGAGTATTGGATATTTTTTGCTAACACTAACACTATATAATTCTTTCAAAGATATAATAATAGTCAAGTACCTATTTTCCTATTTCATTCCAAAGGTATCTCAACTTCTTCATCATCCTCATTCATTGCAAGCTCTTTACTAAGAAGATAATACAATGAATACCTTAAATTATCTTTAATAAAGAGCACATCTTTATGTGACAAGTTTCTTATAATAATCAATTGAACTTTATGTTTCATAACCTTTTGTGTGTCTAACTTGGGCATTTAATTTCATATATATTCTAGGTTTATTCAGTGGTGTAGGCTTTCTAATTCTTCTTCATGCAATGCTAATACAAGAATACTTAGGCTTCGCCTTCCATTTCACTTTTGGATTTTGAACGAGATCTCATGTTTCTTTGGATTGTGTCGTCTAATCCATTTTGAAATAAAGAGTTATTAGATGAGAGGAAATTGTTACAATTTATTCTTCATATGTTCTTAACCAAGAAAACATTTTAGTTGTTGCTTTCAATAAGACAATAATAGTAAAGTTACTTGCATTAGGATTCTTTATCCATGTACCTTCTGTAAATCTAAGCTTATTTACTGAATCATTCCATGTTTTCTCATTAAACAACATAAGAATGGAAGAAATATGTAGCATGAACAAAGAAGAACCACTAGTGAAATTTAATAGATTTTTATTGGTATTATGTTGAAAATACATGATAATTTGACCACTACTATGGTACAAACACTTATGATCTCAATAGTAATTTCCATCAAGGTCCGAAGGATGGCTGACATCCAAATATTCATTAAATAGATATGGCAGTTAATTTCATTTAAATGTGAAATGACCCTAAATCTACATGTTAACCAAAATAATGTTTATTAACTTTAATTACCTGTGGTAATGGTGAAAGTAGATGAAGTAATGCTTTAATTGTAGGAATTAATAGTAATGTTACATTATTTCCATCTCTTTAACTATGTATGTGAGATTCATTTGGAATGATGGATCATGATGAGAAGATTATTTTATTATATAATGTGGAAAAATGATATGGATAAGATATTAACATGTAACGCCTATGACAGTGACAAGTGCTAAAGCTTTTTATTTTAGTGATATGACATGACATTGGAAAATGTATATCAACTGTGAAATAGGGAATAAATTAACTCTGTCGAGAGACCTAATGGGTGGCCTCATCACCATCAAAATTATTAATATCGTATGGCCATATTTAATATCAAATTCCAACATATACATTGTTTAAATAATATATTTATCACCGGCTACAATTACTATTGGATGGGATCTTCTATGCATATTAATGATAATATAGTTATCAGAAATGGTCGAAGGTGTCATATTTTAAAATTTTAACTAGTGGTTCTCTTACAATAATATTTTCCTATGTTAGCTTTCATATCTCTCCTTTTCCTACCTTCAAAACCCTATATTCATAATCCCCTTGAAATATTACAAAAGGGAATCATTACTTAATGATATTTCTCCCATCCTCTGTGAAATAATTACTCACCTTTCATAACATAGCACAAAAAAAAATGCATCATTACCATCATTAAACAACATGATTATAAATTTCCTAACATTTAAGATATTCAATTCCCACCTTGACTTTTGTCGCTCATTTAACATTTAAATCATGAAGTACACTATATAACACTCCCACTTTGTGACTATAAAATCCCTATTTATTATCGTAAGGTTTTTCATGTCTCCCTATCCTCGTTAATCATGCTATACTACTCTTATTCTTAAGACTTATGTTAATTAAAAGGTGAAAAATGTCAATTTTCAAATTTGATAACACACATATTTTTCCATTCGGACACATAAATCATATGAACTCAGTCAACCTCCCAAGTTTCAGATTAAATTTAGTTGAGATTTACCATATATTAAAAAATTAATTAAGTCCTAATCCCATGTTTCTAGTAAATTTAAGTATTTTTAACATTTATTGAATGAATCGACCTATAATAATAACATCATTGAAGTGTTTAATAGAATTTACTCTAAATTTTGAAGTACATCAGTGAACAAATCAACAAGATTCACAAGGCTCTGCAACCAGTATCTATCACCAAAAAATGTGAAGATGGGAAGCCTCGCCACGTACAAAAATTATATTTCAAATAAGGAAAAAATGTGGGCCCCACACTATCTTTATCATGCCAAAAATTTGATAAATACCAAAAGACTTAGGGACTATGATAATATGTATTTATCCCACTTATTTATTTGTTTATGTATTCAAGTGATTTCAAATAATTACCCTTACAAGAGAAAAGGAATAATGTATTTCCATCATATTGAAAAAATAATATAGGGATATGTATCGTGATATACATATTGATATTTTCATAGTAAATAAGAGTGCATCTTTCATACAACTGCAGATTCTAAGCTGTTTTCAGATTACCCCACTTCCCATCACTTCATTATTTTGAAATTCATAAATTATGGATCGATTCCTACATCACTTGTTTTCATTTCTATGAAGGAAGAGGCCTTTGTCCTTGAAAAATCAAAGCTTCCCTCATTTGCATGAGTAGTTGATAACCACCAATGGATAAAAACATATAGTGCTTACAGATATGTGGAAAGATATATAGGGATCAAACTAGTGGAATGGGCTATTAGACCCCATTAATCTAGTTTTGAAATATGAGATTCTTAGATATGGTGATTTTGCAGAGTTATGTTATTATGCATTTTATTATAACCTTTCCATGAATGAGTATGGTGGGTGTAAGTATAGCCCTGAAAAATTATTCCAAAGTTGTGAAATGGTGGGTGATTTGCAGTACTACCCTAAGGGATATGAAGTAACTAAGTATTTTTATGTGGACACAGATATATTGGGGAGAGAAATAGAGTGACCCATTTAGATTGGCTTTATTGCAGTGTACATAGATGATAAAGAGATAAAAAGACTTGGGTGGTGAGATATTGTAATAGCATGGAGAGTAACCCAAACAATTCAAGAATGGATAGAGGATTCTAGATACATTTTAATTCATGTGCAATTAAAAATTACTAGTTTCAAGCACAAGGGAATCCGAGCTAGATTATCGACTATGCCTCGTTTCAATGACAACGACGTCCAAGTGGAGGAGGGATTTTTAAGTTGTTACATATCTCACGGGGATTCAAAATCTGCTAGATATACTATGATTTCATAAATTCTTAAACTGGTGGATGAATGAAAGCATGAAATTTTGAGTCTAACATAAACTGGACATAGATTGGGAGCTTCTCTCGCAATGTTAAGTTCATATCACATTAAAATAATCCTGAATGAAAATGTATCAGCACAACCTTACCTGTAATTTAGTTTACATTTACAAGCCCATGAATGGGTAATAAAACATTTTCCATGTGAATGGAGGAGATGGGATTGAAGGTGCTGTAATTGGTAAACAAGGATGATATTGTTCCAAATTTCATGGGATTGTTTTCAACGAGAATTCATGTGGATGGTTGAGCAAACTGTTCGACTCGCTTCCTTGGACATTTTTTCACCTTGTTGTGAAAATAATTCTGTACAACCACGACAGGTGTAACCTTTACCCTGCTTATGCCGACAGTGTAAAGGTTTATCTTCATCTGATTAATGGTTATGTCATAAAGGATAAACCTTTGACTCTCTTCCTTGGACATTTTTTCATCTCGTTGTGCAAATCATTTTGTATAACCACGACAAGCATAACCTTGATCCTGCTTGTGCCCATAGTCTAAAGGTTTATCTTCATTTGATTACTGGTTATGTCGGAAAGGGTAAACCTTTCAAATATTCTTGTAGCTACACCACTACAAACATCAAATCGATAAACGTAGACATCAATAAGAACTACAAATGATGGTTGAAATACCTTCAATCCTGTAAACTACGAGGATGGATGAATGACTTGGATTTTTGTGTGTATTATTTTCTTTTTTTAATCAATGTTCTCATTTTTAGAAGATAAAATCATTAAATTAATTCTATTTTGTGTCTCTATGAGAATCAAATGATTTTCTATCATTCATATATCTTGTATCACAAGATTCATATCTGGTATAACAATGAAATAAATAAAAATTAATATGGATTATCTCATCTTGATTGTAATTTTTTTTTTGTGTATCATAAGATAAATAAAATTGATCTACATCCATAAATTTAATATTTCGTACACCCACAATATAAAGGTTTATCTTCATCTGATTGATGGCTATGTTGGAAAGGGTAAACCTTTCAAATACTTTGGTCGCAACACTGCCATAGCCATCAAATTTTTAAATATAGACATTGAGTAGAACTACAGATGATGGTTGAAACACCTTGAATAATGTAAAATACGAGGATGGTTGAATGACTTGGATTTTTTTTCGTATTGTCTTCTTTTTAGCATTTTGATAATTGTGAGAAGATCAAATCATTACATAATTCTATTCAGTGACTCTATGAGAATCAAATGCTTCTCTTTCATTCCAATGAAAAAAATAAAATAAATATGGATTATAGCATCTTGATTATATATTAACATTAAATTTGAATTCTGATTTAGTTTTTATAGTTGTTTTATTTTGATTTGTATTTGACAAGATAACAAACTTCTCTAATGAATTTGATATTTAATATTAGAGAATTTGATATGGAATATGATATCATGGAGGTTTAAAATGATAAATCATCTAGAGAATATTGTGTTGAGTGTTAATAATGAAGATGAAATTGAGAAATTGGAAATTGATATACCACAAGATTTTATCTAATCCAATATATATATGAAGGCCCAAGGGACACTTGTTTTTGTATACATGTTTTATTGGTAGTGTAAAACTTGGAAATTGATATACTATAAGATTTTATCTATTGCAATATATATCTATATATATATATATATATATATGTGAAGATCCAAGGGATTATTGTTTTTGTATACATGTTCCATTAGTAGTGTAAGAAACATTGAATGGAATAGTACAAAATGATGTGATTCCTCTTTTTTGATTAAATTTGTTGTTCCTCTATTTATTTATCACAACAATAATACTATATGTCAATTTTACATTGCATTGACGTAAGAAAATGTTCTATACGTTTTATTTTTTATTATAATATTGAAGCCACATTTCCTTGATGCAAATTATCTAAAGAATGATGTCCTGATAGTTAACTATTACTTTATCAATTTCTTGTATGTGTCAAAAAATGAAGCGAGAATTTGATGAGGTGAGGATACATCTTTTCACATAGATAATGAAGCCAAAATTTGATGAGGTGACGATATTTATTTTCACATAGGTAGTGTCCCCATATTAAAGGATAAATAAGTACTTAAACAAGGATTTTACTAAGAAATAATGGGCCCATTTCAATTAGATGAAGTTTTTTTTTTAATGTGTAGCTCTAATATCTTGGTTACTCTTAATTGTTTGTTTGTTTGTTGAATTTGGATCATTTTTCCAAGTTTAAAATTTTTGGGTTTATTTTGGTGTAAAATTGGGATCTCTTAAATGGTTCTATTTTTCATTTTATGTTTAATTGGACCTTTTGTTAAGGCATGATTGGTTTCATCTTATTTTATCAATTTAATGGTTTTGGTTAAAGTTAAAGGCCTTTGTTCAGTAAAAATGCCTTTTGTTTATTTTTTTGTCATGTTCATTTGAGAATGATATCGTATCGAGGTTAATATATGACTTAAATTATTATTTGGGCATTCAATGTGTTCTCCATAATAATAATTATTTTATTTATATATTTGATTATTCAAGGAAATCATTTTTATTTTTATTTCCTTTCACTTTGTGGTATCACTAATGAATATTCACCTTTTCTAATATATTATGTTTATCTTACATTTTCTTTGAAAATACTTATTTTTTGTTAGGAAAGGAAAATGAGCTTTTCTTAGTTAAGTGAAGGGAAAAATGGTCTATGCACCAGGATCGTATGTGTTCATGTTAGGTTCCTATATTACTAGTATAGTCCCTTATTGTTGTTAGTGTAACCCCCTTATTGTTATTATTGTACCCCTGTAACCACCATATTGTTATTATTGTAGCATTAAATTATTATTGTTAGGTCGGCTATGATTACATTGTGGCCCCACTACGATTATATTATGGCCCCATGGAATCCTATATATAGAAAGGAGGTTTTGTCATTTTTATCATCCAAGAATTGTTCATTTATGTAACATATTGGATGTTTCCCCCTCGAATTAGATGATTTATAAGGCATTGATCTCTATTTTCTTATATTTTTGGAGTTGGTTTCACAACATTTGGTATTAGAGCTTTTGATTCTAGGGTTTTGCTGCTCCAAATAGGTCATCGTGGAATGTTCACTATAATTTTTTTTCTATGAAGGTTCAAAATCTAAAATTTTTAGAGAACGAAGCTGAAATCCTGAGGAAAATCGTCGCAAAATTTCAGAGCTTTGTTCACAATATTTTTGGAGATATGGTCTATGGAAGTTAGGGCTTTTACAAGCTCCTGAATTTTATCTCAAAGACGTGATCGTGGGAAAATATTCATAACTCTCTCTCTGAGAATTGGATTGGAATTATGTAAAGAGTGGTCACAAACACATGGACTGTAGTTTCTTGTATATCAATTTTAGAGCCAAGGGAGGAAACAGTGACATGTGGCAAGCCGTACAAGTTCGCTCTACTGAACCAATCCATAATTAGGTCATTGTGGGAGATTAGACATAACTTTTCCTTGAAGAATCCAAATTAGGTCAGACCTGTGGCATTCAAAAGAGGATTTAGAGGGATACCTCAGGGACAAATTTTAGACATTGAATATCTAAAATCATAGAGATAATTTAGTTTTAATATAAAGCTCCTCAAAATCAAGAAAAATGTATGTATTTTTTTTTCTGAATTGCATATGTCTTGTGTAAAAAAATTAGTTTTAAGTGATTCCAAGGTCCTATTGATCATATATTTTAGTATTGGGTTCTAAAATGCCTCCTAAAAATAATTCAACGCCCATTGGGCCCTTATAATACTCTACTATGACTCATGAAGATGAAAAATTGCAACATGCTCTATCAAATTTACAAGAGAAAGTGCACCAAATTTCGCTATGAAAAAATGAAATGGAATTTTTGAAGAAAGTCATGGAAGTGAAGATGGATGGTTTAAAGAATAATATGGATGGTTTGAAGAAAGGAATGGAACCTAAGATGGATGGAGTGGAAGCTAAGATGGAGGACATGGAAGAACAAAATGAAAGACAACATGGAAAACATGAAGAATGATCTAAAAGTAGACATGGAAGATTTGACAAAATTGATACAAGAAATGATTCCTAATGGAAAAAATATAGTAGAGGAAACTCATGATGAGAACAAAATAAATGTTAATCATGATTTCATAAAATCTAATGTTGGATTGAGGAACCACCATATTCCAAAGATGGATATGAGGAAGTTTGATGGAAAGGATCCTGTAAGATGGATACTACAGATGGAGCAATATTTTGATCTCAATAATGTGCAAAACACACAAAAGGTACGCATTGCAACTTCACAATTAGACCAATATACATTTGTATGGTATCGATGGCTTTTCTCTCGTAAGAAAATTGTCACTTGTTCAATTTTTACGAAGGAAATGATAGCACATTATGAGGATACAAAGAGTAACACCTTCTTTAGCCAGTTTCTAAATCTCAAAGAAAAGGGTTCAGTGGCAGAGCACTTTGATTATTTCCAAAAATTGAATATAGGGGTAAGTGATATTCCAGAGGAACACATGATTTATGTCTTCATAGGGACTTTAAAGGATAACATCCAACATGAATTTTGCGTTTGGGAACCTGATTCATTTGAGAAGGAATTTAGGTTGGCAAGAAAAAATGAATGTAAAATTATGGCGACAAGGAAGCCTACCACTCACATCTATAAATATGGAAGTGTTGCTACTCCTAGATTTCCACAACCTACAAGGTTGACACCACAACAATTGGAAGAAAAAAGAGCAAAATTTCCTTGCTACAGTTGTGATAACAAATACACTAAAGGTCATAAGTGTGCTGAGAAGAAATTACTTTACATAGATTGTGAAGAGGAGGAAGAAAATGAAGAAGAAACTTCAAAAGTAGAGGATACACACTAAGAAGAAACCCTAGAATAATAAGAAATGAGTTCGACCATTTCATGTAATGCATTAGCAGGAATTACCACTCCTCAATATCTCAAGATATTAGGACACATCAAGAAGAAAAGGTAATAGTGTTGATTGATTCGGGTAGTACCCATAATTTATTCATTGTAAGGTAGCCAAGGAATTGAATTGTTTCCTATACCCAGCACCAGAATATCAAGTGATGGTTGCAAATGGAGGGACTATAAATTCCTCTAGAAAATGCCATAATATCAAGCAATCCATGGGGGAATATGTATTTAATTGTCCAATGCTTTCCATCCCAATGGGAGGTGTTGATGTTGTACTAGGAGTGCAATGGTTACAATCTTTGGGGATGGTAGTTTTTAATTTTCAAGAACTTTTCTTGAAATTTTTTTCGGAAGGAAAGGAAATCAAATTATGGGGTATCACAGGGAAGCCAGGAAAGATAATAAGCTCTAATGTCATGACAAATATTTTGAATAAATAACAATAGGGCGTAATTGCACAATTATGCTCACTAGAAGTTCCAACATCAAAATCATCTATTTCTCCAGATCTCCAAAAAGTCTTGGACAATCATTCCAAGGTGTTTGATACTCCCAAAGGAATCCCACCTATTCGTGATCATGATCATGCTATTCATTTGATTCCATGAATTTTTCCTCCAAACATCAGGCCCTAAATATATCCTTATGTCCAAAAGAGAAAAATTGAACGTATGATTGTAGAAATGTTAGAGGCCGGTATAATTCAACCTAGTCAAAGTTATTTCTCTACTCCAGTAGTATTGGTGCAAAAGAAAGATAGATCATGGCGCATGTGTCTAGATTATAGGGAGCTCAATAAGCTCAATATTAAAGATGAATTTCCCATTCCTGTGATTGATGAATTATTGGATGAATTACATGGAGCAATTTATTTTACCAAGTTGGATCTTCGTTCAGGATATCATAAAACTAGAATGAAGACTGAAGATATTCCGAAAACAACATTTCGAGCTCATGAGGGTCATTATGAATTTGTGGTCATTCCTTTTGGCCTTACCAATGCACCTTCTACATTTCAAGGGTTGATGAATTCCATTTTCAAACCCTTAGAAAATTTTTGCTAGTATTTTTTGATGATATACTAATCTACAGCAGGACTTGGAAGGATCATGTTCAACATGTTCACAGGGTACTCAAACTATTGGAGGAGGCAAAATTATATGCCAAAACATCCAGATGTTTCTTTGGAGTACAAGAGGTGGAATATCTGGGTCATATTGTATCTCACGAGGGTGTTAAGGTAGACCCTAACAACATTAAATCCATTAAGGAATGGAAATTCCCCATAACCATAAAGTAGTTGCGCGGATTTCTCGGGTTAAAAGGGTATTATTGCAAGTTTGTTAATAATTATGGGAGAATAGCAACACCTCTAACAACATTATTGAATAAATATGCACTTTCATGGACTCCTAAAGAAACTAAGGCCTTTAAACATCTTAAAGAGGCAATGTGCCTAGCACCAGTCTTAGCTAAGCCAGACTTCACAAAAACCTTTATTGTGGAATGTGATGCCTCAAGAAATGGAATTGGTGATGTTTTAATGCAAGAAGGAAGACTTGTTTCTTTTGAAATATGTTCAGTCAAAAGAAAGTATTTAAAAAAGTCTATTTATGAGAAGTAAATGTTGGAAATACTACATGCACTAAAGAAATGGAGACCTTACCTAATGGGAAGACACTTGAAGGTAAAAACGGATCATGATGGTCTTAAACACTTTTTGGAACAAAGACTATATTCAGAAGAGCAGCAAAAATGGGTCATAAAGATGTTGGATTATGACTTTGAAATCGTCTACAAAAAAGGGAAGATAAATGTTGTTGCAGATGCACTCTCAAGAAAGGATGAAGAGGTGGAAGCATTGCTTTGTTCCATTTCAATTATCCAACCAGATTGGATAACCGAAGCAAGGAATGAATGGAAGAATGACGAAGAAGTGTGGACTCTCATTCAAAAGTCGCAACAAAATCCTAGTACATCTAATACATTTAGTTGGAAAAATGATTCCTTATGGTACAAAGATTGCTTATATATTTGCAAGAATTCCCAACTAAAACAAAATATTCTTTTTGAATTGCACACTTCTCCTTTAGGAGGACACTCTGGATTTTTAAAAACTTACCACAGGGTGAAGAAAGAATTTTTTTGGGATGGCCTTAAATCTAATATTCAAAATTTTGTGGCAGAATTTTTGGTTTGCTAGCAAAGTAAGTTGAGACAATTAAGACCCTGGGTCTTCTAAAACCTTTATCCACTCCAAGTCAATGTTGGGAGGAGATTTCAACGAATTTTACTGCAGGTTTACCTAATTCCGAAGGAAGGAGTGTCATCATCGTGGTAGTTGATAGACTTACCAAGTGTGCACACTTTTTTGCATTATCTCATCCATTTAAAGAGAGTAAAATTGCTACTGAATTTATGGAAATAATTCAAAAGCTACATGGAAACCCAAATATTATTCTAAATGACATAGATCCCATTTTTACAGGAAATGTTTGGCCAAAATTATTTTCTTGTTTGGGTGCTCAACTAGCTCATAGCTCATCTTATCATCCTCAATCCGATGGTCAAACAGAGATAGTGAATAAATGTTTGGAAGGATATATTAGTTTTTTTAATCTGATAAGCAAGCACAATGGGTCAAGTGATTACCTCTTACTGAATGGTGGTATGACACTTCCTTCCATACTGCAGCAAAAATGACCCCATTTATGGAACTTTATGGATATCATCCATCATCCATCATATCTTATTTAAGGGAAAATGCTAGGGTTAAAGCACTGGAGGATCACATTGAGCATCAACAAGAAGTTCTCCAACTCTTAAAGGATAACCTAAATTTGGCACAAAATCGAATGAAACAACAAGCAGATCAACATCGTAGTGAGAGAAGTTTTGATGTGGGAGATTAGGTATTTTTACGGCTACAACCATACAAACAAATGTCCCTCAAGCAAGCTAATAAGGATAATAAATTATCACCAAAGTACTATGGTCCCTACAAGGTTTTGCAAAATATTGGTACTTGGAATACAAATTGGAGCTTCATGTTTCTTCGCGAGTGCATCTAGTTATCCATGTTTCATGCTTAAAAAAGGTTATAGGGAAAAACATCCAGTTCAAACAATATTGCCAGAACTTGATGAGGAAGGAAAAACCATATTGGAACCTGAAGGAGTCACGGAAACAAGAACTCAACAATTACGAAATCGATCAATTTCATAGTATCTCATCAAATGGAAGAACTTACCCACTGAAGATTCTACATGGGAGGATGAGAACTTCGTACAAAATCACCCGGAGCTACTCAAGCATTGAGGACAAAAATTTTTTGAAGGAGAGGATCATGTTAGGTCCCTATATTACTAATATAGCCCCTTATTGTTATTAGTGTAACCCCCTTATTGTTATTGTTGTACCCCTGTAACCCCCATATTGTTATTATTCTACCGTTAAATTATTATTGTTAGGTCGACTAGGATTACATTGTGGACCCACTAGGATTACATTTTGGCCCCATGGACTCCTATATATATAAAGGAGGTTTTTTCATTTGTATCATCCAATAATTGTTCATTTATGTAATGTATTGGAGTTTTCCCCCTCGAAGTGGATGATTTCTAAGGCATTGATCTCTCTTTCTTCTATTTTTGGAGTTGGTTTCACAACAGTTCATCGTAGGATGCCTATTATCATGAGACATACATTCCTCTAATTCAAATATACTTCGATACCAATATGGAAAAAGTATCACATGTAATTAGTTGAGAATGATAGAATCATTAGTGCACTACCGTTATTGAAGTGAAAAATCCCTTAATGATGATTATTTTATGACACATATTTTTCCAAGTAATGAACATGCAAAGACTATTGTTTATATGTGTGTTATATTTTCTAACTCACAAACTATGGAATTTTAATTAGCTTTTTTTATTACCTTTTTTTTTCATCATGTAGGAAATTAAGTTTAAAATTTGCATATTTATCTTCCATTCACTCTCATTTTTCATTTTGTATGATTTCAAATAATTTTTTACCAATTCACAATTGTTAGAGTTGTGAACTGTAGAATAAATCGAAACAAATAATACAATAGTTATTATCCAAAATTTGGTGACAAACCTACATATGATGAGGGAGCTATAGATTTTAAAGTATTTGGCTTATTTGAACCCGAGGAATTGCATAACTATCTACTTTTTAGAAAAGAGATGTATAAGAAAACAAAATAATTTGATGTAAATATTCATTATTTTGAAATAGCTATTCATAGACCTTATTTTCATGTGAATCCTCTAGAATATGAATTACATAGAACATCACTGAGTTATCTAGATGTCTAAAGACCAAGTTTGACCAAAATAATTTCTTTAGTTCAACATCACACACCTTTGGGGGTGCATCTTGTTTCCCCTTGGGATATAACTAGAAATTGTACCATATTTTGCAAACGAAATGTCGTAAGGCATAAATTTGAGAAAATTCGTGACATACAAGAGATCATTGAAAATATAAATTAGTAAAAACAATGTTATGCCAAAATTGGATGGAACAAAACATGTAAGAGAAGGATAAGTTATGAAAATATAGGTAAATATGGACATTATTTTTTTCTCGATCAAGCAACACAAAGAGAGGATAAATGGGAATCCTTAAGGGTTATATCAATTGGTCGAGGTCCCATTGCTAAATAAACTTGTCACTGGGAGGTCACAAGGTCAATTCTTCTAGATGTTCTTGGAGTTAAGCTCTCATTAGTTTTTTTCGATAGGATGTGTTCCCTTCGGGTGGATCTACTGGGATTTTCCTTGGAAAAATCCTTGAGGATTAGATCAATTGTTCATATTCCCCTCACTAAAAGCACCTTGCTAATGGGAGGTCATGGATTCAATTCAACTTGACACCCTTTGGGTTAGGCTCTACTAATAACCCGATGGGACATGATCCCTTTAGGTTGATTTGCCTAGATATTTCCTTTAAATCCTTAGAAAAAAGAGAAAGGATAAATGTTTGATCTCCATGGATTCCTTCAAGTCCTCAAAAAAAAAAGAGAAAGGGTATGGGTGTTTAGATAAAGATTATTTCTCCAAGTTTTGGAAATGATTATTTTTCTTTGACTTGGAATTTATATTTAGCATTGATAAATTTGGACACAGTATTAGAAAACTCTTACTTACTGATATTCTCCAACTAAGTGAACCACAATGCATGCATTGTAAAAGTCAATGAGGAACTAAGCCTCGTAGAATCCAAATCCTTCCAATAGTTTTCCAAGTGTATTTTCTCCCAAGGCTACATAGACTAGACAACCACATAGGATAAAGAAGGCAGTTGATATAATCATAGCCAACAAATTATCTTTCTTCATAGTTATATTTTCAGATGTTGGACACTTCATAGTATCCTACCTAATTATTCATTTTCAAGAGCCACATAATTAACAATGCACCTTCGTACCCTTCCAAAGGCTTGATATAGACAAAGGAATATTAGGATTTCATCCATACCTGGATTTCAAGAATAAGTGTAAAATATCGAAATGTTAATGAAATTCCACCAAGAGCCTATAAGATCATTCAAAATTTATGGGCTTTAGTAACAGACATGGTTGTGGTGATTCTGCACATAGTTTCATGAATCACTCCATTTTCTAGAATTTCCTAAATGGTTGATCCTCATAAGTTTAAAGAGACCAGGGAAGACACAAAACAAGCATATAATATTTTATTTTCAATATACAATTTTAATAAAATCTGGACTCTCGGGAATCGAATTATATACTATAATTCCATATCTCTCCAATGATATAAAATAATGGAAGAGAGTCAAAGAAAACAACATCAATTACTTTGGTGATGTTGAGACCAAATCCTAATGTTGCATAAGTAAAGGCCATTGTTGCTGTAATGATTTAAAGGCACCATAATTTACAAAAGTTAGGTATTTGAGACAAGATAACTTGTAACTCCATAAAAGATCCTGTAGGTGTGCTTTGGAAAATGGAAATGAGACCCATGCCCATGAAGCCTCATGGTAACAACTTGATGGTTTGATTTATCTGCAATATTCATGTTAAAATAACTAATTTTTAACGCAATAATTGACCTTTAGTAGAAAAAATAGTGAAAATATAAATCCTTATCAATTAAATTATAATTTTTAGTTATATTAATTTTTTATTTTAAAATTTATAATTAAATAAATTAACATTTATATTTATATAAATGATGCAATATTGTGAGTTTATTTTAATTTTAATATATCCTTTTTTTCATGTTTAATCAATTTTCTAAATATAAATTATCCAAACATTGTGTATTGTCCAAATTTGAATTTGATGCTAACATTTACTTGTTTTTAGCATTATCCCCTCCTCGAGATTGATTATCTCACTCTATCGAAGTGATATTGAACAAAGTGGCATGAATTGACATATTTTATAAGATGAAGCCACAAATTTTATAATCTAGTATGGCATCTTCTCTGCTCCCAATCACCTCCACCACCTACTCCAGACTAGTATATCGATGTATTTATTAGCTGACCAACAAACCTGAGATCCGTAGTAAACCTCTAGTTTTACTTAGTGAAATCCAAAACATAGGAACTTATTGTACATTTCAGATGTGGTTACAAAGTCATAGTTTCAATGATGACTCTCATCGCCAAATTATTTATTTCATTTTTGGACCTAGTGAAGTGATCTTTGTATTTGTAACCGTAATGAAAAACTCTACAAATATCAAAATAAAGCTTCTTGTAAGATATGGGAACATTGTTTTCAGGTCAAAGTAACTCCCAATTCAGTTCCTTGGTTAAATCATTAACTAAGGAATTGATATGATAGACAAAATATTCCTCTATTATTCCACAATTGTCTTTCATATAACATGATACAAACAAATCTTCTTCTCCATGTGCCTTTTCAACCTGCATTTACCATGCCAAATGACACTACCGTTTGTTTTTCAATTCTAAATTACACCAAGGATGAATAAATATACAACATATTCTATTTGATTTGATTTGATATAAAAGGTTATAAGGAATACCTTGTAGCATTGAGTGTCACCTTTTAGTTGAAGGATGGCACATATCAAGTCATTGAACTTAAAATTGGAAATCCAATTTTCTGTAGCATGCGAGGTGGAAGAGGAAACCCCAACGCGAGCATTGGTTCCAATGTGGGTATGTGAAAACCGAAACTAGTTTTGCCATTCTCCAGGTACTCCTCAAATTTCAAAAGATAACGATTGGAAATCCACCTAGATTCTTCCATATATAAATTAATATAATCCTCCCACTCTAGAGGCATGAGAACAAGAAAAGAAAAAAAAAAATTTATCACCACTCAGTGAAATATTTCCCCAAAATAAGGATCTCACAAATAAAAGTCGAGAGGAACCTCGCGTAATGCTCAAATCTCACAAGTGGATTGCTGCAAATTGAATTCAAACCCTTGAGTTCACCTAAAACCCTCCTGACTCTTCAAAATACAAATGAAAATTATAGGATCAACCCGCTTATTTAAAGGGAAAGGAATGGAACTTAATGACCTACTATAAAGATAAACAGGTTGAATGCTTACACAAATCAAGATTCAGTTGACAATTAAATTAGTGGGATGTAATTGTGGAAAAACTTTCATTCGTTTAACATTAGATATGAAAGCACACAAGAGTATAAACTGGAAATCGGGAGAGTTCTTCCCTGATGGAATGCCTTACAACGTAATAATACTTATTTCCATTAATTTATACAAATTATATTTGAAATCCTTCATATGAAATTTAATTTAATTTTAAATGGCAAAATGAAATTAGAATTGACCAAAATCTTTAAAAATGCTATATGTACTAATAGTAAATTATTCTTATAGATAACATTATTAAAAAAATGTTTTAGTTTAGTTTTATTTTAAAAGGGAGTTTTGTTAATTTGAGATTTGGTATTAAATAATTTACAAATGCACTTCTCGATGTAATAAGGATGAGGTAGACATTAATTACTAATAAATTTTTTTTTAATTATAATGTTTAAATTATTAAATATATTTAGGTTTTTTTTTTCAAATTTAAATATTTACACTTATTTACAAACACTACAATGTGGAATAACATCTCCCACTTAATGAATAGTTCAAAATCACCCCAAATATGAGTTAAATAATCATTATTCCCATTAAATTATACAAATTATTTTTGAACTTATTGATACTAAATTTTAATTTAATTGTCAATGAATGAAAGAAATTAGAATCAAGAAAAATATTTGAAAATATCATATATACATATAGGAATTTTAATTTTAAATTTTCATATTTAAATAAAATTTAATAATAAAAAAATAAACTAAGAAAACTCTTCCGTGAAAAAAAATTATATATGATTAAAAATTATAATTTAATTTAATTTTTTTCCAAATTCAAACTATTTAATTTTTATATAAAATTAAGATGATTTATATTTTATTTTTTTCTTAAAAGTGGAAAAAGCTTCTCATGAAAATGAAAAAGGAAATTTCAAATACAAATTGAAAATTTAAATATACATGGTAAAAAAGAAAAGAAAAATTAAGTTAAAAATCTATCAACCTAATCTGATCTTAATCTTTTGGACACCCTGCATTTACATCTTTGTGAAAATAACTTTCAGAGAAGCAAAAATTTTACCTTTGCGATGGTTGTTCATGCGTCCTCCAAGTGCTTGTCACTTAGGTCGTCTTTTTTTATTTGCATAAATTTAAATATGCCAATAACAAAATACATCATAGATTTAACGAACCATTGGAAACCAAAATTTATAATATATTATTTATTATTAAATATTTCCTGGAATGACGATTATAAAAATATACACCATATCGCGGGGTGGTAATAAAATTAGATCTCATGATTCCAATAGATGGTATTGTGAGAAATAATGAGCACAAGTCGGGGGCATGAATATCGCAAAAAGGGACATAGAAAGTTGTCCACAATAATAAGGATAAAAAATTATGAAAATATTGTATATATAACTTGATTCACAATGAAAATAGTTTGCCTAAATCCAAATCCGAAGTGTACCGAGATACATTTCACTCTTCCGGGAGGAATAAAATATAATAGACATATATAATTCTAAAATATAATAAAAATATATATAAACACGCACCCATAATAAATTGAGGACACCTCTTATCTCTCACTCTCTTTGAATGAAAGTGTAGGCCTTAAACTCCCCCTTCTCATTTTTGAAGTGATCTAGAACATCTCGTATTAATGTATAAAGTAAAATCAGGAAACATGTGCACATAAATGGAAGTTATAATGAAAAATTGAAAGAGTAATTAAATAATAAAACCCTGACATACGTGAAGACACAGCGATTTCTAATACCCAAGGCGGTTGAGTTGAGATCACTCACAACACTTTCTCTACCACATCCAATTCCTAATTCGTTCCAAAATATGTCACAATCCTGTGTATTCAATGTGTAATTCGTTCCAAAATATGTCACAATCCTGTGTATTCAATGTGTAAATAATATATGAAAAATTATTATAAGGATATGGGAACAAACTTGTAAACATGATCCACTGTTGGATTTATCTTATTTTGGAAATTCCTATTGATTCACAATCGTTCAACGATAGCGACCATCCAATTAATTTGATATAAGTCATTAAGGGGATTGATTAGTTCTCCATCTTCCATTGACATTGATTTTATCATATATTTTACTTCCCAGATAATTCTATCAGCACGTTCACGGTAAGAAGATGCCTGAACCATCGACAGTAAATTGGAGTAGAAAATTAATTCATGAGCTAATTGTGAATGAGAAAAGGAATACATAAAAGAATAAATTTGGATAAATCTAGTTAATAATATCATACAAAGTTGAGAGGAAGCTCGCGCAATGCTCATATCTCACAAGGGATTGTTGAAAATTGAATTCAAACCCTCAAGTGTGCCTGAAACCCTTCTAAATATTCAAAATACAAATGAAAATTACAGAAGAAGTCCACTTATTTAGAGGAAAAATAAAGGAACTTAATGACCTATTATAAATATCAACAATTTGAATGGTTTCACAAATCAAGATTCGGTTGACAATTGAAGTAGTGGGATCTAATGGTAGAAAAAATTTCAATCATCTAACATTGGATCTATTGGTGCACAAGAGTACACAGTGGAAGTTGGGGGAGTTCTTCCCAAAAGTAATTCCTTACAACGTAAGAATAAATTTGTGGTAAAACATGATAAAAGAATGAAAAAATATTTACAATAGTGTATATAAGAACCTAGAGAAACTTTACCCATGAATTTTCTATTCTCAAACATGAAAAATTAGTATACTATAGTTAATTGAATATTTTTCTCATTATTGTATATGTTTCTATAAATTATCACAAAATCACCAATATTTTACAATGTTTTCTAATTTTTTAGAAGATTAGCCAAGAATTTACACTACTTCAAAACCTAGTGAAAAGTTTTCCAAGATTTAACAAAAAATTATAATTTAGTGAAATATTTGCCACAAAAATAAATATGTATATTATATTATTGAAAAAATAACCTATACATTTTTATTTATACCATGGGGATTCGCCCATTTATTGTACATATAAATTTTGGGTTTGTCTTAAAAATTTCCATGTAACATGCCTGTGGGACAATTTTCTCTAGTAATTTATGTACTTGAAGACTTTATTGGTAGTCATCATAATGAATTATTTATGAATTAGGTATTTCCTTCAATATTTTAAATCCTTTATGATTACATAGAATTCCTTATTGTATGTGGTATATGTTTTTCTATCTTCATTTAATTTCACACTGAAAAAATCCACAGGTTTACCTTCTTAGCTAAACACTTTTCCAATTGCAACTCTTGAATTATCACATTCCACTATAAAAATATTCTCAAAGACTTTTATAGTAATAATGGGTGATTTAATAACCCTTCATTTGAGCTATTCAAATATTTCATTATTTATTTCTTTCAAAGAAACTTTAACTTCCATATTTTGCAATCAGTGAAGGGGGCACTTATGCTGCTAAAATTTCTAATGAACCTCTTATAAGCCATGGAAGCTCTTTAGCTCACTGATACTTGGAGGAGTAGGCTTCCCAATAATTTTCTTTATTTCCTCTAGATCAATGTGTAATCCACTGACTAAAATCACATGTCCCAAGAATACCAACTTTTCCTTACAGCACTTGTGCTTTTTTAGGGTCCATAAATAACCTTTCTACCTAAAGTATCTCAAGTACCTTTTCCAAATTTTCTATGTATTCCTCTATATTTTATTAAGATTTAAGATATAATCAAAATAGACTATGATAAATTTTGTAATGTGTGATCTAAATTCTTTATTCACTGTTCACATAAAGATAGTTTCGGTATCAAAAAATACAAATGGAATTACCATCCACTCAAATAATCCATCCAAGGTTTTTAAAGGAGTATTTCACTTATCACATTCGATAATTCAAATATGATAGTACCAACTTATGAGGCCAATATTAGAGAATAAATTAGCACCTAATAGACAATATAGTAGGTCATCCATTCTAGATAGCAAATATTTGAACTTCAAAGTGGTCTTGTTAATGGCTCTAGAATCCATACATAAACTCCTTTAATTTGTTGCCTACTTGGCAGAGAGTAAGGTATGTGTCGAACATGGAATCATGCTTTCCCTTATGAAACCCTTTTCTCAAAATATGTGATTTTCTCTCTCATTTCCTCATTTTCTAGAAGGATCATCCTATAGGTAGCTTGATTTGGAAGTTTGGCAATAGGAACCAAATCAAATTGATGGCTAATGCCCCTTAAGGGAGGTAAGTTAGTTAGTAAGTTGGATGGTATAAAATTCAGATATTGTTGAAGTAATTTATATATCTCAAAGGGGTTGTTTAGCTGACATAAGTCGTCATTTTCTTGAATATAGAATAGATGATAAATCTCACCCTTCAATTCCATAGAAAATTGCTTCCAAACCATGTTAATCAGGGATATATTTATTAATTTTGATGACTCTTCTCATTCAAAAGTATTTAAAGATTGTATTTCCTCCATTTTTTATCTCATATATGTTTTCTCTACGACGGTGAACTAAATTCTACTCATATTGCTAAGAAATACCCAATAGTAAGTGGCAAGCATCCATTGGCATTGTCTAAAACATAAATTAATCTTCATAAAGACCAATTTTGAATTCAACAAATCAAGGTTGATTTACAAGAACAGTATGATATCTTTTAAACTAGGGAAATAGTAAAAGGATGTGATTTTGGAATGAAATCAAGATGTAATTTTGTATGCTTCTATAAATATCAAAATATCAGTAGATCCTCGATCTATAATCACCTTCAACACCTTGTATTTTCTTTATTCTTCCTGAAATACATTCTTCCTCTTCCAATCTATTTTAGGTGCTAATTTATTCCCATAGATCAAGGTCCTACTCAATATCAAATTCTCTCCTCTTTCTAACTCCATTTATTCAATTAAGATATCCTCCCTTTCTAGTTTTTGGGATACCATCACCTTTTTGGTATTTTGTGGAAAATATACAAGGTTATGGGGTTCATTGCATATATAAAAATTCAATAGCTTCCAACTCCCAAAAAATGATAATACTCCTCCCCTACTACCATAGGCTCTACTAATTTGGAAATATATCATAACATTATCCAATGCTTCTTCTTAATCGGTACAATTGGAAGCTCTTCCTCTTCCCCTACTTATATTGTTACCACCCCATTTCATTACCACTTTTCCCTACCTATTCAACCAATCCTACGCCTTCAAGGCTAGCTAGTATGCTTCATCCATCGAATTAACTTTGATCAGGGTCGATTCGTCTTAGAGTTTAAATCAAAGAAAAATTATGTATCTTTTTATCACATGCTCAAAATCCTCTTGCAAATCAATGATGATTTGTAGCCTCAAAAGTTCTTCAATAAAAGTAGGTATGGATAAATCCTTTTATTTTATATTTTGATGCTCTCTAAAAAAATTTTATTGATAATATAAGGGAATAAATTTATAATTCAAATTTTTTAGCATGTTTGGTTAAATTTTGATGTTCTCTTTCCCTTGATTCTTTTGAACATTCTCGAGCTTCTCCCACAATGCAATGTCATGAGACTTGATTTTCTAGGCTTGAAAATTAACTATTCATGTATCATTTTCCTGAATCTCTTCCATGTCATAGTATTTCTCTAACTCCTAAATCTAATCCATAAAAGAAAATCTATATTTAATTCTCCTTTAAAATCAAGGAATCCCACCTTAGCCCTCCTCCCTTGTTTGGATCTAGCTTCAATAAGCCTCTCCTTGGGATATGTGACTCCAACCTAAACCCTTTTACCTTCCAAATCTTCTTTAAAATCCTCATGAGTAAACCTAGACTCGACCACGTCTAACCTTTAGAGTGGTTCTTCTTGCATATTTTCTCTATGTTTCACGTTCCTCCTACACCTTATTCCCTAGTTTAGAAAAATTACCCTCTAGGCCATCATCGTTTGTATAATAGTAATTAGACACATTACTTCACATGTTAGACACTTCCTAATATCTATTAGACACTTCCTGATCTCCTACATGTCCAATCTAAAGGAAAAAATATAATATACAATAACATGCAAAACAATTAATTCCAAAATAACAAATGGTTTAGAGGGACATGCTCCAAGAATCAGTTCCTAAAATTTGGGAAACTAAATGCAAACCAATACTTTTTTGCATTACATTAAACATACATGCAAATACATCAAATCTTGTTCTAAGATAGAAATTGTATCTTAACGACACAATTACTTAGTTGAGCAAACATCTCAAACAAACACTAAAATAGGAATTAGCTTGGTTGGACTAAATCTCTCAAATCCAACTAATCAACAACAAAACAACTCACACAACAATTAAATTTAATAATAAGGAACATCAATCAATATGCACAAGAAAAGTAGGAGTTAAATCTCCAACACCCTTCCTTAATGAGTACTTATCTTTGATTGTCTTTTCTGGAAAAGTATTCATTATATTTTCTAATCATTTTCTAAATCACATATATTGAAATCCATAAAGTTTTCACATGACCCTCATAAAAGTGTAGTCAACAATTTGGATTCCCAAGTTCCACTCTTGAACTCCTGAATCTTGAATCTCCCAACTTCAATTACTAAACAACATCCAAATTTGTCACATAACCTCACTAGAATACCACTCTCATGTCTTCAACAAGTGAGAGGTCCTTCCCTAGATCCAAAATTTCTAAACTATGTGGACAACCAACGATTTCAAGTTTTACCTCCACCTGATCTCTTAGAATAGCTACTTCAAACATAATCAATTACATGCTTAGAATAATTGAACTACTATTCATTCTATGGAAGATCTTCTATCTAGTGATATATGTGGTTGCCAACCATTTTACTAGCTAGTTGTATAGAAAAGTCATCTAGATACTAAATGTATCATGGAGTCAGTTTTAAAAAATGACCTATTTATCTGACTTTGGAAGTTCATCATCACTTGATTTATAAGAAAAATAATACTAAAATTTAGTAATAAAAGTAATTTAACTACTACACCACGAAGATCTTAATGCAGATTGCAAACACGTTTTTTGGTGCATGTTTTCCGTTCGTATGAATCAAGAGAACAGGAACTCAAAGTCTGAATTGACACAGAGCTAGTCTTCGGTTCATAATATTAAAAACTATGGGAAATCGACTCAAAACGTCAAAACCTTCTTGGGAGATACATATCCATTTGAAAAGGGTAAATTTGTACTCTGTTGGTGACTCGAACGTAAGGAAAAAGCTTATGAAAGCACCATTTACTAACACACTGCAATTTGAAACAAATCTCTTCAACACAACCAGTTTTCTTGTAGTTCTTTACACATGACTTGTAAAGTGGATTGACATTGCCAACAGAAAACATAATCGTAGCTCTTTTAATTCTTCAATTTGCACTGTTGTCTCTGGTACACCTAGTTTAGGATTAAGTTTTATCGATGCATCTCCAAGCAAGAGAATAGTGTTTGAACAAGAGTCTCTTAAAATTCAAATCTTCTTTCCTGCGTAGGTCAACACACTATAAGCATCAATGCCACACATGACTCAGTTATAAGTTTTCCATGCAACATCATCATGGTAGAATCTCACTTCTCCCTATGAGATTTCCACAGGTACACTCCATTTTCTGTATTCAGTTTACTACCAAACAATTATGATCCCAGAGGCACAAACAACACAGTTTTGTAAAACAAAGGTAGATCATTCATCACCTCCAAGAGGAGCTCACAAACTTACAAAGAGACATATGAATAATCATCATCGTGTTACAGAACAAAGAATCGATAGTGGCCACTGTCTCTTTAACTCCAAAACCCTGAGATCCCAATTTTTGCCTCAATCTTTAATCGTCAATGTCGATTGAGTTGAACGAAACCTTGACTCCAACCTCACGGCCTTGATGTAGTGGCAGAGGGAATTGGTTGGTTTACTGCTAAGTTGAAGCCCACTTTATTCCACTTTTGGTGTGTGCTATCAATATTGATATTGATGAAGCTAACATTTTCCTGCTATTATGCTCGAAGTCAAATCTGTCCCCCAGCGTGGAAATTGATGATTCTATACATGTGACATCTCTCTCAATGGTGAATCATCTCCTAAAAGAGGCTACTTTACACTAAGAGATTGATTGGACAAAAAATCATTAACAACCCATTATCTACTCTCCATTTCCTCAACCCTCTCATGAGGGACTCAAGCTCAAAAGGGTCTATACCATTTTGAAAAACTAATGGCATAACAAAACTTTTTTGCATTACATTAAACATATATTTAAGATATAAATTTTATCTTAAATCATTTAGTTGAGCAAATATCTCAAACCAAACACCAAACTAAAAATTATTTAATTGAACTAAATATCACAAATCCAACTAATTAACAACCAAACAACTCACACAACAACTACATTTAATAATGATAAACAACATTCAATCTCCAACACTAGAAACCATAAAAAACCACAAAATAATTAAGTAAAAAAAATTAAAAAAATAAATAAAAATAAAAATATCAAAATATAAAATCTATAAGTAAATATAAACTAAATCAAAGAAATCATTAATCTTCCTCTTTCTGGCCTAAAAATACCCAATATCATCCAAATAATTAAATTCACGAGCATCACCATTAACACAAATCATTTCCGATTCTTATATCTTATTTTTTCCCGCATTTTCCTTCCCTATGCACAAATCTCGATTCTTATATCTTATTTTTTCCAAAAGAAAACCCAAAGCAATGAACAAAAACTCATAAACTACTACTAACTCCCCCTCAAAACTCATGAACTACTACTAACTCCCCCTCAAAGTTGGTTGGTCCCTTTATTAACAAAACGGAAAAACGTATTATTTAAACCATAAATAAAAAATGTAGTTAACTAAACATAAAAAATGAAACATATGAAACAGCATCCTATATTTAGCATATAAAACACCGACGAAAACTGAGAGACGTGGAGGTGTCCGTTACAGACGCAGTCCGTTAGCCGGATGCTCCTTATCCATGCTCCTTAGTGGGATGCTCCTCCAAATCAATAATGCCTTTGTCGCATCCTCCAAATTTATCTCATAGCTTTTGTCCCATTCTAAAATTTTAAATATAATCGGAGTTTTATCTGATCCAAATTCTGTACTTGTTAAAACGCTATTTTTGAAAAAAAATGTCCCATTCTAAAATTTTAAATATAATCGGAGTTTTATCTGATCCAAATTCTGTACTTGTTAAAACGCTATTTTTGAAAAAAAATGTCCCATTCTAACTCTGACGAGGGCTAGGAGGAAACTCTGATTATTCACTCTGTCTTTTTGTCGGATAGAACTCTCTTTCCCTGTCCTTCTGCACAGTGGCGACCGTACTATAGTAATTTCTCTATCTTCTCTTCGTCATGGAGACCAAAAATAGAATGTTAAAACGAAGATGGTTTCGTCCCTGTAAGGTCCCAGCTTTCTGGCATCCTGTTGGCGGTTCTCAATATGAAAAAAACAACGATACGGAGATATCTGTTGAACAGGCCGCGAGTGAAAATATATGAAACTTGTAATTTTTACATGTAGTAGATATTCAGCGGCAAATAAAACTTCGCAGTGGTCGGAAAGAGAAGGTAGACACTTAGACACGAAATCAGATGTTACGACATGAAATTATCTCTGATACAGTGGGATGAATCACCCTATTTCTATGGAATATATAATAACCAAATCACAGCATTTTTATGGAATTTATAATTTCTATATCTTAATTACAGGTTTGGAAAGTTAGAATTTATATTACAGGTGTGGAAAGTTTACGAACACTTGTTTTTTTATGTTGGTGTAAAGGTAAACCTCTCCATAGTATCAGAGTGGATTCCCAAACTAAATTTTTCAAGAAATCACCCCACCTTTATAAAATCCATAATTTCCACCTAGTTACAACAAACCTCTTCAAAGAGTTAAGCGAACTATTCGAATAAGCATATGAGCACCTATTCTACTTAGGTTCAAACAATGAATCATCCGTCAATGTCAAGCAGCAGGGTGGAATTCGTATCGTCATCCGCCCATGTCAAATTTTCCATCTTCAAATTCACGAAACCAATCATGGTTGCAACTGCAAATGAATTTACTAATCTCGTATTCATCTCTGAACTATCCTTTATAACGGTATTCAGCGTATCGTGATATGCATATTGGGATTTGCATAGCAGATAAGGGTGCAGCTTGCATACAACTGCAGAGTCCAGAAGTTATGGATAGAATCCTACATTATCTGTTTCCATTTCTGCAAAGGAAGAGCCCTTTGTCCTGGATAAATCAAAGCTTCCGTTGTTTGCGTGAAGAATTGATAATCCCCAATGGGGACAAAAAATTAGCTCTTGCTGATATGTGGAAAGATATTCAGGGATCAAACTGGTGGAATGGGCTATTAGACCCCATTAATCCAGTTTTGAAAGCTGAGATTCTCAGATATGGAGATTTTTCTGAGTTATGTTATGATGCATTTGATACTGAAGAGTCCATGAATGAGCATGGTGGGTGTAAGTATAGCCCTGACAAATTGTTCCAAAGTTGTGAAAAGTTGGGTGTTTCGCAGTACTGCCCTAAGGGCTATGAAGTGACTAAGTATTTGTATGCGGACACTGATATATTGGGAAGTGAAATAGAGCGACCGGTTTGGATTGGGTTTATTGCAGTGTGCACAGATGATAAAGAGATGCAAAGACTTGGGCGGCGAGATATTGTAATAGCCTGGAGAGGAACCGAAACGCTTCAAGAATGGATAGAGGATGCTAGAGATATTTTAGTTCCTTTACGATTAGCAATTACTCTTTTAAAGCGCAAGGGCGTCCGAGCCGGATTTTCGACCACTGCTCATTCCATCGACAACGGCGTCCGGGTCGAGGAGGGATTTTTAAGCTGTTACAACTCTCATGGAGAGTTTTCAAAATCTGCTAGAGAGACTGTTATTTCAGAAATTCGCAGACTGGTGGATGAATACAAGCATGAAAGTTTGAGCGTAACTTTAACTGGACACAGCTTGGGAGCTGCTCTGGCAACGTTAAGTTCATATGATGTTAAAAGACTCGTTAACGAAAATGCATCGGCACGGCCTATCCCTGTAACTGTGTTTACATTTGCAAGCCCGCGAGTGGGCAATAGAGCATTCGCCATGCGAATGGAGGAGGTGGGAGTGAAGGTGTTGCGGTTGGTAAACAAGGACGATATTGTTCCAAAAGTTCCTGGGGTTCTTTTCAACGAGAACAGTTGGACATGGTTGATTAAACTGTTCGACTGGCTTCCTTGGACATATTTTCATGTCGGTGTGCAAATCATTCTTGACAATCACGACTGCATCCATAAATTTAATCTTGCTTATGCCCACAGTCTAAAGGTTTATCTTCATCTGATTGATGCTTATGTCGGAAAGGGTAAACCTTTCAAATATTCTGCTACCAACAGTGGCACCAATATCAATTTGATAAACGTAGACATGGAGAAGAACTACAGTTAATGACTGAAGCACCTTGGATCCTGTGAACCACGAGGATCGCTGAATGAGTTCGATTGTTTTGTGTTCGGTCTTCTTTTATTGTATCAGCGTTCTCATTGTGAGAAGATCAAATCATTAGATAGTTCTATTTAGTGACTCTATGAGAATCGAAAACTTCTCTATCATTCGAATATCCTGTATCACAAGCTTCAAAGCTGGTATAACTATGAAATAAATGAATGATATAGCATGTATCACAAGCGTCAAAGCCGTGGTATAACTATGAAATAAATCAAAATAAATATGGATGACCTCATCTTGATTGTTTTTTTGGTTATATCATAATATAAATACAATTGATACATTGAGATATATTAACATTAAATTTGAATTCTTTAATTTTTTTATTTTTATTTAAATTTTATAATGGTTTTAATCTTTTTATAATTGTTATAAATTCATTTAACGCTGTATTTATCAAGATGAAAGAGAAATGTAATTTTTTTTTCAATTTTAAAATTCCTAAAATAATTGAAAATTTAGATACACTAGTTATAGATTCTTAATTTTAATTTTATAAAATTCTCATAGTATTTTGGTTTGATATGTTTTATAATTTGTTTTATAAAAATTTGAAACAAAATTTTATATTAAAAAAGAAAAGTGTTGATAGGAATTTAACTTAGCCAATTATAACTTTTATACATGGAAAAATAGGGATGTTCCAAACCCCACCTTCTTAATGGAACATACCCCACCTTCTTAATGGAACATTGTCATGGTGTTATGTATCCAAAAAAAAAAAAGAAACAAAACTAATTTTTATAATTTTAGTTCTTGCTTCTTCTATTTATTCATTAAATAAAAATGAGTACAATACCTTCATTTGTGCATGTTTCTTGCTTAGGTCCAAACTGCTTCTACTGCACCTTAACCTTGACCTGCTCTATTTCTCGATTATGGAGTGTGGTTCTGAGTGGAATTCTCCCACAAGTTCCACCTATATCACACACCAATGAAACACATGATTAATGTCCCTTACATAATTCTTAATAAAATAAATGTGAAGTACATCATGTGCTTTCACTATCTATGGTAGGGCCAATCTATAAGCTACTAGTCCCACTCTTTCCAGAATATGAAATGGTCCACAAAATCAGGGTGCTAACTTAGTACAAGATCCCACTCTAAGTGTTCTTTCTTGGTTTGATGCAGAGATAAACACTTGGAATTATTTGTGCATTCTCCACTAGTCTCCATAGCTCTTGTTCCTATACTAGGTTGCTTTCAATTTCTACTTAATATTAATTACTTCTTGCTCCATATTTCTCAACATGTCAAGTCCAAGAACTACTCTACTCACTAGGTAAATTCAACTAGTGGCACAAACTCTTCTATAACATCGCTCAATTTACCCTATTTTTGTAATGTTAAAATTGTGGCTACGTCGTGTGGAGGCCATGGTCAAACCATGGTCAACCATAGTGAAACAATGGTTAATCACGGTTAACCATTATCATAAAATGGTCAACATCATCAACATGTTCAACCATGTTCAAGATGGATTGTTACAATCAATCATGGTCAACCATACTATACCATTGTTAAGATGCCCAAATATAGTCAACCATAGCATACTATTTCCGACCATGCTTAACATGTTTAACTATGTTCAACCACATTCAATTATAAGTAACACATTCAACCATGGAAAACCATAGTTAATAATCTTTGTCATAAACAACTTTAGTTTAATGTGGACATCATGGTCTACATGGTCAACCCTCTTAACATGATTGAACTTGTTCACCCATATTCAACATGGGAATGATAGACAATCATAGATGATGACTTTCATTTATACGGAAACGCTAACAACCCTATCTCCACTATCATTCAATCATATGTTTTCCATAGTCAAGCATGATTTAAAACGCTTAGCCATAGTCAAACATGGTGAACATGTTTTAGCATGTCCACCCTTGATCACTTTTTTCAAACATGGTCAACAATATTGAACCATTGTCAACCATAGTGAGCCATGTTCAACTGCCGTCACCTAAAGTCAAGGAAAGATAACCATAGTCAATTACAACCATCCATATTCAACCTTCTTTGCAAAGGCTAACTATAGTGAACCATGGTCAAACATTGTTAACATTGCCACCTAAACCTAACCATGGGAGACATGATCAACCACATTCATTCATATGGAACATAGTCAAGAATGGTCAATCATAGTTAAACATGTCAACAAAAAATAAATTCATCATAATGTGATGCAAAAAAAACAATGTCATATCTTACCACACTCATTCATAAAGAGTGATTTTAAAGTGTGAAAAATAGAGTCATTATATTGTAGGTATTGGGGGAGGGATGTGGAGTAGGAGGAAATTATAGGTATTTGGGGGTATACAAAGGGGGATTCAGTAAAAATAGTGGATATTTATTAAAAATTGGGTTACTTTGATTAGAAAGTTATATTAGTAGGGAATTAAACAAAAGTATTTTGGGAGGATTTTCAAATACAATCAAGAAGTTCAACCATAGTCAATGTTGTTAAACCATGTTCATTCTTACATAACCACATTCAACCATAGTCATCCATGTAGAACATGGTTAACCACGGTCAAATTTGTAACATCCATGGTCAACATGGACTAGCATCTTCATGGTCAACCATAAATTGACCATATTTAACAATAGTAAACCATGTTCAAATATGGCTAAACAAGCTTAACTATGGTAAAACATGCTCATAAAGTTTAGCCATAGTAAATAGTTGACCATGGTCAATCATGATCAACCTTCACCACTACAGGAAAAAGTAGTTTAAGACATTTGTTTATGACAAAATTTCCACTTCGTCTTAAAACTCACACTTTGTCTCAGTTATTTATTTTCAATTCACATTTTAATTATTTTAATTCAAAAATGTCAAACTACGAGCCCAAAATAGCCCAAGATGGTTTTGTTGGAAACTATTTCGTTGTTTTTAGCGTAGCTTCGTTGTTGGAACCATAAGAGGGATCAGCAATAGCACAGGGAGTGTTGGAAATGACATGGAAGAGGGGCGCTAAAAATGACATGGAACAAAGGTCGAGGGAATCTCGACTACTCTACTGGGGAGTTTTATGTACTCTGTGCAACTGGCCGCTTCATCGTTAATGACTTGGTCGGTATGTATAAAGCGGAAATCACATAGGTCAAAAGTCATTTGTCAAAATCCTTAGTTTCATCTGTTGATGCAAATGTGAGGGTGCGCAGGGCATGGGAGGCACCTTTTGGTGAGAATTTCAAAAGTATTAATCAGGATCCGAAAGATATGGTATCCCAACTATTATACCTTTATCTTTGTTGAATAGTTGTTGTTTGTTATTTCAGGCCTTGCTCCCACTTTGTAGAATGATAACTTTGCTTCTTTAGCGGTCATATATTACCATAGCCCCTCATCATTATTATTATATGATATGGGTTTTCCTCATCTAGATTTCATTGATCCTAAATATTTTGAAGTTTTGTCAACGAGGGTTCAGTGATAGGTGTTGTAAGGCCAAAAGTTCCCCTAATTCTATTCAGGATATCTCGTTCCATCCCCACGATTTTTCTTGGGACAAGGTCAAGCCGATAGGAGGTGAGATATAAACCCTAGTTAATAATGAAATTTTCCAAATTGAAAACGAAAATTCCTATGCTAGTAGTATAGTTATAAGGCAAGAAGTGGTTATTGAGGAGACTACATTTGATATGGGGAACAATGGATTTGAATTTGATTTCTTCATCGGCTTAGAAGACGTCAAAACGAGAGGGTTGAATAAGGTTTCTTGTCAAGAGGACTTGTTTTGTAATCTCTCTTTCTAGCTTTTCAAGGGAGCGGCTTCTTTGGGTGGATGATGCAGTTTTAAGAAAATATGTGGATATGTAGGTAGATGTGGAGGTATCCATGTTTTGGATGAGGCTTTTGTCTACTCCATTGACGAGGTTTCTATCTACTCCATTGAATATTTGACATTTAAGATTATATATGAATATATGGCCATATCTTTGAAACCAAGGATGCAATTTTTTGTTAGAACCTTTTTCGATCGATTCACAATTATTATTCACGGTAGTGCATTAGAGATTGTTGAGTATGTTCGCAAGAAAATATAGTTGAAAACTCATTTTACTATTTACAAAAATCGACTCATATACGGTGGAAAATAGCAATAATATGACCAAACATTAGTGGATTTCCATGTTGTTAATGATGCAATGGTTAATTTGGTGTCTCACATGCAGAACACATCTCTTCCTTAGTCGTGGAAACTTTTAAATGGCTTCTTTTCTACTATTAGGTCGATGTGTGTGATGGGTGAGAAAGTGCCCAAAATGAAAATAAACTTGAACCATCTACATGATAGCACTTGAACCATCTACATGATAGCATATGCAATCAAGTCAAATAGTTTCTGAAGATGGCTACAAAGACTATTTCTATTTTTTCTTCTATTACTATTTCAGATCACATGCAGGTATTTCGGTTGGAAGGGGCGACTTGGGATTTAATTATGTTAATGCTTGCTCCATTGCAGAGAAACATGATATTTCAAACGAATCTATTAAACTAAATTATTCTTATCATTGAATGAACATTTTCTGTTAAGTCATATATACACCAATAGTCATCCTTTGTAGGAATTGGCCGTTTTAATCTTTTTGCTAATTAATTTTTTTGATAGGATAGTTTAAATTGAATGATGTGAGTGTATTTTCGCCATTCTATCAATGAATAACATTGAAAATGATAACTTCTTTACATATCTAAATCTAGTGTGTAAGACCTCTTTAAACTAATATTTTACCAGATTATCATTAAAAACTGACTATGCCATTAATAATTGACCACCTATTAATATTAATGAAAATTAAATTCACCAAATTGCTTTGTAAAGCATGCATAATGTTGAAACGTGGGTTCACTATTGAAAGGGGTATTGGATTTGAAACATGTTTTCGTGACACATGTCAAATGCCTAATTTGAATGTGTCATTGTACTTATGAAACATTTTAGCTGTTAGCAACATGGATCCTCTACTTGTGTAACGCTATTTTGTTTGTAGAAAAAAAAAAATTATCCTGCCACATGTCAAATGCGTAATTTGAATGTTTTTACACTTATGAAAAAGTCTACCATTGTTAGCAATGTGGAACCTACCTTGTGTAACACTATTTTTGTTGGCAATAAAAAATGAGTCATGTAACCCATTATTGGCACTGAATCACTAAATTAATTTATATACCCCTTCCCATCATATTTACGTTTCCAAAACATTTAGTTATGAAACATTTTGGTTTACGGTATGGCCACGGTTTTGGTTTGCGGTATGGCCAGGGTTTCAGCACAAGAAGGTTGTTTTACTCAGATGTTGGAGCATCTGTTGAAAACAACCAATTGGCTGCCATTCATAAGTTTTTCTTAGTGGCTTTTTGTGGAACTATTTCATTTATTTATTCACATTAACATTGTTAACAGTTTTTATATTGCTTTGATCAAAACATATATATCCAAAATCATTTGTCTCTTCACCAATGTAGTCGCTCCGAGGTATAATTTTTTTATGCATATTTGTTGAACACTCAAACATCGAAGGGATAATATGGAAATATGGAGAATATTGTTTAATCAAATACAATAAACTATGGATAAATTAACACAATCTCTTTCAAAACCATGATATTGTTAGGAGAGGAATTTTAACATAGAATAGGTACTATAATTATTGGGTTTGGTTTGTTATTTTTCTTGATGTTTAAGATTTATGTTGTGATTTCCAAGTGTAGAATTTGAAATAGCCACTACTCTTTAAGCCAACTAATAAACCAAAATAATTATGACATATAAAAAAAATGAAAGAAAATAAAACAGATCACTTCTCAACTTGTAAATTTCATATCGAATCATGTATGTAAATACATTTCTATATAATAAACCTATTACTAATTCTATTATTTATTAACTACTAATTATTTATTTTGACCACTTTCAATAATTTGTTCCACTAATTTTTAATAACAGAGAATCACAAAATCTGCAATGGCAGGATTTATGAATTATTTTCAACACTCCCCCTTAATGCTTAATGAGGGCTTACTAAATTATCTCTTAGTGCCAAAAACCGATCTTTTGCAACTTCTTTGGTGAATATATCTACTAGCATATTCTTAGTATTTATGTGCTTCAATTAATCATCATTCTTCTGCACCAAATCCCGAATGAAGTGATATTTCATGTCAAAATGCTTTGTCCTGCTGCGATGAACTCAATTCTTTGCTAACTTGATGGCATTTACATTGTCACAATAAATCATTGTAGGATTAATTTTCTTCTCTCAAATTTCTTCCAAAAATTTTCTGAGCCAATGAACTTCTGTACCTGCTGAAGTAATTGCATCATAGTTCGCTTTTGTGGATGAGAGGGAAAAAATGATTTGTTTTCTTGAGCTCCAAGTAATCAAACCAGAACCAGAAGAAAACCAATTTCATATGTGGACTTATGGTCATCCACACTACCTCCCCAATCTGGATCACTAAATCCAACAAGATTGAAATTTTCAGCAGAGTAGTAATGAATACTAAAATTTAGAGTGTCTTTCACATACCTTAAAATTCTCTTGGCTGTCTTCATATGTATTTCATATGGATTTTTCATATACCTTGAAACAAGTGAAACTGAAAATACAATATCAGGTCTTGTGTGGGTTACAAACATCAAGCTCCCCACAATACTTCTGTAAGTTGTCTCATCAACTAAATCAGCACCATCATCTCTACATAATACAACTCCATGAGCCCTTGGAGTAGGGGATCCATTACAATCAAACATATCAAAATTCTTCAACATATCATGTGCATACTTTGTCTGGGAAATGAAATTTCATCCTTAGTTTGATAAACCTCCATTCCTAGAAAATATTTCATGAGATCTAGATCTTTCATCTCAAATTCATTCATCATAGCAACTTTGAACTCATGATTCATTTTGGAACTACTTCCCATATATAGTAGATCATCAACATACAAACTTATGATCAAAATATCAATATGTTCTTGTTTGTAGTAAACGGTAGGATCATTCTTACTTCTCTGGAAGCCTTTTTCCTGAAATTATTCATCAATCCTAGCATACCACGCTCTTGGTGCTTGATTGAGACCATACAAATCCTCCTTCAACTTGTAGACATTATTCTCTTTTCCTTCCACTTCAAAACCTTGTGGTTGCTCCACATATAATTCTTCTTCTAAGTACCCATTCAAGAAGGCACTTTTCATGTCCATATGATGTATGCTACAATTTTTTCTAGCCTGCTAATGACATTAGCATTCTAATGGTCTCCTCTATTGCTACTAGTGAAAATGTCTCTTCATAATCAATTCCATACTTTTGTGTGAATCCTTTGGCAACTAATCTTGCCTTGTGTCTTTCAACACTCCCATCACTATTAAATTTGGTCTTGTAGACCCATTTGGTGCCAATGTTTTTCTTGTCATGTTGAAGCTTTGTTAATTTCCACGTGTCATTCCTGTGAATGGAATCCATCTCTTCTTGCATAGCTTGCACCCAAACCTCATTAGTACATGCATCTTCAAAACATGATGGTTCAAAATCAGCCTTGGTTAATAAAGCAAAATTCATTGTCTCACCTATTGGGTTTTCTTCATGTGCTTTATTTTCACTCCTCTGATATATATCACTCAATCTCCTTACCTTCATTGTAGAACTTGGAGAAGAAGTTGGACTTGAACTTGATGCTGAAGAAATTGACGAAGGGATGCTTGGTGGAGTTAAACCACTAGATACATAAGTATTATTTGGCTACTCAATATCAGAAATTATATCATCATTCAAAGCAGATTTTGTCTTCTAAACATGGCATTTTTTATGACCATAAACTCCCCCTTCATCAAAAATTACATCTCTTGAGACAATAAGCTTGTTAGTGAGAGGGTTATACAATTTATAAGCCTTTCTTGTCTCACTATACCCAATGAAAATGCATAACTTGCTTTTTGCATATAAATGTTTTCTATTTTGATCAGGTACATGCACATAAGCCAAAAAACCAAAAACTTTGAAATGATTAACATTATGCTTTTTTCCATACCAAGCTTCATAATGAGTCATCTTCTCTAGTGCAATAGTGGGGCTACAATTGAAGATGTACACTGTTGTAAAAACTGCATCTCCCCAATAAGAATTTCTCAATCCCTTATTTTGTAACATGCACCTTGCCATTTCAACCATAGTGTGATTCTTCCTTTAAAATATGCCATTTTGTTGGGGTGTGTATGTTGTAGTATGTTGCCTCCTGATGCCATTCATATCATAATAACTATGGAAAGCTTTTGAGAAAAATTCTCCTCCATGGTCAGTCCGCAAAATTTTTATCTTGCAACCTTTCTCATTTTCTACAAGTGCTTTGAACTTCTTGAATTTATACAGGGCTTCACTTTTGGCCTTCAAAAAATACACCCAAAAATTTCTTGAGTAATCTTCAATAAAAGTGATGAAATATGATGACTTACCCAAACTATTAGTCTGCATAGGACCACATATGTCTAAATGAACAAGCTGAAGTGGGTGATGAGCCCTCCGTGCATTTCCCTTTGGGAAACTTTCCCTTGCATGCTTTCCTTTAACACACCCTTCACAAACCTCCTTATGTTCCTCTACCTTGGGCAAACTAGAAACTAATGAATTTGAGGTTAGATGCTTCAAACTGTGAAAATTTAAATGTCCATACTTGAGATGCCATAGCCAACTTGAATCCTCATAATCCATATTTGCAAGGCTATTGTTATGTTCATCAAACCTGAAGGGAAACATCCTATTTCTTATCATAGGCACAACAGTGATCACCATATTTCCCTTATTCTTATCATAGATAGTACATGTCTTATTTTCAAAGTCTATTTTATAATTTTTCTCACATAGCTACCCAACACTTAAAAAATTGTGCTAAAATTGCGGAGTATAATAAATCTCATGAATACTCTTCATACATTCTTTTGTTTGGACCTCCATCGCTCCTTTGGGAGCAACCTCCAATGGTTTATCATCACCAAGCTGGACCTTGGATTTAAAACTTCCATCCTTGGTTGAAAACAATTTCACATTTAGATAGCTCTTGATAAGAGCTTATTTCCACGAATATCAGGATCAAAAACTTCCAAAGATTCCTGGAAGACTCTACAAGAAGCTTACCAAGGTAGTGATCAAGTTAAGGTGGTCAAGCTTTAGACATTGAAGAGAGAGTTCGATAATCTGAAGATGCAAGAAGCTAAAAGTATAAGTGACTACTGTGTGAGATTCAAAGATGTAGTCAATAAAATGGCTACACTTGGGGAAACAATAAGTAATGAAGTTTTAATAAAAAAGGTATTGAGATCTTTAACACCTAGATTGAATAATGTTGCCATAATATTAGAAGAAATCAAGGATTTGACACAATTAAAGTTTGATCAATTGGTTGGATCTCTCATGTCTCATGAAGAAATATTGAAAGACACTTTTGAAGTTGTTGAGAAAGCTTTGGGCATTCCAATCATTTGGCTAATCATAACTTAATTCAACGATCTCCCACAAATATTTTCCAATAAAAAGGTCAGAATCTTAATGCACCAATAATCATAATCGTTCCCATTAAATTCTGGAACAGGCATGTTATAATTCAACATTTTTATCTTTGAAAATTCCAAGTATAAAAACTTTAACCCAAAACAATTTTACCTGCTCCGATACCAATTGTAGAATTTGAAATGACCACTGCTCTTTAAGCCAACTAATAAACCAAAAGAATTGTAACATATAAAAAACGATGAAAGAAAATAAAAAACACAGATCATTGCTCAACTTGTAAATTTCATATCGAATAATGTATGTAAATACATTATTATATAATAAACCTATTATTAATTCTATTATTTATCAACTACTAATTATTCATTCTGATCACTGCCAATGATTCTGAGCACTGGCCATCCTAATAATTTGCTGCACTAATTTTTAATAACAGAGAATCACAAAATCTATTGACTAATGTCAGCAATTAAATAGCAATATTTAAGCATTATTCTCAACACCAAGTAAATTATTAAGGTTAATTTGTCTACTAATGTTTCTTGTTTTTTTACGAATTCAACTCTTCTCCAAAGCATAGCTAATTTCTTTTTAGAATTTCCAAAATATACAATTTAACATAAGGATTCCCATTAGTCAAAGACTTCTAATTTGAATCGAAATAGTTCATTTGAATATTTTAGATGATGTTATTAATAATTATTTTTTTAATATAAATATCTTTGAAGAAATATAAAACCCTTTCAATTCACTGATAGATGCCAACTACTAACGGTGATATTTCTTGAGATAATTTTGTTTAGGTGAACATAAACGCCTTTTTTTTTTAAATTTATGTTTACCAGAGATTACAGTTATTCACTCTTTGAATTTTTTTTTAGAATTTCCAAAATATACAATTGAACATAAGGATGCCCATTAGTCGAAGAGTTATAATTTGAATCCAAATAATTCATTCGAATATTTCAAATGATGCTATTAATAATGGTTTTTTAAATATGAATATATTTGAAGAAATAGAAAACCCTTTCAATTGACTGATAAATGGAAACTACTAATGGTGATATCGCTTGAGATAGTATTTTTTGGGCAAACATAAATGTAGTTTTTTTTTCTTTCTTTTTTTTCAGTTTATGGTTACCAAAGACTATTGTTATTAACTCTTTGAAGTGGTAATTACGGCCCTTCAGTATTTTTTTTCACCTCACTTATCTCGTAGTCTATGATACCATCACAAACCTTCATGCTATATTTTATAAGTTTTTTATACCACTTTTTCAAAAAAAATTGGCACAAGTGTTAGTGAGACTTCTTAAAGACAAACATAGGTTGGATTTCAATTTAAAATTTTGGATAGAAGGCATCGATTTCAATGGTTTGAAATAATTATTTCCATAAAATGCACTAATTAATATAACATAATTTTTTTGTATTTTGACATTATATATTTTCTTTTTTCATTTTTTTACTGAATTTTAACATTTAAATATAATTTTTTATATAATATAAAAAAATTCCATTCATAATATGTATCTCTTCATGCAATGTAGTCGTTGCTCCCTGGTTTGTTTAATACTCAAAAAACCAAGGGAAAATATTGCACTATCAAAAAGATGGTTCGTTCAAATGTAATAAATGTTGTGACTTCTAAGCAACCTTTAAACTTATTATTGGTATAAATGTTCTTGTTTTAATTTTTACTTATGAATTCAAATTTCATCCTCGAAATCACTAATATATTTCTATAACTGAAAAGGAAGCATGCATAGATAAGGAATAATCTCACTAGAAAGTATGTACATGTTGTGCCAAATCAAAATGCATTCCTCCTAGTACAGATGGAAACCATGGTCTCTACCATGTTATGCCATATTGAAGACACATAAATAAACATAATTGCCCTATAAATATGATATATCAAGTACTCATATTTCATATATGTACTGTAATTATAGTTTCATTATAATTTTTTGGGTTATTAGAGAGATATATGGTTATTAATTTTTATTATACTCATTTACCATGGTTCTTCATAAAGTTTATTATTTGTGTACACATTTCTATACTAATTATTTAATAAATACATTTGTATATTAAATTCCCTCACGCCCCTTCATCTAGGCACTAAATTCATTTTTCAAAATGCACGTGGATACACATTGTACAATTAATAATCCTTGAAAATTCCAAGGAATAAAGTAAACAATTCCCAATAGATTGACAAAGTGTTTTAATATTATGCTAATTTACTATGCCATTTGCCAAATTTAATGTGATCAACAAAAAAAAAATTGAAACTTGAAGGCTAATGTTCAACAAATTCAACAAAGCATGAACCGGATGAATTGATGTTTAAAGTAATTATTCATAAATCCTTAATAAAAAATGTATACATAAATCATATCAATGATGTTAGTGTGACGTGATATAGAACCGACATTTACCAAATAACAAATGAATATGTTATACCACCATATATGTTTTCCTTTAAACCTCCTTTAATTGCAAATCTTTTACTTTATATTAATAACATATTATAATAATATATATTACTTTTAAATAGTTTTAAAACTTTACTTTTAATCACAAATATTTTATTTTATATTATAATAATATATATTAGTTTTTACTTTTAATCACAAATATTTTATTTTATATTATAATAATATATATTAGTTTTAAAATTTTACTTTTAATATTAGGTTTTAGTATTTAAATAGTTTTCTATGGATTAGTTTCATTGTTATTGGTGAAATATCCGTACATTCTTTATTTATGTAATAAAAATTTAATTTTTTTAGTTAATTAAAAATAAATTGAATATCCAACAATGATGGACAATCAATTTTTTGCAATTTAATAAATAACATTAGATGCTAATAAATTCATCAATTTCAATATAACATAAACCAATTTATTTTTCTGAGTAAATAAGAACTTATACATAAAAGAAGATATGAGCAGGAGAAGGTGATATGGAATAAACTTTAACCATGTCCCAAACCCTAGGTATGTTATACAACCATTTTCTCGATCATCACAAATATTTAATAATAATAATATAATAATACAATATTAGTGTTTAATATTAAATTTTAGGTTCTAATATTAAGTTTTATTTTTCATATTATATTTAACAATAATACTAATTTTTACATTTAAATGGTAATAAATATGATATTTTATTTTAAATTTTCATAGTAAATTTGCATAAATATATTATTTATTTTAATCTCTTTATTAAAATAATTACTCATCCCATAATATAATTTTTCTAATAAAAATTAATAATATTAATATTATTATATATTATTATTATTAGTTTAAGAATAAGCACCATTAATATTACTATGAACTATGGTTAATTTTATTCATATTATTTTCATTATATAATATTAATGAAAATAATACTAATATTAGTTATTAAAATATTAATATTATTATATATTATTAATAATAAGAACAAATTAAAATTGAAAACAATGTTGTCAATAGCATCATTATTATTAATGTTTAGGGAAATTATATTTTATAATGTCATAATGCTAAAAAAAAAAAAAATATTAATATTAATAATTACCAAATATTGTTTTTTATAGTTTCATAATAAATATTATTAATATTTTATATTATACTTATTTCAAAAATATGTTTGTATATTAAATGCTCTCATGTTTCTTTATCTAAGCATTAAATTTAGTTTTTAAAAATTCACGAGGATGCACATTGTATAATTAATAATCCTTTAATTAATAAAGTGTTTTAATATTCTTCTAATTTACTATTCCACTTGCCAAATTTATTCTCATTAACAAAAAAAATTGAAACTTGAAGACTAGTGTTCAACAATGAAGAATTTCAATTTCAAGAAAGCATAAACTAGATAAATTGAAATTTAAGGTAAGTACTCATAAAGCGTTAATTAAGAATTTGTGCATAAATCAAATGATGTTGGTGTGAGCTGATATGGAATGGACATTTACCTAATAACAAATAAATATGCTATACCATCATATGTATTTATCTTTAAACCCCCCTTAATCACAAATTTTTAAGTTTATATTAATAGTATATTATAATAATGGATATTAAGTTTTAATAATAATTTTTGAATTTTACTTTTAATATTAGATTTTAATGTTTATATAATTGTCCATGGATGAATTTACTTATTATTGGTGAAATGTTTAAATCCTCACATTCTTTATTTATATAATAAAAAATTAAATTCTTTAATTTACCATAAAAAAAAAATTGAATATTCAACCATGATGAAAAATTCATTTTTTGCAACTTAATAAATAATGTTGGAAATTAAGAAATTCATCAATTTTCATTAATGAAAATAAGTATTAATTAGGTAATATACTTTTTGTAAAAAAAATTATAATAAAAAATAATATTATTATATATTATTATTAATAATTTAATAATAAACATCACTAATATTAAAATGATTTTTATAAAAAAATTATAATAAAAAATAAATTATTATATATTATTATTAATAATTTGATAATAAACATCACTAATATTAAAATGAAATATTGTTAAAATTTATTATATAATATTAATATTACTATTTATTATTAATAATATTAATATTGAAAACAATATTATCAATAACATAACATCATTATTATTAATGTTCACAAAAATTATATTTATAATAATATAATGTTAAAAAAATGTTATAATAAATATTAATAGTAATAATTATAAAATATTTTGTTAAGAGTTTTATTATAAATATTATTAATATTAATATGAGATATTATTAATGTTTATTAATAATATCAAATTCTTAGATTTACTAGTTTCTTTGGTTTATAATATTAATGATTCTTTGTGTTTATAATTTACTTCTTTATGTTTATTATTCTCTTTAGCTTCAAATATTAATTCCACAGGTTTATTAATATCTTGCATTTTTAATATTGATCCTTTGGGTTAGCTGATTCTTGGGTTTATAATATTTATCCGTTCAAATTACTAATTCATTGGTTTTATAATATTAATCATCCCATGGATTTATTAATCCCTTGGATTTAAAATGCTAATTATTAGGGTTTATTAATCCTATGTGTTTTTCATATTGACTCCTTGTATATGTAGATCCTTTGTATTTATAATATTTACCCCGTGTGTTTATAATATTAAAATTTTGGGTTTATTAGTTTCTTTGGTTTATAGTATTAATAATGAGTTTTGTTTATTAATCCCTTCAGTTTAATTAATTCCTAGGATTTATTAATCCCTTATGTTTTTAATATTGATCCCTTGTGTTTGTGAATCACTTGGATTTATAATATTAGTGCCTTGTGTTTCTTAATTCCTTGGGTTTGTATTATTAAACCTTTGAGTTTATTGGTGCATTGGATTTATAATATTAATAATTAGTTGGGTTTATAACTTAATCCCTTGGGTTTATTATTCATAATATGAGATACTATTAATTTTTATTATGTTTAGAAAAATAATATTTATAATGTTATAATGGTGAAACCTAGTTAAATATGTTGAACCATATTGATCAACCATTTTGGTCATTATATTAGGTTAAAGTTTAGGTTTTATAATATTGGGTTTAAGATTAGGATTTATAATATTGAGTTTAATACTAAGGTTTATAATATTGAGTTTAATACTAGGGTCTATAATATTAATCTTATGATTTAATATAAATCCCATATGCTTATAATCTTTGTCAACCATGATCAACCATGGTCCAATCTCACATTGTGACAAAATTTTGAACCATGGTCAACCATTGTCCAATGTTGCATTGTGACAAAGATTGTCTCATTATAAATAAAAACCATGATCTAATGTTACGTTGTGACAGATATTGTCTCAAAATGAAAATCCACCATGGTCAACCATCATGAACTATGGTCCAATGTCACATTGTGACAAATATTGTCTCAATATTAAAATCAATCATGACCAACCATGGCTATACTTGGTCTAATGTCGCATTGTGACAAAGGTTGTCTTAATGTTAAAATCAACCATGCAAGTAAACCATGGTCAATCATATTTACTTTAAGGTTTATAGTATTTATCTAAGGATTTATATACCTAGGGTTTATAATGTTAATCCCTTGGGTTTATTATTATTCCATTGGGCTTATAAACCCTTGGTTTTTTAATAGTAACCCCTTGGGTTTATTATTGCATTGGGTTTATAATATCAATCTACTGGGTTTATTAATATAAGGGTTCATATTCCTAGGGTATAAAATTATTTATATTGTTTATAACATTAATCGTTGGGTTTCATATAAATCGACAGTGTTTATAATCATGGTCAACCATGCCCAACGTCACATTGTGACAAAAAAAAAAAATCGATAAAAAAATCAACCATGGTGGAATGCCGCATTGCAACAAATATTGTCTCAATATGAAAATGAGGATGGTCAATTATATTATTTTAGGTTTTATAATATTGATTGTAGGGTTTATATATGTTTTTATTATAATAATGAGCCGAGGTAGGTGAATAAACTTTAGCCAAATCCAAAACCATAGATATGTTATACAACTATTTTATCAATAAATCACAAATAGTTAAAGTTATAGTAATACAATATTAGTTTTTAATATTAGACTTTAGGTTCTAATATTAAATTTTATTTTTAATATTATATTTAACAATAATACTCATTTTTATGTTTTAGATTTAATAAATATAGTATTTTATTTTAAATTTTCATAATAGGTTTTAATAAATATAATATTTATTTTAATATCTTTATTAATATATATATATATATATATATATATATATATATATATATATATATATATATATATATATATATAACATTATTAATATTAATATGAGATATTGTTAAGGTTTGTTATATAATATTAATATTAGTCAATATATTAATATTACTATATATCATTATTAATAACGAATTAATATTGGAACCAATATTATCAATAAAGGTAAATTATTAATATACTATTAAAAAATATCGAAGTCATAATTCTTAATATTAATAATTACCAAATTTTATTGTTTATAGTTTTGCAATAAATATTACTAAAATTAATATGAGATATTATTATTTTTTATTATATAAAATTAATGTTGGAACAATAACATTATTAATATAATATTAATAATTTTTATAAAAATAATATTTATAATGTCATAATTTTTTTTTAAAAAATATTAAAGTAATAGTTATTAATATTAATGATAATGATGAAGATGATGATGATTAACGTGCACTAAGACTAATGCAGTATATCGGACCTTAAAATATCAACCATTATGAACCATGGTCAACCATGGTCCAATGTCACATTATCACAAAGATTGTCTCAATATAAATATCAACCATGGTCTAATGTCACATTATGACAAAGGTTGTCTCGATATGAAAATCAACTATCGTCAACCATTGTCAACTATGGTCCAATGTCACATTGTGACAAAGGTTGTCTCAATATGAAAATTAGTGATGGCCATCCTTGGTTCAATGTCGCATTTTCACAAAGGTTGTCTCAATGTTAAAATCAACCATGTAGGTAAACCATGGTCAACCATATTTATTTTAGGGTTTATAGTATTTATCTAAGGGTTTATAATATTAATCCCTTGGGTTTATTATTATTCCATTGGGTTTATAAACCCTTGTTTTTTTAGTATTAAACCCTTGGGTTTATAATATCAATCTGTTGGGCTTATTAATCTAAGGGTTCATATTCCTATGGTATAAAATTATTTATAGGGTTTATAAAATTAATTGTTGGGTTTAATATAAATCCCTTGTGTTTATAATCATGGTCAACCATGACCTGAAAGGGGGGGACTTGTTGATGATTGAGTGTTCTATTAAGGCACTCATTTGTAAAGTTCACTGGTTCAAAACCAGTGGGGACATCATCAGGTGTAAGCCTGTGAAAATTGCTTGGCATTGTTGGTGGGGAATGATGCCGGTCAGGGGGGTTTTCATTGGCACCAGCGTGATGTGATCCTCGGTGGCAACTATGATTGTATGGTTCTCGTTATCAGTTTCCCTCTTGACACAAAAAATAATAATAATAATAAATAAATAAATAAAAATCATGGTCAACCATGGCCCAATGTCACATTGTGACAAAAATTTTGTCAATATGAAAATCAACCATGTTGGAACATTGCATTGTGACAAACGTTGTCTCACTATGAAAATGACGATGGCGAATTATTTTATTTTAGGATTTATAATATTTATCTTAGGGTTTATATACATTGAGTTTATACTAATGAAGTAAAGGAGGTGATATGGAATAAACTTTAGCTAAGTCCAAAACCCTAGATATGTTTTACAACTATTTTGTCAATCAATCACAAATAGTCAAAGTTATAATAATACAATTTTAATTTTTAATATTAAATTTTAGGTTATAATATTTAATTTTATTTTCAGTATTACATTTAAAAATAATACTAATTTTTACATTTAAGATTTAATAAATATAGTATTTTATTTCAATTTTTATGAAAAAAAAATTTAATAAATATATTATTTATTTTAATATCTTTATTAAAATAAGTATTTATTAGGTAATATACTTCTATATAATAGAAATTAATAATATTAATATTATTATATATAGTTTAAGAATAAACATTATTAATATTAATATGAGATATTGTTAATATTTGTTATATGATATTAGTATTATTTAATATATTAATACTGATATATATAATTATTAATAACAAATTAATATGGGAATTAATATTGTCAATAAAATTAAATTACCAATACAATATTTATAATTTTTTTAAAAATAATATTTATAATTTCAGAAAATTTTAAAATATATATATATTAAAGTAATAATTTTTTTTTATTTTTTATTTTTATTTTTTTTAACAAAGTTGGTTGCTATTGATATTCAAAAAAAGAGAGACAGAGCTCCAATGATTACAAGAGGTGTAATAGAGGAGGGGGAGAAAGGAGTGACATACAAGCCTACTATCACTCTTTTGCTTCTAACATTCAAAAAAACCTGGACTGCAGAGAGTTTATAGACACGAAAGAACTGAGACAAAAGTAGGATAAATTTGCAAGTCATAGTTAGTCTGTGTTGATATGAAGGATCTGGCGAGCGGTGGAGTCTTTTGGATGGACATCAGCACCTTGTTTTCTTGCATTTGTGGAGCTGGAACTTGGAGCTATATTTTTCTCCAGCATGTACTTCAGAATTTCGATGGATTCTTGGGCATGGGTGCACTTATTGGAGAGATCTTTGAACTGTTCTTGAAGGGAGGTGACCCTCTGATGGAAGAAGCTTAGATCAGCTTCGCGTCTTTCTTCCGCCAGCTTGGCCTGAAAGTGCAACTTGACATCCATGATCTTCTGGTGGGCACAGATTTGCTCCAGCTCCGCTTGAAGGTTGGTACAATGAATACAATCTTCACTCCTGGCCATTCTTGACTAAAATAACCTGATTCCAGAGGTCTGTAACAGAGGAAAGAGGTAGGAAGAGGAAAAGGATATGGAGTCAAGCATCCAGGGATAAGAAAATAGGAACGGAAGAGGAAGGACAGGGGCTGCGAGCAGGAGGAGATGTGGGTAGGTGGATGCTAGGAGATGCACGCAGACATGGAACTCACTCTCGAAGGAGTGAAAGTGGAAAAAAAGGAGCGAAGGAATGATAAAAAAAACCGCGCAAGGAAATTGGTGACCTGAGAGGTAGGGGAGGCGGATAAATAGACTGAGGCAAGAGATAGACCATGGAAGATCACAGGGAAGTTGAGGGTTGAGTCGAGTGCAGGAGAGGAGGGTTTAGCTACCTCGAGGAGGGAGAAAATACAGAGATGGAGAAGGATCATGATTGAAGAGGCATGAAATCAAAACAGAAATGGAGGGAGAATGATACTCGTGATCCTGAGGCTCGTGACTACGCCTCCAGTTTTGTAAACTGCTAATAGAGTCTTTCCAAGGCCATTGGGATATGGGCCAAAAACTAGGAATCCAAATCTGATTGGATCTTGTCATGGAAAGTGGATTTGATGCTCGATCTCATTGCAGGATAGGATTCCTATGGGTCTGAGAGAGGCCCTGTTGGCACGATAGTTCGCCTCTTTGTTGACAGTTTGGAGAATGTGAAAGAAATTGACCCCCTTCATGTTTTCAGTAAGTAGCTGGCATCTGGCTATGGTTTGCTGAAGGGACACATTAGTTGTCGATCGTTTATGGACCATAAGGCTAATGATGATAGCTGAATCTCCAAAAATCATGGCGTTTTTTATGTCAAGCTTCTGCAATTGAAGGATGCCTTGAAAAAGGGCAAGGGATTAAGCTCTATTATTGGAGAGGGAACCCAAACCCCAATCAAAAGAGGAGATGATAATACCTTCCTCATTACAGATAATGTCCCCTGCTCCTGCCACACCCAGAATATATTTGGATCTCCTTCAAAGAACAGAGAGAATCTTTTACATTCCCTTAACCAAATTTTGAAATCCTCCTCGTACAGTCAAATTTTCCAACTGTTGTTGGCGATGTTCAACTGTTTGTTGAGGGTATTACTTCGTTTTATGATGTTTTTTTTGTCCAACAAGAAGCTTATGAAGTTGCACTCTTCCACACATAGATCGTTGCAGTTGATTTGGTAGGCATGCTTCTTGGTAGATATAGCTTCCAGAGTAAGGCTTTTTGCTTTACTGCAAAGCTTCCTGAAGTCTGTTGTTTTATCTTTGAATACTTTACGGTTTCGGGCCAACCAAATATTCCAGAGAGTTGTGAGGGGGAGAGTATTCCAAACTCTTTTAGCTAAGTTGTTCTTTGTACATTTCCAGGGGTAACTTTTCTTCCAAAGGCCCAAGGCTTCGATGATGGTGTTGTGTAAGCTCCATGGAAGATTTGAGTTTGGGATGAGTGCCTTCCAACAACTGATGGAAAAGGGACATTCAATGAAAAGATGGTGGATGATTTCTTCAGTAGCTTGACAGTTAAGACAGCGGGAGGGCCCAATAATGCCTCTCTTTTTTAGATTCTCAGAGGTTAAGATTTTCCCTTTGAATAAGGTCCAAATGAAGAATTTTATCTTGGGGAGGGCCTCAGATCTCCAGAATAGTTTCCACGGAGACCATGTGGGCGCTGGGTATTCCTTATTGAAAATAGCTTGATAACCGGCTTTAATAGTGTATATCAATCCAGTTGGATCCCAACGAAAGCCATCTTCAATGTCCTGCTTTAAAGCAGAAATTCCATGGAGATAGGTTTGAAGAGTAGCAAGGCTTGCTTCTAAATGAGCAGGAACTTCGAGGAATTACCAACTGGTCCAGATCAAGGATTGAGAATCCCAGGTGGATATTTGGTTTAAGTTGTGTATCCCCATGCTGCTTAGATGGGCCAAAATATTATGAGTTTCATGTATGCTATTGATGGGGGCCTGTCCCATGATTCTGTCTGCTCCTATGCTTATATTGCTGCCTCCTTTAGGCACTTTGGATATGTTGTGAGCTAAGGAGGAAATAGTTGTTTTACAAAGCCCCCAAATTCTTGAGAAGGGCTTGTTGGGGATAACTTGATTGAGCATATGTTGTCTAGAAGTGTGTAGATATTTGATTTCAAGGACCTGTTTCCACCATGTTGTCTTGCCACCGATAATTCTAAAAAATTATCTTTCCACCAAAAGCTAGATTCATAAGCTTTGGTGATCGGATACCCAAGCCTCCTCGATTTTGGTCTTGGATAACTTGCTTCCAACTTATGAGATTGAATTTCCTTTTTTTTTTATTTCCCACCTTTACAAAGGAATTGACGAATAATGGTCTCCATTTTATGATGGAAGGAGGCAGGGGCATAAAGCAGGGAGAATTGATAAAGAGGCAGGGAGGAGAGGCCCGATTTGAGAAGAATAAGGCGGCCGGCTAGATTCAGCCAAGAGGCTCCCTAAAGTTTCACTTTCCTTTTCATTTTATCGATGATGATGTCCCACACCGCTACCTTCAGAGGTCCTGTGCTTACAGGCATGCCCAGATAAGAGAAGTGTCCCCAATCTAACTTATAAGGGACCTCAAATATGCTGGCAATGTTGTGCAAAGACTGAGATGAATAATTCCAACCATAAATGCAGCTTTTAAGATGATTGATTAGACCTCCAGAGTAGCTCATAAATTTATCCAAGAGAGACTTGAAACGATGGGCTATGACATTGGAGGCACCTCCCATTAAAATAGTATCGTCAGCAAATTGAGAGTGATTTAGATTTTTGACTCCATTGCCAAACTTGATGCCAGTGATGAGTCCAACCTGGCACTTGTGATCAAGGGCCTTACTGAAGGATTCAGCCATTAATATGAAGAGATAGGGGGACAAGGGACAGCCTTGTCTTAGACCACGAGAAGACTGGAAGGAAGGAGTAGGCCTGCCATTTATGAGAGGGGAAATCCAGGGGCTAGTTATGCAGGCTTTAATAAGATCAATGAAGGAGGAATCAAATCCTATTTTTTTAAGAACTGCAAAGAGAAAGGAATTTTGAACACGATCGAAGGCATTGGCTAAGTCAAGGTTTAGGATAAAGCCTTTTTCATTGTGGGAGAGGCTGGAATGAATAGCTTCTTGAACAAGAAGGATGGAATCAGAGATTTGTCTGTTAGACATATATCCACCATGGTTTTCAAAGATCAGAGAATGAAGATGGGGTTTGAGGTGAAGTGCTAGGATTTTGGTCAATATTTTATAAGAGGCATTACAAAGAGAAATGGGTCGAAATATGGAAAAGGAGGGTTAGTTTTCTTTAGGAATAAGGGCGAGATGAGTAGCATTGGTATAGCCACCAACTTTACATTTGCGCTAGGTCCACTACATCATATTGATCAAATATTTTTTGATTATCTCCCAATATGTCTTGTAGAAACTGATGGAGAAGCCATCAGGCCCTGGAGCTTTATCAGGATGCAAGGTCCATATTGCTCTATAGATCTTAGTTTCCTCAATTCCTCTAGTGAGCAGGTTATTGATGTCTTCATTTACAGTAGTGGGAAGATGCTGGAGAAGGTCAGAGTAGTCCTCTTCACTTTTGGTCTCAATGAGAAGAGTTTGAAAGTGAGCAGAAGCGACCATTTTGACTGCCTCTTTGTCAGTGTGAAGAGTGCCCTCAACATCTTTAATGGTACTTATATTGTTACGAATTCTCCTGGCAGCAGCCTGTTTGTGGAAATAAGCAGTGTTTTTATCTCCATCTTGAAGCCATAGCTGTCTTGATTTAATGCGCCATTTTCACTCCTCTTCTCTGTTGGCACAGTAGAGCTGATAATAAAGTTTGTTTTCCAACCCACGTTGCTCTGGGGTGAGCCCATTTGTCTCTATTTGTTCGTGAAATCCTTCCAGCCTTTGCTTTATTGAAGTTTGTGTCTTCTCTGGTTCTTTGTAATGAGATTTCGCCCATTCGTTGAGGGAAATATTGATGTTCTTCAACTTGCTTTCCCATTTGAAAACCGAAGATCCTTCAATATGTTGGCTCTAGATAGCCCGAAAAATATTATTGGCTTCAGGAATATTGTTCCATAGGGGACTTTATTTAAAAGGAATAGGTCCTAAAGGCCGATTCTCTTGAAGATTGAGCATGATAGGATAGTGGTCAGAGGCAGAGAAGAGGAGGACAAGGGCATAGGCTGTGGAGAAGGAGGCAAGGAGGGTGATGTCCACAAGGATTCTGTCTAACCGCTCCATAATATTGTCTTTCCCAATTCTGTGATTGCTCCATGTAAACTTGAGATTCTTGGGAACAATATCAACTAACTCGTGCTCCTGCATGATGTCTTCTAATTGGGCTCTAGTAGGATCTTCGGTGAAAGTTCCTCCTCTTTTTTCATTTGAATGTAGGATGAGATTAAAATCTCCTCCTATTATTATATTCCTGTTCTCCTCTTTGTCTATGTCGGCCTTGATGGAGTTCCAACACTGATCTTTATCTTTGTAGTGATTAGGTCCGTAGACGTTATAGATGACAAATTTTTTTCTGTCTGTTTTGTCTTCTAATTTGCCTTTGATCCAATTCTGATTAATAATGTTGCTGTTTAGAATCCATTCACTGTTGTTACAAAGGGTGACAATACCCCCAGAAGCCCCTTTGGATTCAGTGATTTGGCCATCATATTGCTTAAACTTATCAATAATGTCTTTCATTTCTGGTTTTCCTTGTTTGGTCTCTTGTAGAAGAAGAATGTATGGTTTCTCCTGTGAAATCAGATCTTTGAGAGCAACAATTTTAGAGGGGTGCCCCAATCCCCTGCTATTCCAAGAGAGAATTTTCATCATTGGGTGCCAATGTTACGGAGGGTTTCTCTCCCTCCTTGATCCTTGGCTCCCATCTCTTTGCTATTTTGCCCCAAGATGTAAGTTTCAATAGGATTCTGAGTGCCCATTGCTATGTCTTTTTGTGCATTTTCATCTCTTTGTTGTTTGAAGGATCTCCTTCCAGGCCCTTTTTTTTTAGGGGGATCAAGGTTTGCACCATGTTCTTTTGAAGAGTTTCTAGTGGCATGAGTGGAGGGGGGGTCAGGGACAGAGGGGGAGGAACTACGACCATCAGTTTGGGAAAGGGGAATGGTAAGAGGAGGATCGTCCTCAGGTTGGGATAAGGAGGAGAAGGGGTTGTTGGAGTCCAAGTTGGAGATAGGGGGAGGCGAGGGGGGCTTAGCAGAAGAAGCAATAGGGTGAATGGGGGGATCCTGGGAAGAGAGGGTGGAGGTGGAGGCTAAGGGTTTGGAATGGTAAGGAGTAGAGGATGGCCCAGCTTTAGGGTTTGAGGAAGATTTCTTCTTTTTGACAGGCTCCCATTAAGCTTCTTGTTCAGGATTATCAGCATCAATAAATTTAGAACATCGATTAGTAAAATGACCATATTTGTGGCATACCTTGCATTTTAAGGGGATCTTCTCGTAGTCAAGTTGCTGAATGCGATTCCAATCATCCACCTTGAGCTTGATGGCCTCTAGGAGCCCTTTACCAAGATCGACTTCAACACAAATCATGGCATAGGCTTGCATGTTATCCTTTGGTTCGCTGCGATCAATGAATTTGCCGACGGCATTCCCAATAGCACAGACCGATTCATCCCCCCAACAATGGAGAGGGAGATGAGGAAGACGGACCTAGACCGGAACCGCACTGGGCACATCTAGTTCATGATGGAAGTTGGGGGTCCACTTGTTAAGATATAAGCCCCTCGAGTCCATAAAATATGGCCTGTTCCTAAATATTAAATCCTTGTCCTCCTTGTTCCCACAAAAATGAATGGAGATTTTACTATTTATTTTTTCGTCCCAGTTTCATTCAACCCATCGCTGAACTGTTCTTGGAGAGGGCCAAAGCCCAGTGAACTGTCCGATCAGACCCTTTTCAACTAATGAAAGAGCGGCCATCGGAGGGAGAGAAGGAGGCAGAACAAATTCTTGAAGACCCTCAAGCTTCTTGAAAAATTAGGAGATAGCAGGGCGTGGCCTCTGGGGCGGCAAATATTTGACCAGATCAGAGAAGGCAAGTTGGGCGGCATCAACCTCCGAGGAGGAGCCTGGAGGACCCATATGGAGAAGAGAGAGAACAGGGCCAAAGGGCCAAGGCAGACCAGGCACGGATGCAGCAGTAGCATGACCTAGAGAGCACCAGATCGCAACATTCGGTAGTAGGGCACGCACGTTTTGTAATAATTATTAATATTAATAATTACCAAACATTATTTTTTATAGTTTCACTATAAATGATATTAATATAATATTAATAGTAATATGAGATATTATTAATGTTTATTATATATTAATATTAATATATATCATTAATAATAATAAATGAATGTTGGAATAATAATATCATTAATATAATATTAATAATTTGTATAAAAATATTATTTATAATGTTTTAATGTTTTAAAAAAAAATATTAAAGTAATATTATAGAGGAGAGGAATAACCTGTTTCTGAGTTTTTATTAAAGTAATAGTTATTAATAGCAATGGTAATGATGATGATGATTAATGTTCACTAAGACCAAACCAGACCTTAAAATATCTATATTAATATAAATAATTAATATTGGAAACAATATTGTGATTAACACCATTATAATATTAAAGATGTTTAAAAAAATAATATTTATAATGTTATAATGGTGAAACCTCGTTTAAAATGCTCTATCATATTTATCAATCATTTTGATCATAATATTAGGTTTAAGTTTAGGTTTTATAATATTGATATTAAGATTAGGGTTTATAATATTAATCCCCTCGTTTAATATAAATTTCACCAATTTATAATCTTCATCAAGTATGGTCAACCATGGTCCAATATCACATTGTGACACAATTTTTCTCAATAAGAAAACCAAACATTGTGAACCATGGTCAACCATGGTCCAATGTCGCATTGTGAAAAAGATTGTCTCAATATAAATATCAACTGTGGTCCAATGTCACATTATGACAAAGATTGTATGAATATGAAAATAAATCATGGTCAACCATTTTCGACCATCATCAAGCATAGTCTGATGTCGCATTGTAACAAAGATTGTCTAAATATGAAAATCAACCATGTCCAACCATTTTCATCCTTGGTCCAATGTCACATTCTAACAAATTGTCTCAATGTTGAAATAAACCATGTAGGTAAACCGTGGTCAACCATGTTTATTTTAGGCTTTATAGTATTTATCTAAAGCTTTATATACCTATGGTTTATAATATTAATCCTTTGGGTTTAATATTATTACTTTGGGTTTATAAAATCTTGGTTTTTTCGTATTAGTCCCTTGCGTTTATTATTTCATTCGGTTTATAATATCAATCTATTGGGTTTATTAATATAAGGGTTCATATTCCTAGGGTATAAAATTATTCATAGTGTTTATAAAATTAATCAATGGGTTTAATATAAATCCATTTTGTTTATAATCATGGTCAACCATGGTCAACCATAGTCCAACGTCGTATTGTGACAAAGAGTTTGTCAATATGAAAATCAACCATGGTGGAATGTCGCTTAGTGACAAAGGTTGTCTCAATATGAAAATGGATGATTGTCAACCATTTAATTTTAGGGTTTCTAATATTTATCTTAGGGTTTATATACCTTGGGTTTATAATATTAATCCCTTCAGCTTAATATTATTCCCTCTGGTTTATAATAACTTGTGGTTTCATAATTAATCCCTTTCATTTATAATATTAATTCCTTGGGTTTATTAATATAAGGGCTCATATTCCTAGGGTATAATATTGTTTATAATGTTTATATATTAATTCTTGGCTTTAATATAAATCCCTTAGGTTTATAGTCATGATCAACCATGGTGAAATACCACATTGTGACAAAGATTATCTCAATATGAAAATCAACCATTGTCAATTGTGGTCGAGCATGGTACAACATTGCATTATGAGAAATATTGTGTCAATGTGAAAACCAACCAGGTAAACCATGGTAAACCATGTTTTTTTCAGGGTTTGTAGTATTTGTGTGAGGGTTTATATACCTAGGGTTTATAATATTAGTCCCTTAGGTTTAATAATATTCTCTTGTTATTTTTATCCCTTGGGTTTTTATTATTAATCCCTTGGATTTATTATTCCTAGGGTATAACATTATTCATAGGATTTATAATATTAATCCTAGGTTTAATATAAATCCATTGTGTTTATAATCATTGTCAAATAGGTTTATTTTAGGGTTTATAATATTTATGTTAGCGTTTATATACATTGGGTTTATAATATTTATTCATTGGCCTTAATATTATTCCCTTAGGTTTATAATCCCTTGACTTTTTAGTGTTGATCCCTTTGGTTTATAATTCCGTGGCTTTTTAGTGTTGATCCCTTTTGTTTTATTATTCCTTCGATTTACAATCAATCCCTTGCGGTTATTAACATAAGGTTTCATATTCTTATGGTATAATATTATTCATATGGTTTATAATTTCAATCTTTAGTTTTTATATAAATCGATTAATTTCATGGTTCATTGTTTAATAAATTATTATTAAATTAATATTATTATTGTTAATATTATTATTATTATCATTATTAATTAATAATAATAATAAAATATTCTAATAATTAATTATTAATTTAATTTGAAATAATTAATTATTAGTATTGTTTAATTAATTAATTATTATTTATTAAAATTATTAATTGATATTATTAATATTTAGTTGGTTGAGTATATTAATTATTATTAATGTTGGTTAATTAATAATGATATTATTAATTAATTAATAATTATATTATTAACTGACTATTGATATTATATTACATCACTATTAGAGATATTAATTTTAAATCACCATTATTAATAATAATGATATTAATTATTCATTATTCATTAATAATATTATTAATTTTAAATAAAAATAACAATTAGTATTAATCATTTGGATTTGTTGACCTCCTAGGTTTATAATATTTATCTCTTGGTTTTACTAATTCTTTGGGTTTATAATATTAATAATCACATGGGTTTATTAATTCCTTGGATTTAAAATGTTGAATCGTGAGTTTTATTAATCTCATGTATTTTTAATATTGATTGCTTGCATTTTTCGATCATTTACTAATGTAATATGTATTCTTTGTGTTTACTAATTCATTGGGTTTGCAATATTAAACCCTTAGGTTTATTATTCCCTTTCGTTTATAATATTAATAATTCCTTGGGTTTATTATTTAATTATTTAGGTTTCTTAGTCCATTGAGTTTAAAATATTAATTCCTATGGTTTACTAAGCACTTGGGTTTTCAATATTAGTTTATTGAGTTTATGGTTTTCTTGGGTTTATTAATCTCTTAGGTTTATTAATCGTTTGTATCCATAATATTTTTAATGTTAATAATCCCTTGGATTTGTTGATCCATTGGGTTTATAAGATTAATCCCTTTCTTACTCTAATTCTTTAGGTTGGTTATATTAATCATTTGGATTTATAATAATAATCCCTTGGATTTATTAAACCCTAATATTAAGGGTTATATATTATTCCTAGGGTTTAATATTAATCCCTTAGGTTTATTAATTTGATGGGTTTATAATATTAATAATCCCTAGGGTTTATTGATCCCTAGATTTTATGATATTAATAATCATGTTGTTTTATCAATTCTTTTGGTTTAAGATATTAATTGCTAGGCTTTGTTAATCCCTTATGATTTTAATAATGATCCCTTGGGTTTTTCAATCCCTTAGGTTTATAATATTTATCCCTTAGGTGTACAAATTCCTTGTATTTATATTACTAAACCCTTGGGTTTATAATATTAATAATTCCTTGGGTTCATAATATTAAAATTCCTTATGTTTATTAATCCCTTAAGTTTTAAATATTAATTAATAGGGTTTATTAATCCCTTTAGTTTTTAATATCCATACCTTGGTTCGGTTGATCCCTTCGGTTTTTCATTGGTTTTATAATATTAATAATCCCATGGATTTATTAATCCCTTACATTTAAAATTTTAATTCACATGATTTATTATTCCCATGTGATTTTTACATTGATTCCTTGGGTTTATTGATCATTGTGTTTATAATGTTTATCCTTCGTGTTTATAATATTAAAATTTTGGGTTTATGAGTCGCTTTAGTTTATAATATTAATAATAACATGTGTTTATTAATCCCTTAGTTTATAATATTAATAATCACGTGTGTTTATTGATCCCTTTAATTGATTCATAGGATTTCTCCGTTGGGTTTGTTGATCACTTGGGTTTATAATATTTGTCCCTTTCATTTAATAGTTCCTTGGGTTTATAATATTAAACCCTTGGGTTTATTGCTACCTTGGTTTTTTATTAGTCCCTTGGCTTTATAATATTAAACCCTCAGGTATATTGGTGCCTTGGGTTTATAATATTAATAATTCGTTGGGTTTATAATTTAATCCCTTGAGTTTATTACCCATGTTTATAATATTTTTTTGATTTATTAAGTTTATAAACCGTGTTTATAATATACTTTTTAGTTTAATATATCATCTATATATTTGATATTTTTAATTAATTTAAGTAAATATATGAAAGATATTAATATTTATATTTATATTTATAAATATATAATAATTATTCACGATATTGGTGAGAGATAAATATGTATTATAAATAATAATAAAATATTTTTATTATATTATATCTAAAATATATTATAATTTGAGTTATAATTATTAATATATTAACACAAATTTATAATATTACATATTTATTATTAAATAATATATTATTATACGTGGCTATAGAATATTCTTATAATATTAACAATATACACATTATATATTAAACTAATATTATATATATATATATATGATACAAAAGGTAAGATAGAGGCGTCAGGCACAACTTGAGTTCAAAGATTCAGTGGTTCACTTATCCATTCATACCGAGCATTTTGTTTTTCCATTTTTATCATTTTGATAAGAGTCATGATATATTTTTTCATGTGTTGATATTTTGATAGGATTATCTCTCCCTTTGGCATTAATGTAATTTTGTTGGTAATGTAAGGAATGGGAAGGATATAGTAGACATCCTATTTTGCTACTAATTTATCCTAGTCCAATTTTAATTCTATTTATGGTAGACTATTAGATAAAATTTTGAAACTCATATTCTCAAGATGGTATGTTGTATTTCCTGAATTTATTTTAATGAAAATTATTACTTTAAACTCGAGAAGCATTACAACTTCCTTGAAGAAATCAAGCATCACAAGTGGTATTATTGTGCAAAAAATTATGCTCAAGGGTGAATCGTTGAATACAAGAAATTTCGTTAGGCTAAGTGTTGAGCAAAATAATTTGCATTAGATTAATAACATAAATTATCAATCCAGTATCCGTAGGACTTGTGAGACATACATGCAAAATATATGCTAGGGATCATTTTATCAAAAAAAAAAAACTAATCTAATCACACCATTCCTAATTTCTATTCCATGGATTGAAACATAAATCCTATGACTAAGAATTGAAATGAAAATTATAATCTAAATGAAAGAAAATTCAAATTATTTGAAAAGAAACTACTGTGTGACCAACTACTCAAGCATCCAATTTTGGAAGAATAATAAAGTCACCTTCTTGGCATGATTTATAAGAAATTGATTATACTTTAGTTTAAATATTTAATCTAAAAAAGAATTTAAAAGGAAAGTAAAGGAAACTCAATTACTTTTTAAATACTCAATCATCCAATTTAGGAAGTATGATAGATTCACCTTCTTGAAATGATTTACAAGCATCTAATTATACATTTAATTGAGGTTTTTAATCTAAGAAAGTATTATAAAAAAATTTAAAGGAAAACTTAACTACTGTATATTTTAAATACTCAATCATTAAATATGGGATAATGACAAAGTCACCTTATTTACATGATTTACAAGCATCTAATTATACATTTAATTGAATTTTTTAATCTAAGAAAGAAGTATAAAAACATGTAAAGGAAAACTCAACTACTGTATATTTTAAATAATCAATCATTCAATATAGAAGAATGACAAAGTCACCTTCTTGACATGATTTACAAGCATCTAATTATAAATTTAATTGATAATTTAATCTATGAAAGCAAATAAATCTCACATATTGTAGATTGTCGATCCAAAAGTATGAGAGATGGTAAGTCGAGATGCTCCATATGTAATAAAAACCAAGTCAAAGTGAAAGAACACTAATGAGTAAGGTGCCACAATCTATTTCTTTATTCAAATCTTGAACATAACTCCAACTTTGCACATTCCTTTGAAAGGAGAAGGCTCTCCTATTTATACAAATTCCTAAGAAACATCCTTATTAATGAGGATCCTTCTCTATCTCCTTTGATCCATAATGTCCTGAACCAATTTTCTCGTCATAGGGCACATATCCCTCCTTCAAATCTCCTTGATATTATGAAGACAAATTCGAATTTGATCTTTGGTAGCCACATAAGAGGGCCTTGGAATGTTCCAATGAACCTACACATGTCACAAAACACTTTCCACTTTTAAGGTATAAGCATATGCATATTATTTCCTAACTTTTGATCACAAATTCACTTAAGAACACTATAAAATAATAATGTTCGGAAAACACAAGGGTAACTCAAATAATGATGAAAGTGAGATGAATGTAGTGACATGGTAGTGAAATGGAGGTGACATAATAGACATGATGTTGAAAGTGGATGCCCTTTTAAGGACATTTATGAGACCCAACATACCCCCCAACTGAATTTGTTTCATGTCCTCATGCAACCTATTACATTGTCATTTGATATTCTAAATGTATTTATTTTGAATGATATTTCGTTGTATCAATTCTCCTTTTAAATTTTCATTATCATAGTATTTTATAACTTCACTATTTTTGCAAAGTTTTCTTTAAAATACATTCGATTGAAAAATTCATATTTATGGTTGGTTCTTGTGTAACAAACAAAATTGATTTTTTTATGGTAGGTTGTTGTGTGAAAACAAAAATCAATGAGTATTGGTTTCTATGTTACAATACTTTGTTTATTCTTTGTTGCATCCAAATATCTTGAAAACATTGAGAATATATTTTTTCAATTAGCCATAATCTCATCAATTGGATGATTTGGGAAACATATATTTTTGAATCTTAATGCAATATTAGTTGTATGTTGGTTATATGAAAGTGATTTGGAATAATATGTAAATATATGGAGTGATATACCTTCCCCCCAACTGACGGTTTCTGCAATTTTATGAAGAGAGGAAAGGAATATGGTGAAGTGTTTTTCCAAAAATTATAACTTTAGCATTTTAAGGAATTGCATGATAAAATGTTGGAAAAGAAAATTTCTTTACTTACCTATGAAATGGATAATTTGTGCATATGTAGCTGCTACAAAAATCTGATATGATGCTTCTTCTATTGGCCATGCAAATGGTGGATGAAGTTGTGAAAGTGATTCTTTATTGCTGCTACTAAATTTGTTAAATCTGCTACCTCTACTACATCTACTAAAAATGTTGAATAACGATGGATATAATAGCCTTCATGTTGTTATCACACATTGGCACAATTCTTATCTATGTGAATGAATTTGTCGATGTTGAACATAGTAAGAAATTGTTGAATTAGTGGCCATTAATATATAGCCCTAATCAACATGATACCTCTCACTGTTGATGAAAATGAGAGTCAAGATGCCTAAGCACATCTTGCTAGGTACGCATAAATTTTCCAATGTTGATTCACCTAGAATATATGTGAAACAAGGGACATTAATGTATCCCCATTGTTTTTCGACAAAAGAACTTTCCATTAAGGCATGCAATCCTGAGGGTAATTTTTCAAAATATTTTTAAAACTCAAAAAAAGGACTATAGATATACAATTTGCATTGAAACATGATTTATCTAGGAAAGGAAAATGCACATGAAAAGGAAAAAGATAATGGAGTTAATCAGCATGTAAGTGAGATGGTTGATTTTATTCATGAGTTAGGGGTGGATGGAAGTGAATGAATGCTAATGAATGGTGAATGTGAATGGAGAATGAATATGATCGTAAAATATCAAGAAAAACGAGGTGAATGATTTTTTTTTTTTTTGAAGTACATAGATGTAATGGATATGATGGCATCTGAAATGCTTGCAAGTGATGGATCTTATTTGCATTAGCATGTGCTCATGCATTGATGTTTTTTTTCTGATCATCTTCTTGTAAAATAAATGTGGTCTCTGTGAGAGACACTCTTTGCTTGTAGTCATTTGTTCTTCCTCCTGGAACCTACAAAAAAACTAATACTTATTCTGCAATGAAATGTAAGATTATCAAAAGAGAGGTGATAAATCTCTTGGGTTATTAAATTTACAAAAAAAACTAAGAATTCGTACTAATAAAACAAGTTCACTAAGAAAAACCAAAAGAATTTATACATGTGTCGAAACTAGTGCCTCAAGTTACCTGTTTGGTCTTTTCAGCAATTTCTTCATTCTTTACTGTTTCAAAATATGATGATAGCTTTCTCATTTTGTAGATCTCATGTTTTTAAATAAACCATGAGAGAAAATTTTTCTCTATTTACTTAAATCATGAATTTCAAACTTTTTTATTATTTATTTATTTATTTTTATTTTGTATGCTTTGTGTCAAAATTTTAGGTGAATTAACAAATTCCCACCTCCAAAGATTTGAACTCATAACCTCTATTATGCAATTTGAATGACTTATTAATAGATCACAATTAATATTCATGAATTTAATGGAATATTTTCCATTTTAATTATTAAAAAAAAAACAAAACTTGACAAGTGGTCAAATTAAATCTAAGATTTTTAAGAAAATGAGATTCCAAAATATTTGCCAAATCATTTTTCATATCTTTTGAACTCATCCTTTTTTTCCTCTAAATCCAAGATTTTTAGGAAAATGAGATTTTAAATATTTTCCAAATAATTTCTCATAACCAATTTGTATATTATAAAAATTATGAAATTGTTCATGATTTCTTTAGTATTTTTGTCAGAGGTTGCAAGCATAGAACTTTTGCAGTAATTTATTTGTTTATTTATTTTTTTTTTGCAGGCATGCAGAGCATGGAGATGCTACCTTGAAGGCTTGAATGAGGCTTCATGGTTGGGTTGTGGCAGATCTACCTCCTATAGATAAAAAAAAATCAAATTTTCTCCTTCCATCATGTTCGAAACTTCTTGTGCATTGAAAATATGTTTTTCCTCACGGAGTCTGAAAATTAAGGCTCGAAAGAACTGTGAATTTCTCCAAAAAGGTTGTGAAATTGAGGAAACCATTCTTTTGTTACTTAGTTCACCCCATTCTGAGAAAAACCCATGTTTCAGTTTTTTCATATCCGCCCTCAATTGATCAAAAAATGTGTTTCAAAATTTTCATTTTTAAGTTGTTATGCATTTCCAATTTAATGCTATGTGAGTTTGTTTTATTTTATGTAATCATTTTTCTGATCCTCTAGATCACACAAAGTGCAGGAGGAGAGCATACTCCAGATTTTTATTAATCAATATATATAGAGGATCAAAAAAATGATTACATAAAATAAAACAAACTCACAGAGCATTAAATTGGAAATGCATAACAACTTAAAAATGAAAATTTTGAAACACATTTTTTCAACATATATATATATATATATATATATATATATATATATATATATATATATATATATATATATATATATATATATATATATATATATATATATATATATATAATTTAAATAAAATTCACAAAACAAATTTATCCTAAAAATTACAAAAAATTATTTTTATTTGTTAATCCTATTCTACTAAAGAAATGAAACATTCACTTAAGTATAAGAGAATTTCCAATGCATCCATTTACCCAACAATATCAGGAGTAAACTCATATGGATATGATCGTGAAGATTTGTTGTTGTAATCGGTTTTTTATTGTTTTTTTTCTTTTTCTTTTTTTGTGAATGCAAAATATATGCTAGGGATCGGTTTATAAAAAAAAAAAAACTAATCTAATCACACCATTCCCAATTTCTATTCCATGGATTGAAACATAAATCTTATGACTAAGAATTGAAATGACAATGCTAATCTAAATGAAAGCAAATTCAAAGTATTTGAAAAGCAACTATTGTATGACCAACTACTCAAGCATCTGATTTTGGAAGAACAAAAAAGTCACCTTCTTGGCATGATTTACAAGCAATTGATTATACTTTAGTTTAAAGATTTAGTCTAAGAAAGCACTTAAAAATCAAGTGAAGGAAACTCAACTACTGGATATTTTAAATACTCAATCATCCAATTTAGGAAGTATGACAAAGTCACCTTATTTACATGATTTACAAGCATCTAATTATACATTTAATTGACGTTTTTAATCTAAGAAATCAGTATAAAAACATGTAAAGGAAAACTCAACTACAGTCTATTTTAAATACTCAATCATGCAATATGGAAGAATGAAAAATTCACCTTCTTTACATGATTTAAAAGCATCTAATTGTACATTTAATTGAGGTTTTTAGTCTAAGAATGCAGTATAAAAACATGTAAAGGAAAACTCAACTACTGTATATTTTAAATGCTCAATCGTTCAATATGAAAGAATGACAAAGTCACCTTCTTGACATGATTTACAAGCATCTAATTATACATTTAATTGATAATTTAATCTAAGAAAGAAAATCAATATTAATCTATGAAAGTAAATAAATCTTAATATATGAAATCAAATAACTCTCACACATTGTAGATGGTCGATCCAAAATTTTGAGAGATGGTAGGTCAAGATGGTCCATATGTAAACAAAACCAAGTCAAAGTGAAAGAACACTCATGAGTAAGGTGCCAAAATCTAATTATTTATTCAAATCCTGAGCATAACTCCAAATTTACACATGCCTTTGAAAGGATAAGGCTCTCCTATTTATACAAATTCCTAAGAAACCTCCTCATTAATGAGGATCCTTATTTCTCTCCTTTGATCCATAATATTCTCAACCAATTTGCTAGTCATAGGCCACATATCCCTCCTTCAAATCTTCTTGATATCATGAAGACAAATTCGAATTTGATCTTTGGGAGCTACATAAGAGGGCCTTAGAAGCTTCCAATGAACCTACACATGTCACAAAACTCTTTCCACTTTTAAGGTATAAGAATATGCAGATTATTTCCTAACTTTTGATTACAAATTCACTTAAAAATACTAGAAATTAATAATGTTTGGAAAACATAAGGGTAAACCAAATAATGATGAAAGTGAGATGAATGTAGTGACATGGTAGTGAAATGGAGGTGATATAATAGACATGATGGTGAAAGTGGATGTCTTTTTAAGGAAATTTATGAGATCCAACACTAATTTGATATAATAAGAAGGTAATATTCCATAAAAGTCACCAAGGATTTCACATGGCCCCAAATGAGTATTTCTACCTTTAGGGAATTTTAACTTGGGATGATTGGATTAACATTAATTTTCTTAACATGTGAAACATGATCCCATTGAAAATGGGATTTTCTTTATATTAATCAACAACAAATCATCTTTTTGTGTTAACCTTTTAATTTTTAAATGTTTCACCATCCTTATTCTAATGAGTTATCTAGGTCAAAACATTCCTCTTAGTAGACCCTTCTAGGAGAGTCATTCATTTTTTCAATCATATGCTTGAATTTTGGTAACACCATATTTGCTAATCTAGAGTGGTGAACGTATAGAAGTGCTCTTCTGCACTAGAAACTATTGGATTCGACCTTTTTTTTTTGCACAAATATTTTCAACTACTAGAAATTGTTCTAGTAAAATGATGACAATTTTCCACAACTGAAAATTTTTCTTTTACTTAATATAAAATTACAAGAAAATAAAAATAAAATTAGTCCCCCACAATGATTTTGAAGGGAAATGGGGTGGGTTACATGGTCTATGTTCTACTAATGGGAGTATAAACTGAGTATTTCTAGTACTATCTTTGTATCAAGCGTATAAACTAGATATTCAAGCCAAGAACATCACCCTTGTTCAACTATGCAGAATGTAGAGTTGAATGGGAGAATATACAATACCATGGATAGTATGGCTCCAACACTTATATGAGTTTGAAAAATTCAAAGCTTTATATACAATAGTGTCTACTTATTTTGAGTAGCATTTGGCATCGAATTGTAGTTTTGAACAATTCCTACTTCGAACGATAATGTCTTAATATTTTTTCTATGTTGTGTTTTGATGTACTTAATACAGGTCTCTTTTTTCTTCTTCATGGTTGGATTTTAAACTCATTATAGCTATAGGATAAATTTCTATTATGAAAAATTTCCATTGACCTTCAAATCAATAGATTTCTTGAAGTGGGACTATGTTTTTTCTTTTTTATCTTACATTGGAAGAATATAAATTATAGGTGATTACAAATTTTCATTGCAGTGTTCATTCCCATGAACTTCAAACATAAACATAATCATATTTATATAGAAAAAAAAATTGGAAGAATGTTGCTTTAAAATACTTTTTTGGATATAATATTTGAACAACTGCAAAATTATATTGGTGATTGTTACAAGATTACCCAAAATATAATAGTACATAACTTTCAATTATCCAAAAACATGATAATGATATTATCCAATGTAAAATAAGAGTAGTATTTATTCACAAAATTAAAATTAAGCATTTCTTATCACTAGTAGAAAATGATGAAATTAGTGACTAGGTGAGTAAAAAAGTTAGTCACCGCAATTATTTCAAGTGAATTACTACTAAATTTAAGCAATTTTAAGTGACCGAACTAAAAATGACTAATTTAGTCTAAGGATAAAATATATGACTAGATAATAAGTGAATAAATTAAAAAAACGTAAATGACTAAATTAGTCTAGGACTAAAATATATGACTAGATAATAAGTGGAAAAATTAATAATGATTAACATAAATGACTATTATAGTCCAAGAATAAAAATATGACCAAATAACAAGTAAAATAATTATATGAATTTTTTCTTTATGATATTAATTTTTAATTGTGTCACTTTGGAAAGGAAAATTTCAATTTTGATACCGAAGTGTTACATTTCACTATAGGGGTCTTTGAATCCATTTGTAGTGTTAAAATTTAGAGACAAAGGGTTCTTTGAATCCATCTATAGTGTTAAAATTTTCAATACCCTTATGTCTCTAAATTTTTGCACTAGATGTTTGTTTCTACTGTCACCTTAGTAATGAATCCTCTCACTTTGGATTAATTATCGAATTCTAGGGGTATCCAAAAGTGCAAATTTATGCAGTCTTTTGTGCCACTGGATCACTAGAACTAAAAACCATTTCCCCCCTCATATACATTATGATTTGTACATCATATCAATAGAAATATGATCACTGATCAACGAAAAGTTTCCCTAATGTTTCATTATTCAATCATCTAACTCCTTCTCTCAACTATTCTTACTATATTGTAAAACATACTAATGACACTAAATATCCCCCATAAAGGCCTAAGGTCCTCTATATAGGTCATGTGTGGTTATTTGAGAACTACTTCACAAAGCTTAATCATCAATTATTCAAATAAGGCATAAACCCCTTATGTTCCTATTTTGACCAAGCCTACACTTGTAAGAATCATATGTGATTTGAAAGCCTCCTAATTCCATTAAGGTTCACGATGAGGCTCCAAGACCCAATCATGGGATGAAAAACCTTTGAATGGTAGAGATATCCCTCATAGAAGCTAAATAATATCCCTTAGAGAATATAATTAATGTGGTGGTTTGAATCCTTTTTAATGGCTACTTATTATTTAACACTTAACCCCAGTCCATGACACCCATTCTTATTAGGCAAAACAAACCAAATTCCCATATTCCTAGTTAGAGGTCATGATCATGTAAATTGAGCATGAAAAATATTAATTTATGGATTAAGGCCCTTGTTTTCCTCTCCTAACCATAGCATAGACACTAAGTCCCATATGTGGTGAGAAATACCTCTTATGGTGCCCATATCTCGACTTAAGTCCAAATATTCATTAAAGAAAAACTATGTGATTTTTACATCTAGCTCATAGCCCTTGAGACTAAAAACCTTATTGTAAGGCCTAATGCCATTTTTTACCCCCCTTACCCATGGTAAATTCCTTGAATCCTATACATGGTGTGAAAAAAATCCTAATGGAATTGATATCTCATACATCCTTAAGATTATTTAGAGAGGATCTATGTGGTTGTTCAATGCCAAATTCATGGTCCTTGATCATGAGAAGCTTCATTTTAAGAGTAAAGGTATTTTTCTCCTTCCCTCCAACTACTTATTATTATGCAAAGAATATTAATGGTGCTCATATTCCTAGCTAAGGTCCTTTTCATGTCCATTGGTAAAGGTTTTCAAAATTATTCCTAGTGTCCAAATTGTGGTATTGTTGGGAAAATATCAGTAAAGATAAAATCCCCAATATAAATTCATTCATTTGTAAAAACCTCTCACGATGCTAAATTTGGGAAATTTTCCCCATGTGATAGGCAGAATCTTAGTTCAAAAAAATAATTGAATTTAGGATTTTGTGATCCATATCATGAAAAACAAGAAAATTTTCAGCAAAAATCACATTATCAGAGTTTGTCGACGTGTTTCAAACCATCAAGTGTGGTTCATCATCAGGAAAAGATGGAGAATAAAATCTTGGCATCAATTTTAATAAATGAATATTTTTTTTAAATTGTCAAACAACTAGAATAAAATCATGTTATCATATTTTCTATATCTATGTTGAAACAAGGAAAAAACATTAACATAATTTTAAATTAAATTTTGAGTCTCTTAATTTTTCTTAATATAATAGTAAAAAAAAACTTGAAATAATTTTAAATTTAATTTTAAATATTCTAATTTGTGTCAATATATGAGAAATAGTGGGGAACTAAACCATGGAAAATTTTAGGGGCTAATATTCGCAGGTGGGCTAATTTTCCATGCTTTTTCCAAAAAAAAGATTCGCCAATTCCCATTTTTTTTTAAAATTGATTTGCCCAAGTTTTATAGTATAGAAATATTTTACCCTAAAAATCACCAAAAATTTATATATATTAATATAAAATGATTATAAAACTAAATATTTTTACAAAAATAACATCAAAAATTTTACAATTCACATATTGGGGACTACTAAGATTTGCCAAGTTTTTAAACTTTAAGATAAACGTCCATCCTTAAAATTTTCCCTGAACTAAACATAAACAACTAGAAATTTAAGAAAATTATACTCTTTCACATGATAATTACATACTTATTGGCCCATGTTATCTAAATTATCTGCATTTAAACCAACTGAAAGTCACTAGACAAAATTTTGGCACCACAATTTTATGGTAAATTCTCTGTATTTAAACTAAATCGAAGTATTTCGACAAAATTTTGGCACCACAATTTATTCCACCTTAATTGTTTTTTCATCTCTAGAAATATGGGGTACCTAGATGTATCTTTGGATGCCCATGGAGCCAGTCAGATGCTACTTCTTGATCCTGCAACACATTCAAAATTTTATGTCCTTAAATTCCATTTATGGATCATGACATCACACCCTTGTCATTCTTCAACACTCCCATATGGAGCTCATTCATCTATGAAAATGTAGATTCCACAAATAACTTGCAAAAGTATGGAGATTTCTTTCAATTTTGTGTTTGATATTTTTGTACTGTAATGGTATAGATGATGGGCGCAAAGTTGTTTGATTTGTTCTTTTTTCTATTCAATACATTGTTTCAAATAATCTATTACTGAAAATGATCATATGAGATTTAAGTATCTGGCTTCACCCTTTCCCTACTTCTCCTCTTTGTTTTGTCTGGGGTTTCTCATCTAGAGTTTGTGCTACAAGGCTGAGATATTTTAGTGTGGCATTTCTGTGTTCAAGTTTAGTTGATACACTATAAGTTGGTCAATGAGATTTATAATGTAGGCCCATATATAAAGTAAAATTCAAATGGAGATAGTTTTAGATAGTTTGTACATAAGTACAAAGAAGATTTCAAATGGAGGCAGTTTGAGATTTCAATGATGTATAGTTTGAGATTTCAATGTTGTATCTAATATTCTAGAATTTTCTTGTCAACAATTTTGGCTTGCACATGAATCTTGTTTGAACAGTTCTATTTGTATTTTGTGTGGGTTTTTTTATCTTTATTTTTTGAAATTATTATTATTTTATTAATTATAGATAAATTTTACTTGGTTTCCTTTTCTACTTTTACACGTCTACTTCAATATAATTAAGGGTTTACTTCAATATGATTCAGGGTTTATTAAGATTAATTTTCCAATGCAATATGAGATCAAATTCCTTTATATAAATCTATAGGAATATTACAAATAATCATTCTATTCATTATATACATCATGTCATAACTTCATAAAAGAAGATATTGCCACTGGAACACACATTGTACATAATATTTAAGGGAATAATTATCATATGTCTGTGAAAATTCATAATCACTTGTAAAAGTGTACTATAAATGCATTCGCAAGTCACTATGATTTCATATTTTTTATTTTGGACATACAAATATCGATTAAAAATTTAGGAAATTGTATATATGTGCTGAATTTGCTCACCGGTTTTTGGATTTTCCTTAAGCTAATTTTTTTATTTCTTATGTTTTGTTATTATCGGTTAATGTCTTTTTTAGAATAAAAAGTGAGTGGTAGTTTCTATGAGGAGAAATCAAAGTTTGAGCTCAATGGATTTTTTTTTCCATTGTATTTTATGTTGGACAACCATTGATCTAAGAACAGTTTTGAAAAATCCACATTATTCTTTTACTATCCAAAATCTCAAACTGTCCCCATTTGAAATCTTCTTTATATTGTTATATAGACTATCCAATTCTTATTTATACTTTTGTATAGGCTATAAGCATATAAGTTAGTAGTTGCAACCAAAAACCTACAATCTCATACGGATGGGTCTACAGTTGTTATCATCCCAAGACCATGAAAATTGCATCTATCAATTGATTGATTGTGAAATTGATAGGAGTTATTAAAATAATATGAGATATTTATTGGTGACCCAATATTATTGCAAGAACCTCTAGAAAGAGGGATGTGCAATTTGAAGTTGAGAAGACCTATTCCACATGCCGTGATACCTTTGTAAGATCATGGTTATCATTTGCAACACACCACCTTAAAGAGGTATCGAACATTTTCTACATTCACAAGACCATTTGAGTCTTGTGGCTTACCCTATGTCAATCTCATAGTTAACTTGACCATGAAATGTAAATATGTCCCAATGTCTTTCAAAGTAATTGTTGTAAACATTATTACCATCAACTAGTGGATGAGCCTTATTTTCAAAAAATACATAGTCTGTTGAATATAGTCTATTGAATAATTTTTATTTTGATAAAGGTTTAATAAGGGATAAATATTTACCAAAAAGGGAGATTCATTTTTTTTAGAAAAGACACAAGTTGTTGTGTAGTTGCATTCACATCACGCCTGAAGATTCCTTTTGATAGAAACTTAGACTGATAGACATCAGCATTTCAAGGAACCACAACTTATATTTGGCTAGCAAGGTTTACCTTTACCAAATCCTCTTGTATGTTGAGCACTGCAGGGAGTATAAATGCCTGAAAATATCCATTGTAACTCATGAGAAATGGTTCATTTCCCACCGCAACATACCTTTTCACATGCATCAAATAATTAGAATGCATGGAGATGAAAAATAGGAGAATTTAATAGATCATTGATAATATGCTTCAGAATAATTTTGTTTCTTTTTACCATCACTATATACCATAAACAAACTCGATCTATTATTACTTTTGACTCCTGAGAAGTGAAGGATCCAAAGTAGTTATTTATCATTATGCATAAACACTCCACATATCCTCCTAAATTATGTATATAAGAAACTTTTGTTTCTTTCAGACAGGGCACCAAACTATATTTGAATAATAAGGTATTTGGCAATGGTGCAATATTTATAATATCCACAGTTATATCATTAATTGTGAGATGTAGTGGCAGATAAGCGGTCATGTAAAAATGAATAGAATCTGTGTCCTTCTCCCACATTTAATATGAGCCCAAGTATTTTCAGGGGACAAAAAAACCATCAAAATGCTTCACTATGTTCAGATGCTACAATATTAATCCAAAACCACTTTCCATTTAGCATGTCCAAGAGTTAAGTTGAACATGTATTGTGTTACATGTCTTAATATTTCAGGGGGCTTGTTTCTACAAAATAATTTTAATAACACTGAAGCTTTCTCTGTATCTGACATTAGGCTCCCATTTTTCACCAATATTTTGCTAAATATATGGAAATTAAACAAAATTTCAAAGAGCTAGTTAGCATCATTGTAATTATGAATTATTTACTAGGAATCATTCACGCATATTATTACCTTATTTTCATGCTTAAAAAGTGTTTCATTAGCATCAAATGTAGAATGAAAAAATACATAAATCCAAAAGCTATGAAATTTGAATTCATTTCAAAAAATCCATAATGGATACCAAAATTATACCAATCTAGCCTTCAAAACCCATGTAAGTAATCAAATTTAATCCACATATAGTAGAAGAGATTTCAAATATATTCCATTGATCTAGCTCTGAGCACAAGACAATGGTAATTGAAAACTATGTTGAATCCCCTGTCATTTTCCCTAGACCATACATGATTTTTACTTTCATGTTTTTCACTTGGCATCACCAATAATCTCCACAACAACACTGTCCATCCTTGAAATGATGGAAATAGTTTGTATCTCTTAGAACAATTTCTCATGCAATAATATTAGATATGAACTTTGTTGTAGAGTGGAAGTCAACACAGACTCTAAGGTTCTTGACAACTCAAATCACAGTCATTGGTGATTTGTTGATGAGCCCAAACGAAATTGGAAATTTTTCACTATGGTAACAATGAGCATGTTCTTTCATCTCCTGCACCACATCACTCAAACAAATTTTGTAATGGGCATATATCTTGTTGCTTTCATCTTCCTAGATAAGATCTTCAACTCTACATAAATTGTTTCTATTTGTGGATAGAGATAGTGCTATATCTTCTAACCTAATTAGAAACTAACTTCTATACATAGTTTTATGATGCTTCTATGTTACAGGAGGGTGCAGGGGAAGACTGTACCTTGATTGATCCCTAGAAAAATCATACCCTTATTTCCTATAGACCTTGAAAAATTCTTGATTTGAAGGTGAAACATTTAAAAGTTTCAGTCTAAAAATAATATTATGGAAGTTAAATAATTTCATCATGTTGGAAATACTAAGAGGAGGGAGTATTTCTTTTCAATTGTTATTATAACTAGTTATATTCTACACAAAAATAGAGAAATGAATAATTTATTATACAATGAAGGATAATGATACTTTTACAAATGAATGAGTACAACGATTTCCAAGCACCAACTTGGACTTAAAGAGGCTCTGACCTCTAGGGCTTATACCCTATCTTCTTCAAGGCACCAACCTTGTGTTTAGGGTCACCAACCCCGAGGACACCAATCATTTTTTCTTCTTTTAATAGAGAATGTGAATAGTACTTACATGAATGTCCTTGACATAATTCTTACTTTTTAGTCACTTTCAAAATTCTTCATTGTCCACTAGCCTTCATTACTGCACTTCAATAAATCCATCAGTGATGTTGTCTTCATTTTCCAAGAAGAAAATATCACTATTCCAACCAACAAGATGTTTCACCATAGATTTAACAATGTGATGTTGACATCATCTACCAAGCTATAAGTTTGACTTAGATCTGTCTGAGGTATATATATATATATATATATATATATATATATATATATATATATATATATATATATATATATATGCCTTTCATTGATTTAGATACCAAAGTAGAAAAATATAGGTCGAAGTATGTGTACTAGTATCACAGTTAGATAACCAAAGGCTTGAGGCACATAAATACAAGCTTCGGCTAAATCTTAGTGCAGTCTGTTGAAAAATATCTGAACTCAGAAAAGGTCCTCTTTTGTTTTGTGGCTAGATCCAATTTTTGGTGTTGTAGCTATATCCCCACCACAAATATTTCTCACACCTTTTATAACTTCCAAAAACTATGATCAAACCGAGCTAACTATTCCAAACTCTTGTAGGTGACCATGTTGACTATGGTGAGCGCTTGTGGCTTATCTGAATCTATAGTCCAACCTTAACTCCAGTAAATGATATTATCACAGTTCTGAGGGTTAGATAACTCTTGTTTCTTGTCCGAAGTCTGTTGCAACACCATTTTTATTGGTCTGAATGATTGGTCCAAATTTCTAAGGTTCTATGGTAGATTTTGTGCCCAAGTCTGAGCTTCCGTGATCAATTGAGGTTTGTTACTCTATTTTTCTGAACAAATAAGAGATATGAGCCCTTAATTGTTGCTTCAAGACCCCACAAACAGATCCAAGGTTTCACATTTTTTCACAAGGATTGCAGTGTTTTCCAGAGGTAATTTCATGCCCAAACAAATTCCAATGTAGCTCTATGATTTATGTTTCCTTCCTCTAAGTTCACAAGTTGTGAACTCTGGTAATATTTTATGTGATGATGACCGAAAAAGGATGATGGATAATGAAGTTTCAATGTTGTATATATAGTTATTTTTAATGCTAAATGAAAAATACATGTCTCCTTAGGGCAAGCCAACATGAGAAGAAGTTATGTTTGGCTCACTATCCATAAATGATTTTAAACTTGCAAATTCTTGTTCTCCCTCATCGCTTGGATTTTTGGGGCATGTAAGGGCTCGTTGGAAAGCTAAAGTTATGCTCCTTCAAGTGGTGGAGGTATTATGAAATAATTTTTCCTAAGGTATCAGAATATTTTTTTTAATGTGATTGATGCTTTGTGAGTGCAGAAATAGAATGAAGGACCTCTTCATTGATTCCTTTTACTTTTCTTCGTCATGCTTGCCTTCATTATGCTTGTTGGTCATCATCTCATGGATATTGACATCAATTACAATTAGACTAAGAATCTCCCCCTTTTTCATTGGATGGAAATATTTTCTTCTCTCCCCCTTTGACATTAATGGAAAATGGTGTGTCAATATGCTCCCCCTGTCATGTTTCTCCCACCCACATGCTGCTTGTTTTAACGTGATGCAAGCGAAATGACCCGCATATTTTGACCAATATATTCAAATGCTTCTCGAGGAAGGTTTTTTGTAAAGATATGTGAAATCTTCTCCTTTTTATTGACGTATTCTAACTTGATGTTTTTTTCAGCAACTTGTTCATGGAGAAAATGATATTTTATTGTAATATGTTTGGTATTTTAGTGCATCAGAAGATTCTTTGAAAGACTCATGGCACTAGTGTTGTCACAAAAAATAGCGATTGGTTTCTTAGTTTATATGTTTCCATTCTTCAAGCCTTCCTTCATCCACAGTATTTGTGTACAACAATCAGTAGTATCTATTTATTCGGCTTCATTTGTAGAAAGAGATATAGATGATTTCTTTTTGTTGAGCCCAGATACAAGATAATCTCCCATGAAGAATGTATTTCCACTAGTACTTTTTTTTATCATCCATGCTTCCAGCCAAATCAACATCGGAGTAATCTGTTATAGTAAGAGTTGAGCTCTTGGGATACCAAAGACCAAAATCAGTAGTTCCTTTCAAATATCTAATTATTATCTTCAAAGATTCTAGATGAGACTATTTAGGACTTGATTGAAATCTTGCCACCATTCCAATTGCTTGCATAATTTCTGGACTTACAGCAATTAAGTATAGAAGATATCCAATAATTGACCTATAAAGATTTCCATCGATGAGAGGGGGATCATCATATTTTCTTAATTTGCAACCTTTGGTCATTTGTGAGCTCATAGGGGCACAATCTTCCATCCCATATCTCTTGAGCATGTCTTTAAGATATTTTTCTTGAGATTTAAACATGCTTGCGGTGGTTTGAGATATTTGTAGCCCAAGAAAATAAGATAACTCACCGATCATTAAAAATTCAAATATTTTGGACATATTTATAGAAAATTCATGGTTCATTCCATCATCATTGATGGAAAATATTAGATCTTCAACGTATACAAGAGTGATCAAAATTTTATCCTAGTCTATCTTCATGTAGAGATTTCTTCCTGCTACTCCCTTTTTGAAACCTTAGTGCTACAGGTAGTTATCCAAATTTGCATACCAAGCTCTAGGGGCTTCTTTCAATCCATACAAGGCCTTTTTCAACTTGCATACAAAGTCCTTCCCTTCAGCTAGATGAAATCCTTCCGGTTGCTCCATGTAGACTTCTTCCTTGAGGTATCCATTCAAAAATGTTGATTTTACATCCATTTGATAGACCTTGAATCCTTTTGATCAAGTAAGTGAAAAAAAAATTCTTATAGCTTCCAAATGTGCTACTGAAGCAAAATTCTCTTCAAAGTCAATTCCTTCAATTTGTGAGTATCCTTTGCAAACAATTCTAGCTTTATTTCTGATAATTTATCCATCCTCATTCATCATGTTTTTGAATACCCATTTTGTTTCAATTGTATTTTTATCTTCTTGATGAGGTACTAGCTACAAAGTCTCATTCTTTTCAATTTGATACATTTCTTCTTCCATGGCCTTTATCCAATGAGGATCTTTACTTGCTTGAGAAAAAATTTCAAGTTCTATTAGAGATAAGAGAGAAACATCATATTTTCTTGGAGTGTTTGTCATTATTCTTTTTGTTTGAAATCCTTCATCTATATTCCCAATAATTTGTTCTTATGGATGATTTTTATGAAGGAATTTGATCTTAGAATGAGTTTGTGAAGGTTCACTTTGAGTTTCTTCGCCCTTTTTCTTTTCTTTTTTTCAGGTTATTCATCACTTTCTTCAAGGAAGGGCTCAACTTCATGATCTTTGATTTCCTTTTCTGGAAGGGCTTCTTCAATGCTCACATCAATGTTTTCCACTATTTTCCTTAGACGACTGTTGTAACATTTGTAATATTTTATCCTAGTGGAATATCCAAGAAATATTCCTTCATCAACTTGAGAATCAAATTTTCCTAGTAAATCATCATTGATATTTATGAAGCATTTGCTTCCAAAAATCCTAAAATATTACTGATGTAGGTCTTCCTTTCCATAATTCATAATGATTATTTTCATTATTTGGTATTAGTTGAGTTCGATTTAAGGTATAAATTGTTGTCTCAACTGCTTCTCTCCAAAATTTTGTCTGAAAATCAGCTGTTAATAGCATTGTCCTTGCCATTTATTGAACAGTTCAGTTCCTTCTTTCAAATACTCCATTTTACATGGGTGTCCTAGCAGCAGAGATTTCTCTTTCGATTCTATGCACTTTACAAAATTCATCAAATTCTTTTGAGGTGAATTCTCCCCCTCTATCTATTCTAAGATATTTGATCTTAGAATCTTTCTCATTTTTAATGAGGGATTTAAGATTTGTAAAACATTCAAATGCTTCGGATTTATATTTTATGAAATACACCCACATCATTCTAGTATAGTCATCAACAAATAAAGAAAAATACCTTTCACCTTGAAGAACTGGAGTTCTAGTTGGCCCACATAAATCTACATGGATGATATCCATAGGTTTTGATGTTGATAACTCTTTAGTTTTGCATTTGGTTCTATTTTTTTTTGTGTTGGCATGGGCCACATACAACTTGATCTGGCTTGAAAATATTTGAAATTTCCCTTACTACATTAATTTTTCTAATATTGACCAAGTTATCAAAACTTGTATGCCCAATCGCTTGTTGTAGGGACCAACCCTATAATTTGCTAGATGAGCACTAGGCTTTACATATTTTTTTTTTTTATATACACAGTAACAAGGAAGTGAAACCATAATCATACAAGTTTGAAACTAAGTAAAATTAAATCAAGTATATCAAGTCCATAAATTTAACTTCAGAACACATACATATATTTAACTTGATTATAGGCACAATGAAATCATCATAATTAAAACAATATAACTAACACATGTACTGTTCACCCTTAGATGAGAACCAAACTTGACTTGCCACTGCTTGAGCTCCTTTGTTTTCATCTACCTCCAAGCCTGAATGTTGTCGTGCTTAGTCTGAATGTAACTACCCACCGGTTGACCTCCCAGCCTACTCCTTGGGTACTCTCCTTCCTCGCAAACCCTCGAGATGCAATGGGGTTGTACAACGACGGAAAATTCTAGCTGATAGAGGTGATCCACTCTTGGCTCAAGAGTCCCCTCTCTATAATCCTCTACCTCACCAAACTCAACTATAGCTCGTAACCACTCAAAATGACATAATCTCCTCCATCCAACCATAGGGTAAACCCCCAAAAAGCCCCTTTCCCTTCCATTTCCCTTTCTTTTATAGAAGGTTTCATAGGTGACACTTGGAATTTCATGCATAAATAATTATTTTTTTACTACCCCAAAATTTGATTATTCACCCACCCATGTGTCACCCTCTCAAAAAGACTCTCCAAAAATAATTTACTTAATTATTCATTTAAAAATAGTATTTCCCTCAACCCAACAAGGTTTCCTATTTCTTCTCCTAGTTATCTCTTGATTCCCCCTTTTTACTCCTTAACTTGTGTTTATTACTAAAGTTAATTGATGATTCTCAGACTTGGTCCCCTAACTACCTTAATTTATTCTTTTGATGAATCTTCTTATGTTGGCTCTTGCCACATGGAAGTTCTCTAAATTTCTCAAATTTTAATTTATTAATCTTATTTTAATTCACCACCCTCTTCTCTTAATGAAGTTTTTAATAAATATTTCTACTTAACTCTATGTCCCTCTTTCCCCTTTTTTCCTAATTAAGTCTTATGTACTTAACATTTTGTTTTAACATCAGATGTCACTTGATTTATTCCTTACCCTAAGTTTTATTCTTGATTTAATTCCTTTGGTTCTAACATCATATGTCACTTGATATAAATTAGTTGGATTTTCATATATTGATTATATTTATTATTTTCTTTAATGATGTCGAGGGTTTCAAGTTGGTCATGCCCTTCAAGAACTTTCATTCGAAGTTCCAAGGGTGTCATGCCTAAGAATTTATTTTTGATACCAAGGGTGCCAAGTCAGTTATGCCCTTCAAGAATTTCTCTTGAAATTCCAAGGGTGCCACACCACTTGCCCTTCATGTATCCAGTGGTTACAAGGAGAAATTACATGTGCAATGACAGAGACCCCTATCATCTCATATGTTGCCTGCTATAGTGAGACTAATGGTGCTGGGAATCAAGTAATCTGCCTTGATGCGCACCCTCTAGAAAATCCTTGTGAGCGAACCAAATTTGGGACCTACCCTCACGACATCGTGATCTTCAAGGCAAAGGTACTTTGACCTTTCCAACCTAAGTCACGGTGGGAGTGCTAGTGGGTGAGATCAAGAACACTGTTCCACCCCTCCCATGATGTTCCATCCAATTGTACAACCCCATCACCCATATGTGAGTCATTTGGCCAAGCAACTAACATGTTTCTGCAACCAATTACATATCATCAGAGTGTATATATATATATATATATATATATATCAAGTTTCAAACTAAAATTATAATTTCAAAGACAAAATATTAATTTCTATCGAACTATATGTTGTCAGCTCATCATATGCGAGTGCCTATAGTGGTTTCCTGTCATACTCAATAATCATTAGAAACAAAGTTTCTCATTGTTAGTCATTATCATAATAGCAACATCAACATGACCGTCATTCACATCATTGTTCATTTTGAATTAGAGCTAATGTAAGTAACTAACATAGGGGGCACATTCATCATGGTTATCATAATCATAACATCAATGGGAATTTAACATATCCATCGAAGCCATCATCATTGTAACATCAATAGAAAACATACATATCCATCAAGTCTATCATCATCATGATATCAATAGAGAACATACATATGCATCAATCATGTCATCATCATAGTATCAATAGAGAACATATATAACCATCAAATCCACTAATAATAGAGTCATGTGTCTGGATCCTCAACCCGAGGTCCTCAAAGAATAAAGTATGAAGGATCAGTGTCCATCAACCAAAGTGGGGCACTACATTCACACCCTCTTAATAATGGACTTCGTCCCGAAGTCCTTAGATTAGGAAAGGAAATTAAGACAGGAATGCATATCCTTAATATCCTCTATTAGAATCTTGCTATCCTCCTTGTGACAAGTATCCTCAATTTTTAAATCAAGCAATTTCTCCTTGATTTTTGTCCATTAAGGAATACCGAAATATTTGAGGGTCATACTTAAAACATCTTCCATCTTCTTTATGGTTCCCTTTACGCAAGTAATATAGACATCATATTTACTTTTTAACTTTGATTACCTCCCTTATATAGTGTTTAAATCGTCTTGGGTGATTATGTGTCGCATGCTTTGGCAATCAAGCCCCACAATTATATTTTATCATTCTTGGTGCCAATGCTATTAGGGCACACAACGTCATTCAACAATGTATAATATGTGTATGGATATGCCTAATACATTACATCAATATTCATTTTGTAACAAATGTGGACTACTTGGGAACCATTAGTTCGTATAAACACCATCCCCAAGTAAGTTAACAAAATGTCTACAACTTATATATGTTTATTTCTCATATATTAACACAATTTATTTCTTATGAAATTTTAAATGATCATAGTTATATATGTTAACATCTATCACCATGAAATATCTCCCAAGAGAACGTACAATTAGTGAGTGACCAATAACTCAAACCACATGTGTAATGAGCCTACGTCAAGGTGCATCAATTCTTCTTGTGAGTTAATCTCAACTACATCACTTACACACTTAGGTTTAATTAATAAAATGGCTTTTAGGCTAGGAATCGTCACATAGTAGATATCCTTTAACATGATATCATTAATATCGCTATATGATAAAGCTCCAACAAAAATAAACAAAACCATACAAGTATATGATAGGCTCCAAAAGCTAGCACTCAATATCAACCTATATCAATTAGTAATAATCCTTTTGAATTTCTTAGTTGTCACATCTTTGAACCTAAGAATATTGTAATTATCAATTTCAATGTGTCTAATCATCATTTTCTCAACAATCACCTAATCTAACCTCCTTCACTAGGTGTCCTTAAATTGCAAGTCAACCAACTTCTCCCTCAAATTTGTCTTTAAGGGAATTACTAAAAAAATTCGAGGCCTCTGCTGGTCACTTTAATTGTTTTAACAATTCAAGCTCCACATAAATTGTCAACCCAAGAAGGTCTGTTTATTCCAAAGACAACCATGCACTGGATATTCTCAATTCCAAAAGCAAAAATAATGTTGTAGTAAAATCCACACAATTATTAATCATACAAATCTAATTATTCACACCCTGTTTTAACAAAGCTGAAGTCTATTTATGTTATAGTAGAAGCAATTCCTCTATTTCAATCTTTTAAGAATCCTAATGAAAGGAAATTACTCTTCAGGAAAGGAAACCAATCAACCATAACAGGGAATAGGACCCTATTCCTTCAAATAGGAACTTCAGCACCTGCTGCCTGACACTAATCACACTGTAGAAAAGATAAACTCAAGAGAACAGGACCCTATTCCCATGAACAGGAACCTTCAGCACCTGTCTCCTGTTTCTAATCACACTGCAGGGAAAAGAAAGTCAATTAATGGGAACAGGACCATATTCCTTTGTACATGAATCTTCAGCACCTGCCTCCCAGCATCAATCATACATTCAAACAGATAACAGAAATAAATCTCTTAACTTCTTTAAGAATGAATGTACCAAACTCATGCAGCATTAAAGGAAACAGAATGCTTAATGAATCACAGAACTATGCAACTGATGTTTCAGCAACAGAATTAAGTTAAGGTGAGAATATCATAAAGAAACTTAACAAACTACAGGAACAGTCGGGTGAATCTTGTGATGAAGGTGGGCCCTTTCCTTCTCACAAGATTCCCCAGGGAAAGAATTAAATTGAAGCGCTCAAAAGGAACCTTTATTCATCTGTCAAAAAGGAATGATACATTACAATGGAGTCTACCTCCTTTCCGCTCGAAAAAAATGTTCTCATGTAGTTTCTAACTCCCCCTCTAATGATGATGTATCCTCCTTTTTAAAGAGGAGACATCTATTACAGTTACATCAGAGAAAATCTATCTTTATCCAATTCTGTTCTTCTTTCTTAAAACAGGGCTATTCTATTCTTCCATAGAAAGATATTGTTACAACAGATGCAGAAAAAGTATTGTCTTCAGGATAATTTGTGTAACCACTTCCTTTTTCATCTTCATCTTGTTTCCATTGTCCCAAAAATACTCTTCCAGAATCGCAAATTACGAGTAGTGACGGAATTTGTGTGCCCGCTGACTATTTCAACAACGGCCGATTGTTTCAGCACAGCACATAAATTATCTGCGATCTTTTAGACTTATGTTAGCAACAATATACCTTTGATTAATGATGAAATATAAGAGTAATATGGAATTATATGTAAACAGATTAAATATATAGTAAAGAGGAGGATTTCATATACCGTTGGATAAAGTGAATGAAAATGATGATGGAACCCTTTTTAAATATAGTTATAAAGGGTAAGGTGGTGTCAAAATGTATGGTAAAAATGGTACATTGTGAGGTCCTAACATCCCCCCCAGCTGAAAGGGTTGCATGTCCTCAGGCAACTCCTAGTCTGAGTCAGAGTCTGAGTACTGACTCTATGCATGCAAGTTGCTCAAGCAGTAACTGGAGAAGGTGGCTTTTGTTGAAGCTCGGAATCCTCGATTTTTCCGCAATTGCTGCCATGCTACAGCCTCGTCCCTGTTAGCCAATTGGTAGTGACACTGGTATTTTTCTGTCAGCATCCATAGGATTGGAAAATGAAAATGATAACCAATCCAGTTTTCTCCACAATGCCGAATACATCTGATGTAATTCGGTACCCTGGATAGTGCAGCTTGAAGATTATCAGGGCTAAAAGGGTGATACTCTTGTCTTTCCTTACATGACTGCTGCCAGAACATAGTGTTGGCCTTCAATGCAGTAGTTTCCTTCACTCTGATTAGTTGTAGACACTTTAGAAGTGTTGAGGCTTGCAGTTTTTGTATGTAGCGGTGCATTCCTGGCTTCTGCAAGAATCGGTGATATTCTGCCACAAACATGGCCGAATTTGAAGGTTCCGGTCTAATCCAAAGGAGACGATTCTCCTCATTATGCCTACTTGCAATAAAAGTAGTTTGCCATGTTATCTGATTGGCAAGAAATGAAACAAATGCCCTAATTTTTACATCACCTACAATTGGAATGAGATTGACCTTTCTGTTCTCAGGCATGGCCTCATTATGGAGATAAAGTTCACATAACAAATGTTGGTCACTTTCAGGGGCCTCAGCAAAAGTTTTAACAAATTGTTCCGCTGTAAGCAATTCATGAGGTCTGCCATCCTTAATTGCCTTCAATTGAAAATAAACAAGACATTCAGAGAGGAAGAGAGAATAATTCAAGGAGGGTTTACGGGTGGCCAACAATTTTTTCACTAATGAAAACATCAAAACCAACTTTTCCTTTAATTCCTTGACTTCTTTCTTAGAATCCTTGAGCTGTTGCAATGTCTGTTCCCAAATATCCCAGTTGGCATACATGTGATTCTGCCAGGCCAACTTATGCTGCTGCAATATTTTATCTTGATCCACAGCATACTGTTTCTTCCAGTTATTCATTATTTCTAATTTTTTCCATGGCAGGGTTTGTGTCCCAGCATTATGAGTGCTGGGTTGGGGCATTGTCTGAGTGGCTGAGCTGACTAACACAGGGCGGGATATCTGTGGTTTAGTTTCTTTTTCCAGAATTTTTGAGGACCCTACTGGTTCTTGTGTGACAGTAGGGCGTTCTTCTTTAATTGCAGCTGAAGTAGATGCCTCAGGTACCTGAATTTTGACTATTTTGTACCCTTCCTGTTGGTAAATGTTACCACACTCATGGCACATGTATTCTCTGCATGGATCCTTCTTTTGTGCTGATTCTGTGTGTGCCAGCATGTAGAGATTCAATTCTCTATCAAAGGCTTCTCGTGCCATGATCAATTCTTTCTTATAGGCCTCTAGTTCTGACTTCAAAAACTCATTTTCCTCCAATAAAGATGCCATAGTGTGTGAACCCTGTGTGCTGGTTGATTCTGCTGGAGTTGTCTGCTGATCCACAGCTGTAGCTGGTTCTTGTGTTGCAGCTACAGCTGGTTTCCTTGTATTATCATGCTTGGTGTATGATTTTTGTACCACAGTAGCTGGTTCTTGTGTTTCAACTTCTGGGTAAGTAACTGGTTCTTGTGTTGCAGTCACTGTTTGAGCAATAAACGATGTCATGTTACCCCGAGCAACTGGTTCTTGTGGAACAGTGCCACAGGACGAGACGGGTAATGGTTGGGGAATTTGGAATGGTGATGAGGATTGAAGTTTTAACAGGATAGTCGCAGGGTCAGGGGAAATGGGAGTGACTTCAGTTTCAACAGTCATTTTCATTTTCCTCCTAGGTAGAAAAGCAGAGAATTCAGTGACTTTCCTTTTCTTTGTAGGAGAAGATTCTTTTCTAGGGGAAGGGCTTTCGGAAGAAGTGAAAACTTGGGATGTGGCCCTTGTTTTTCGTTTTGAGACAGAGACTGTTGGGGTTCGTCTCTTCCTTTTATGAGTAGGGGGAGATGGGGGTGTTTGAGAGTCATCGCTAGAGATATGAACAGTGGGAAGGGGTGACTCTACTAAGTGGGATGAACTTGGGGGTAGGTCAACTGGTTCCGAGGATGGAATCACTGGATGGTCGGGGATATCATCCAGTTGCCTTTCATAAGAACTCTCGGGAGTTTCTTGGGAACTTCCGGCTTGTTGGGGAATTTCGGCTTGCTGGGGAATTTCGGCTTGCTGGGGAATGAGGAGTGGATTATTCAGAGGGGGATTTTGCTGAGAAAAAACCCTCTGAATTAATAATTGACATAAGCAATTATGGGTAAGGGATAATAATGGGAATTTCACCCGTACAACCAAGAAGATAATAGGGAATATTAACTAATCAACCATGCCGCAAATGATTCATTAAAATGAAGTCGTGTTGATAGACTACCTGGTAACGCCCCTCGCATGTCAAATAGTGCTTGATGAATTCAGCTACTGTTGGCCATGGGCGAGGTAAGGAATGCAGACTTATACCGCGGCCTTTATGTTCAATCCGTTCCTCTGGAAGAAGAAAGTCTTGTTGCGCATTTAAAATGACTTGTTTCCTGCTGAACCAGCGAGCACCTATAACCAGAAACCCTGAAACTTGTGCTATATCTTCCTCTGTGACCGAAATTCGGACCCCTTGAACCACTAAGTAGTCTTCCTGAAGATTCTGCGCAAACTCTAAAACTTGCTGAGGATCAAATTCTCCTAACCTTTCGAAGTATGTTGTCCATCCTACCTGCTGAAAAATTTGGTAGGCCTCCGGGAACAATTGAAGAAGAGTTATCAAACCAGGCTCATGTCTGATAGCCGAACCTCCCATAGCTACTAGCTTGAGTCACATGCAGAGACGCGGAGAACAGAAACACAGGCTTTGGTCAAGCTAATTGTTGCAACAGAGGATATGGAGTCTCAATGACGGTGGAAATAATGGATATGAAGAGTGACGGAGGATTTGATGGTTTGAAATTATGATTCAGTTTTCAAAATTCCCCCCCCTACGTATGGTGAAATGATGTTTAAGTGTGCGGATATTGTAATCATTATGAGCAAGATCCTCTCCTTAAAATATTATTTAACTGCATTACATAAAAACCACATACCTTATACTTTTACCTTTGTCTTTATAATTCGAAGTATAGAGTGCTTCATAATGGTTTGATATTAATGTAAGAATCTTTAGATTTCTCTGGAATGTAGAATAGGAGCATATCAGGATCTGCTCAATACTGAATACTATTCACCCAAGGGATCTGAAGAATAAAAGTGGAGAACTGAAAAGCTTGTATAGGAGAGGAAAGAAATGATGTTTTAATGATGAAAAGATGAATGACAGGTTGCTGAAACTAGTGTTTCAGCAATGGAAAAATGAATGACATGTTGCTGAAACTGGTGTTTCAGCAAAGGGAAAAATCAGGAAAATGGGATATAATGACTTGGGTTTAAGACAAGTGGGGGAAGTATTTGCTAAGGGATAATTTCAGCAGTAAGGAACGGGAAATACTAGCTGAAGGACGATATTTCAGGAATGGTAGAAGTGCGAAAATGGAAAAAGGAAAAATGTAGAAATGGGATAAAAGAGATATTGCTAGGAAATGGGTTGAAATGAAGGGAACAAGCTTCTGTGATTGAAGCTTCAGATCTTCTTGTGATGAATTTGTCCTCCTTAATGAGTTTTTCCAGAATCTACAAAATTCAATTGTAACATGCCAACCCTTGACAGGGATTATTAGTTTTAAATCTAATCTAATACTAGAAATACAGTGCAGAAAATTAAATACTGTGAGGAGCAGAAGACTCCCCTAGAAAAAGATAATGTGTATCATTCATGCAAGCAGTCTTGAAATCCTCTTTAGAAACAGGGCACTGGTACAAATGAAGCCTATGACCATTGACTAATAGAGGTTTTTTAGAATCATCAATTGTTAGAAGTCTTATTGTTCCATTAGGAAAAATAGCATCTACTTCATATGGTCCAAGCCAACATGTACGTATCTTACCCTGAAATTTTTCAAACCGAGAGTTATACAATAAGGCCCAATTACCTTTTTGGAATTGCTTGTGTTTGATAATTTTATCATGCCACTTCATTCTTTGTTGTTGAATCATGGTTGTTTGGTGAATGACATCTAATCTCTTTTCATCCAATTCAAGAAGCTGCTGCAACCTAGCTGTCTGCACATCAGTCAAATCAAGATTAACAGCTAAAGCAGTTCTTAGAGTTTTAATTTCAAATTCCACAAGAAAAACAACATTTTTACCATAAACCAATTCATAGGGAGAAAAACCTGTAGTGTTTCTCCAAGTAGTTCTGTAAGCCCATAGTGCTTCAGGGAGCCTTTGAGACCAATCCTTCCTGTTGTCCTTCACTGTTTTAGTTAGAATGGCTTCTAATACTTTATTTGTGCTTTCCACCTACCCATTGGCCTGGGGGTGGTATGGTGTATTCATTCTGTGATGAATATGATATTTCTCCGAAGGGTAGACTTAAAAACCATGAATTGGACGTAGTCAGAGATCTGAACAGAATTCAGTTTCTATGAATTCCAAATCTAGTGAAGATTTCTTCAAATAAAAAAAGCTAGGACATCCTTTACCCGCTCTAATAAGTGCTTTGGCTCCACCCATTTAGTCATATAGCTCATAGAGTTGATCATATAAGTTCCTTGATTGGATGGAGGATTAATGTCAAATAATCCAATGCCCATCTTTCAAAATGGTCTTAAATTCAGAAACTACCCGGGGGTTTAATGCATGCTTGGACTTTCATGATTGTCAATTTTACTCTCTCGTGCAAAACTGCCAAGGCCCGCACATATTTCTTTGCATCCTTAAATAATGAGGGCCAATAGTAACCCATCCTCAAAATTTTGTGTGTTGTTCTTTTATCAGCAAAATTCCCTCCGCAGGGGCCATCATGACAAGATTTTAGTATGTCGTACACTTCATCCTCCCTAATGCATCTTCGGATTTCCTGATCAATCCCTGTGCAGAAAAGACACCCACTTATCCAGCTATACCTGGCACTTTGTTGAACAATTCTTCTCTTTTCCCTGTATGACAGGTGTGATGGTAATTTTCCTGCAACCAAATAGTTGGCAATGTCTGCATACCACGGAGAGTGAGCAGAGACTGCAAATAAATACTCATCAGGAAAAGAATCATCTTCTGGAATATTATTATCAGTTTTTAACCGTGAAAGGAAATCAGCCACCACATTTTCTTTACCAGGCCGATCTACAATTGTGATATAAAATTCCTGCAGTAATAATAGCCATCTGGTAACTCTAGCATTTGTAACAGATTTGTTCATTAAATACTTGATAGCTGAGTGGTCAGTGTGCACAAAAGTAGAATAACCAGTGATATAATGTCAAAATTTATTAATGGCATAAATTACTGCAAGAAATTCCTTTTCGGTAACTGTGTAATTAAGCTCAGCAGGGGTCATATTCTTACTAATAAAGTAGATAGCATAAGGAAGATGATTTTCCTCTTGTCCCAAGACAGCTCCAATTGCAGTGTCTGAAGCATCAGAAGATATATGAAAAGGGAGGGCCCAATCAGGCCCCCTCAAAATAGGAGCAGTAGATAACTGATGCTTGAGTTCTTCAAAAGCTTTCTGACAAGAATTAGTCCACTTAAATTAACATTTTTCATAAGCAACACAAATAATGGAGAAGCTATCTTAGAAAAATCTTTAATAAATCTTCTGTAGTATCCAGCATGTCCTAGAAAACTTCTCACATCAGTTTGTGTTTTAGGAACAGAAAGATTCTGAATGACCAATATTTTAGATGGATCTACCTGAATACCTTGAGATGAAATAAAATGTCCAAGCACTACCCCTTCACTCATCATCATATGACATTTTTCAGTACTTAGGGAGAGGTGAGCTTGTATACATCGTTTAAGTACCTTCTCAAGATTTTGTAATGCATCTTCAAAAGACACACCATAAGGAGTAAAATCATCCATAAATATTTCCATAGAGTCATTCAGCATATCATAAAAGATTCCTATAACATCCCTCTGAAAATTTGCTGGTGCATTACATAGCCCAAATGGAAGAACTCTATAAGCAAAAGTTCCCCAAGGGCTAGTGAAAGTGGTCTTGTCCTGGTCTTGGGGTGCAATTCTAATCTGATTATACCCACTGAATCCATCTAGAAAAGAAAATAATTTCTTCCCTGACAGACTATCCAACACCTGATCAATGAAAGTAAAGGAAAGTGATCCTTTTGAGTAGATTTGTTCAAGGCTCTATAATCAACACATACTCTCCATTTCCCGTTTTTCTTAGGGACAATTACCAATGGGGAAACCCATTCACTGTCAGATACGGGGTATATAAATCCTGCATTAAGCAATTTCTGAAGTTCTTCTTTAACAATTTCTCGTAAATTAGGGTTCATTCGTCTTTGGGGTTGACAGACTGGTCGGCATCCCTCTTTAATGTAAATTTGGTGAGTACATAGTTCATAAGAGATCCCTTTCATATCTGTGTAATCCCATGCAAATGCTTCCTTATTTTCACGTAATAACTTCATTAACTGTCGTGTTTTAGCAACTCTTGGATCAGGATTTATGTTTAATGTCTTGCCAGGTTCGATTTCAACTGTTATGCTTTTAGATGAGATGGTGGTTAATGTCTGAGATAAGTCTTCAGATTCAATCTTTTCTTGGGTATCTATTTCAAAAATTGCAGTCAATTGATTGTGTGTTTCAGCAATTACAGAGGAAGGTTCACAAATAAAATTATTAATTATTTCATCCTCTGTATTGTCTTTAAGAGTTCAGGCTTGTCCAATATTTAGAATGGGCTGAACAACATTATCATCATAATCCATCCACATAGAATCTTCATTATTAATTATGGGTGTAGCATGAGGATAAAGAGTAAGCTGCTTGGTTTCATAACCATTAGAAATTGTCATTGAACCAGATCTGCAACTGATAAAGGCATCAGCTGTGGCCAGCCATGGCCTCCCCAGAATTAAAGGATGTCCCCCCAGCTTTGTTTTAGTTTGCAATACAACAAAATCAGCTGGGTAATTCCAGGATTCAACTGAGATAAGTAGATCTTCAACAACTCCTTCTGGTTTAATTGTAGAACGGTCAGCTAACTCTAGGATAGTTGGTGTATCTCTAATTGTGTTATTCAACTGTAACAACTGTGAAGTTTCAAGAGTCATTATGCTTATTGCAGCACCTAGATCTACCAGAACTTGAGGAATCATTGTTTTACCAATTTGAACTGTCACGGTAGGATGGCCGGGGTCCCCATATTTCACAGGAGGGGTTTTTCCGGACATTAATGCAGATAAATCACCCATCACATGTACTGTAAGGGGATCTTTAGTTTTCCTACCAGGTTTCTTAACACAAATATCCCTTATGGTTCTGGCATAAATTGGTACATCTCTCAGTGCCTGTAAAAGTGGAATTTTAACATACAAGTTTTGCAATTCCCCTAAAAGATTAAAAGCAGGTGTTTCAGGCGTTCTAGTTAAAACTAAATGCTTGGGGAATGGTGGTTCTATTATTTCAATACCCTTGTTAGAGGGTGGTTGTGCTTTCTTATGTTTCTCAGTTTCCTCTTTATCAGAATCAGAAGAGGTTATGTCATCAATAATAGGCTCTACTATTTTCCCAGATCTTAAATGAATATCATTACATTGCATAGTAGGAAATATAGACTGATTCTGAATATCAATGACTTGCACAACTTTATTATTAGGGTTAGGATTTGGTTGCACAGGTAGCTGGGGTCTCATTTGGTTATTTGGCGGAGCATTTGATGGCAGAGGAAGTGGTTGTTGAAATTGAGGAAATTTATTTGGATACGGGAGTTGTTGGCTTCTCCAATTTGAATTCCAAGGGTTAAAAGAAGATGGCTGTCGTGGGGGCCAAGGAGTCCACATTGCCGGATCAACAAAGGGAGGGTTTGATTGTTGCATGGGTGGGAAATTAATTTGATTAAAGGGTGGGTATTGCATTTGATTAAAGGGAGGGTAATTTGTTTGACTGAAAGCAGAATAATTATTCCAACGATTAAATGGCATACTAGAATTCATACCTTGTCCTTTTGGTTGCCATTGTCTTCTTTGAGTTAGCAAGTAAACTGCTTCAGCTTCTTCTTCCGTTGGCTGCAATGCTGCCTTTATTCCTGGTAGAGATGGACATTGTTGTGTTTCATGATCTTTCTCACAAAGGGTGCAAATTGGTATTTTGTCCAATGGGCACTCCCTTAGTGGATGTTTGTCTCTGCACTTCGGGAAAAAGACAGCCAGAGTTGCTTCTGCTTCAGCCTGCTTCTTCTTAACCTGCAAAGTGTCAATTTGTGAAGAAAAAGAACTTAACATCTCAGTTTTAAATTCTTCAAGTAAATTACCTATTTCAGCTCTTGTTGCTCCCCCACTGGCTGATTTCTACACTCTTGAATAGGTGGGATCTCTATTACTTACTTTGTTCCTTGCAGCTCCCCTTGAACACCTTTTACAAAGTTCAACAATCTCATCATATGATTCTTTAGATATATCTCCCTTGCCAAGCATGTTTAACATGTCTAAACAATCATCCCTTAATCCTCTAATTAATATTGTTTTGTGAATTTCCTTACTTATATTCGGATGATCAGATCTCTGTATATTATACTGCAGCCTTTCTACGTAGTCCTCCAAATTCTCGTACGGCTTTTGTGCCATATTTAATAGTTCGTCCTTCTTTTCTCTCGTCCGACAGTAGTCTTGATATTTAAGCAGAAATTTTTGTTTCATCTGTTCCCATGTTGTGACTACCTGACTCCCAAGGCTCATGAACCATCTTAAAGAATTTCCTTTTAATGTTGCTGGAAACAGTTTCAACTTTTGAGCATTAGTAACATAATCATAACTTCTACATAATATATCAAATTCAAAAAGAAATTCATCCGGATCTTCAGAGGATAGACCATGGAAGTTAGGTAAAGCTGACAATGGAATATTCTTCATATGAGTTGTTCCTCTAGGGAGATCACTGATAGGAAATCCCAAGGTAGAGAGAGAATTTTCATCCTTTCCTTCTCCTTCAGGATCTACACGTCCTCCAGCAAAGAAGTCTTCGTTGTTTCCTTCCATTGGCTGTTATCCTACTGCACTTACTCGATCATCAAGATCTTCTACTGGATCCTCAATGTTTTCCACTGGTCGTCCAACACTCTCTATTATTTCCTCAATGTGCTCTGCTGATTTGCTAGCACTTTCTTCTGACTCTCCAGCACTGATTGCTGGTCCTTTAATCACCGGCTCCTCTATTTTTTCAGGGCCCACAACTTCCTCTGTTTTGTAATCTGATTGAGGGGAGTGTTGAAGTTTTGGTCTTCGAGAACTTAATCTATGTGATGATTCAGCCTTTGATACAATATCGTCAATGAAAGTCTTTCTTCCTCCTCTTCCTTTACCCTTGACACCTGTGGGATTAGTTTTCTTCTGGGTTCCGCGTCCTCTCATACAATCTGCACATCTAGAAATAAAATATTAATGCTTTTGAAATCTATAATTGCCTTCCCCAGCAACGGCGCCAAAATGCTGGTCGCTTTAATTGTTTTAACAATTCAAGATCCACATAAATTGTCAACCCGAGAAGGTCTGTTTATTCCAAAGACAACCACGCACTGGATATGCTAAATTCCAAAAGAAAAAATAATGTTGTAGTAAAAGCCACACAATTATCAATCATACAAATCTAATTATTCACACCCTTTTTTAACAAAGCTGAAGTCTATTTATGTTATAGTAGAAGCAATTCGTCTATTGCAGTCTTTTAAGAATCCTAATGAAATGAAATTACTCTGCAGGAAAGGAAACCAATCAACCATAACAGGGAACAAGACCCTATTCCTTCAAATAGGAACTTCAGCACCTGCTGCCTGACACTAATCACACTGTAGAAAAGATAAACTCAAGAGACCAGGACCCTATTCCCATGAACAGGAACCTTCAGCACCTGTCTCCTGTTTCTAATCACACTGCAGGGAAAAGAAAGTCAATTAATGGGAACAGGACCCTATTCCTTTGTACAGGAATCTTCAGCACCTGCCTCCCAGCATCAATCATACATTCAAAACAGAAATAAATCTCTTAACTTCTTTAAGAATGAATGTACCAAACTCATGCAGCGTTAAAGGAAACAGAATGCTTAATGAATCACAGAACTATGCAACTGATGTTTCAACAACAGAATTAAGTTAAGGTGCGAATATCATAAAGAAAATTAACAAACTACAGGAACAGTCGGGTGAATCTTTTGATGAAGGCGGGCCCTTTCCTTCTCACAAGATTCCCCAGGGAAAGAATTAAATTGAAGCGCTCAAAAGGAACCTTTATTCATCTGTCAAAAGGGAATGATACATTACAATGGAGTCTACCTCCTTTCCGCTCGAAAAAAATGTTCTCCTGTAGTTTCTAACTCCCCCTCTAATGATTATGTCTCCTCCTTTTTAAAGAGGAGACATCTATTACAGTTACATCAGAGCAAATCTATCTTTATCCAATTCTGTTCTTCTTTCTTAAAACAGGGCTATTCTATTTCTCCATAGAAAGATATTGTTACAACAGATGCAGAAAAAGTACTGTCTTCAGGATAATCCGTGTAACCACTTCCTTGTTCATCTTCATCTTGTTGCCATTGTCCCAAAAATACTCTTCCAGAATCGCAAATTACGAGTAGTGACGGAATTTGCGTGCCTGCTGACTGTTTCAGCAACAGAGTCGACTGTTTCAGCAACGGCCGATTGTTTCAGCACAACACATAAATTATCTGCGATCTTTTAGACTTATGTTAGCAACAATCTACCTTCGATTAATGATGAAATATAAGAGTAATATGGAATTATATGTAAACAGATTAAATATATAGTAAAGAGGAGGATTTCATATACCTATGGATAAAGTGAATGAAAATGATGATGGAACCCTTTTTAAATATAGTTATAAAGGGTAAGGTGGTGTCAAAATGTATGGTAAAAATGGTACATTGTGAGGTCCTAACAGCCTCCTACTTAAAGCATCAGCCACCCTATTTAGTGTTCCTTTTATGTAAGTAATATTAAATCATATTCACTTATTAGCTCAGACCATCTTCTTTGCCGTCCAAATGAGTTTTCTTTCGAAAGATTTTCCCAGATCATATCTTGTTAGTATTGTTTTGTGAGTAATTGCTCTATTTGTTCTCTATTTTCCGAATATTTATATTTTTCATGCATATGAAGTAAAAAATATCTTGATAATTTCATAAATGTACGGAAAAATTAACCCTCACATTATAGATTCTGGAGTTCAGTAATTTTTATTTTTTTTTATAGATATGTTGTGACGAACTATCAAGTGGAATATCCATATTAAATTACAAATAATTAGTAGGTTAACCATCTTTCCAAATATTCTACTTCTATATTTCCTTCAAGTAGAGGGATATCAAAATCAACTTATACCTTTAAATGCATCATTCCTCTAAAATCATTAATTTTAAAGTGCCTTTGTTGCCATTGAATTTGGGCGAAATAGTCCATCATTTCATTCTATTATTGACCGAGTGCTTCTACAATCAACAACTTGATAGGATACCTTACTACACCATCTTTATTTTTATTTGTTTTCCATGTGAGACCACTAATGTTAGTGATAGAGTTCTTCACAGGAATGGTTAATTTGATGGGCCCAATTTCTTGTACCCTAACTTCACTATAACAAATAATATATTGCTTTAATACCACTAACTCAATTTGAGTTGATAAATAAATTAAAGAACACTCAATAATGTAGAAATAACACTAAGTGCATAATTGAAAGCATGATATTAAAATAAAATCCAAATTTTATTGATGAGTGTAATAGTGGAATACAATGCAATATACATAACAATACATAATGTCTAGAACCATATCATGGAAATTTATCTCTCAGAAAAGATGTGATCCCTACATTCATCACAAAAAAAAAAACCTTGATCAAGAGGGAAGGAAATCCTTTTAATACAATATGAAGCAAAAACCCTATAGTGAAAAATCCTACAACAATAACCTTAAACCTAGGAGTTACTTGGCAAATGAAAGGTGTCCCCTATTTGCAAATGTAGAATGCCACCTTTGCAACCATAACTTTCACATATAACCTTAAATATTGAATGTGATACCTTGTTATAAATCTCTTGGTACTAGGCTTTGAAATTGTCATAAAAACTACTTTTACAATTTTCAACTAAAAATTAATGGGAAAGATCCAAAAATTACACTGGAAGTTAAAGATCTAAATTTTTTAAAATCAAAATTGTTTAAAATTGTGAGAAATCAAATAAACACTTAGATCAAATAATAAACACTAACACACCACTTTAGTAGTGGATGGTGAACATCTATAGAAATCACTGCTTGTCGAGTCATATAAACATCTTTCACCCACTAATCAAACATTTCTCAATCTCAGACCCTACAAAACATCTCTAATATTATTTGAATTTATGCCATATTATTCTTTCCAAAAAAGAATTTGAGTGATAGTCCATCGAAATCCAGACATGATAGCGACAAGCATCACAAAGATAAAGCCCCAAAAGTTAAATTCTGCTGACTTTGCAACTGTTAGCATAACTCCAATAGAAATGACCAGAATGATGCCTAGAAGTTTAAAACTTGGAGTTTCCAATTTGAAGGCAAAAGCAAATAGAAGGAGAAACACTGGAACAAAAGATTTGCACATTGTTTCAAAAGTAACTGAAATAAAGATAAGGGATGCATTTCTCAAATCTATGTCCAACGCAGCTGCAACAGCAGTTGGTACCACCCGAATCAAATAATCTTTCCATGACATGGTTTTAGGATGCCATGGCAGATTAAAAAAATCGCAGAACCAGAGTCGATACCAAGCCTTGCATTGAGAAGTGAATTGTATTCATAAGCAAGGGTGCAGGAAATTTCCCCATCTTCTCCCCTAACAAAATAAAGATTCCCATCTTCTCTCCTACCAAAAGTTTGTTATATAGTGTTAAACAGGCACTGAAGGTATACTACATTATAATATATAATAGGGGCCGAATCAACAAGTATGCAATTGGAGCCATATTTGAGTCACTTGGTGCAGCATTGCCGGCCAAATATATGGGATTTCCATCGTTTATCTGTGGGGCATAAACCTTACTTTCCTTGTTCTTGTCCTTATACTCTATATTAAAAGAATCATGCCTAGAATTTTTTTTCAAGCGCAACTGCAAAATTTCTTTCCTTTTTTGCTCCTTGCCTCAAATGCAACGAACCCTATGAAACCTGCATTACGCCATTCGTAAGGGGAATTCTTTCTTGCAATTTATCCTCTACTCGAGAATCCTCCTCCTGTTGTGGCCTCAACAAAGGCAATTCAAAACCCTTTTCTGCGTCATCTGAATCTACGGATTTAGGAAAAGAACAATTGGCTTTGGAAGGAAAATCAAAGCACCATCTGGAAAACGAAGGTTCCTTACGCAGATTCCCCCTCTCAGACACCGATATTTCTTCCTCGGGAGATGGGATTTGAGCCCTCTCATCTCCGAATGCCGCCATTATTTACCAATAAAATGCAATTCGTCGATCTATTTATGGAATCAAACCACAAGGGGGTTTAATATTCCAACAAACCCAAATTTTAACATGCAAGAGCAGGCCAAACACCCATTCCGTCCCGTGTAAGTTTTAAAGACTACCATCGATGCATAAAATCGAAGATCGATTTGTCAAAAGAACAAAAAACTTGTATCTACTCATTTGGCCAAGCACTGAGAACGTCTGAATACTCAAAAAACCTAAATTTTTCCTGTGCAGAATGTATGTTCCCTGTTCCATTTGCTGTTGGTCGTAAAGAGCACCATTGAGTCATCAAAGAATCAAGCCAAAACTAAAAACAGACTTAGGTAATAAAAATTTGGCAAAGAATGGTGCCATTCCTGTGAAAATCAATTGAATTAGCCAAGTTTGGCGTGTGGGGAGGTTTCACTGCAGATCTTAAAACCAAAGCCTCGGTATCCCTTGGACACCAAAAAACAAAACGAAAGTTTTCCACTTCAAAATGTTTCTAAAACCTCCCTGAGACTTAGAAACATAGTCTTTGCAATACAGAGCTCATCCAAACTGTGGCCACAGAGGAAGGAGTATTTGAAACTTTGGTTCAAGCCTGGTTTAACGTGAGGATTTGATTGGGTCGAGGAAATTGTCACGCTGGGAGACATGGAGCCCATGATTGAGGTTGCGTATTAGATACGCCGAGAGATATGGAATTCCAAGATTGGAATCAGGAACGACAACTGATGAATCAGAGGATTTATCCTTTGTCATTTAGAAGACAATGCAGCATCCTGCATATCTCGTGGAAGCCTATGTCAAAACAAATCCATATTCTAACGCCCATGGTATAGAGCATGCATACTGGATCATGGTCTCCAGTAAAGGACGTAATCGCCAATCTGCATGCGTTCACCCTTTCTACTTTCTAATGCAGACTGCCTTTCTGTTGAGCTTAATGAAAAATAATGGAGAACTAGAAATGAGTGGAGATATTATATGCTTGGGATCTTTAAACTTTAGTAATTTTGTCTATGTTTTATATTGGTGCAGGTCCAAATAAATTTACAATTGTGAATAGAAGAATGGGGAAGACGCCTACAGAAGATGTTTGAAGAGCGACAGAAGGAAGATTGTTTGATTAGGGGTCCTCCAACATCTTCTGGAGATCCCTCTTGCTAATCATCTGAGACTATTCCAAGTATGGATACAACAAAAAGGAAAAGTGAGTTTGACATATCTCATTTTTCTGACCTAGTTGGTGGAAGCGATTCACAGATGCTTAGAAACCATAGCAACTCAAACTCTGGAGGAGAAGGTGAAAAACCTAGTCACAAGTAAACCCCAACTTCAGAAGGGACAAAATTGTCATGAAGGAAATGAGCTAGACAAACGAATAGTTTAGATTAGTAGTCCATAGGCCTGCGTAAATGATAATTAGTCAAGTATTGAATCTGTATAGGATGACGCATATCCATGGTTCTCATTTAGCGATTGCACACGAGCTATTTTCTGAAGTTGTGGATGGAATAATATTTCAAAGCCCAACTTCAGTGATGCTTGGGAAGGCTTGATATTCATACTACTAACGTATATTGCAATTAGGAAGTTCTATGAGGTTCATTGCATATGCAAATTTGTTTCTTTCAATTCTTTTTGAAGTAAAAGGTCTAGACTGTTTTTTTTTTCTTTCGCTACTTAAAAGCACGCAGGAAGGACATCTCTTGTGAAAATAATATTAGTGCCCTCATCCACAATTTACAATACATTGGAAAGTTCTCACCCGCAGTTTATCTTCCTTCCAAATATTTTTGAAATTCAATGTGTGAACCAATCTAAAAACATCGCAGATGCCTCATTTACTTTTGTAAGTCAAGGAGATTTTCGAAGGTGTACAGTCATCCATATCATGCTTGATCCTGAAGTTTTTGATGATCATCAATATGATAGAAAAGTTGCATTATGATGGTACATTCTACCACAATGCTTTCCACTCATGTTAGGGAGAGGCTTCTACCCTGCTTCTAATCCTCATTGATTGCCATGACATAATGTTTTTCAAGGACATCAATAGCAGGGGGATTTATCTAAAATCATTCACATATAAGTGTCTCTTGTGCTAAAAGAGGTAGTAATTGAACCCGTAGAAAAGAGGATAATAGGTGTTCCATAGTAAATAAATAATGCAAACAGTGGCTTGAGCCAATGTAAGCTTAAAAGAATTATAAATTCTAGTTTTTGAAGTCTAATTTATGATTTTCATGTAGGAAACCACCTACTCCTTTTATGGTCTATGCTGTTAAAGGTCTCAAATAGTATTGGAAAGTAAGTTGCGGGTTGAAAGTCTCACTCATTTTTTTGTGGCTGAAATACTGCAGTTGTATTGCAGAGAGAGCAATCATTATTAACGCTACAAGATCATTATGTCTTGCTATAGGATGCATTTTACAGAACATTTAAAGAGCCACCGGTCACATGATATTGTTTTTTTTTTGTGTTGATTGTCCTGAATTTGCACATTCTGCTGCTCGTTATTGTTGAAATATAAGTAGTTTACTGTTGTCCTAAGTTACGCATTTGAAATCTGAATACTTTTGGCATTAGCTTAACATCTGCCATCGTACTGTTATTTTAGATTTCAATGTTTGTTCTGATACCAAGTGTAGGGACCAACCCTATAATTTGCTAGATGAGCGCTAGGCTTTACATATTTTTTTTTTTACACAGTAACAAGGAAGTGAAACCATAATCATACAAGTTTGAAACTCAGTAAAATTAAATCAAGTATATCAGCTCCATAAATTTAACATCAAAACACATACATATATTTAACTTGATTATAGGCACAATGAAATCATCACAATTAAAACAATATAACTAACACATGTACCGTTCACGCTTAGACGAGAACCAAACTTGACTTTCTGCTTCTCGAGCTCCTTTGTTGTCATCTACCTCCAAGCTTGAATTTTTTCGTGCTTAGTCCGAATGTAACGACCCACCGGTTGACCTCCTAGCCTACTCCTTTGGTTCTCTCCTTCTCCATGGACCCCCGATCTGCAATGGGGTTGTACAATGACGGAATATGCTAGCTGATAGAGGTGAGCCCCTCTTGGCTCAAGAGTCCCCTCTCTATAATCCTCTACCTCACCAAACTCAACTATAACTGGTAACCACTCAAAATGACATAATCTCCTCCATCCAACCATAGGGTAAACCCCCAAAAAGCCCCTTTCCCTTCCATTTTCCTTTCTTTAATAGAAGGTTTCATAGGTGAAACTTGGAATTTCATGCATAAATAATTATTTTTTTATTACCTCAAAATTTGATTATTCACCCACCCATGTGTCACCCTCTCATCAAGACTCTCCAAAAATAATTTACTTAATTATTCATTTAAAAATAGTATTTCCCTCAACCCAACAAGGTTTCCTATTTCTTCTCCTAGTTGTCTCTTGATTCCCCCTTTTTACTCCTTAACTTGTGTTTATTACTGAAGTTAATTGATGATTCTCAGATTTGGTCTCCTAACTACCTTAATTTGTTCTTTTGATGAATCTTCGTATGTTGGCTCTTGCCACATGGAAGTTCTCTAAATTTCTAAAATTTTAATTTACTAATCTTATTTTAATTCACCACCCTCTTCTCTTAATGAAGTTTTTAATAAATCTTTCTACTTAACTCTATGTCCCTCTTTCCCATTTTTTCCTAATTAAGTCTTATGTACTTAATATTTTGTTTTAACATGGAAAGGGTAGAGTTATCATGGTAAATATTTTATCTCTTCCTATTCCTCCCTTACTCTAAGTTTTATTCTTGATTTAATTCCTTTGGTTCTAACATCATATGTCACTTGATATGAATTATTTGGATTTTCATATATTGATTATATTTATTAGTTTATTTAATGATGTCGAGGGTGTCAAGTTGGGCATGCCCTTCAAGAACTTCCATTCGAAGTTCCAAGGGTGTCATGCCTGAGAATTTATTTTTGATACCAAGGGTGCCAAGTCGGTTGTGCCCTTCAAGAATTTATCTTGAAATTCCAAGGGTGCCACACCACTTGCCCTTCAAGTATCCAGTGGTTACGAGGGGAAATTATATGTGCAATGATAGAGACCCCTATCATCTCATATGTTGCTTACTATAGTGAGACTAATGGTGCTGGGGATCAAGGAATCTGCCTTCATGCCCGCCCCCCAGAAAATCCTCGTGAGCGAACCAAATTTTGGACCTACCCTCACGACATTGTGATCTTCAAGGCAAAGGTACTTCGACCTTTCCAGCCTAAGTCACGGTGGGAGTGCCAGTGGGTGAGATCACGAACACTGTTCCACCCCTCCCATGTTGTTCCATCTAATTGTACAACCCCATCACCAATATGTGAGTCATTCGGCCAAGCAACTAACATGTTTCTGCAACCACTGACATATCATCAAAGTGTGTGTGTGTGTATATATATATATATATATATATATATATATATATATATATATATATATATATAAAGTTTCAAACTGAAATTAGAATATCAAAGACAAAATATTGATTTGTATCAAACCAGATGTTGTCAGCTCATCATATGCGAGTGCCTCTGGTGGTTTCCTCTCATACTCAATAATCATCAGTAACAAAGTTTCTCATTATTAGTCATTATCATAATAGCAACATCAACATGACCGTCATTCACATCGTTTTTCATTTTGAATCAGAGCTAATGTAAGTAACTAACATAGGGGGCACATTCATCATGGTTATCATAATCATAACATTAATGGGAATTTAACATATCCATCAAAGCCATCATCATTGTAACATCAATAGAAAACATACCTATCCATCAAGTCTATCATCATCATGATATCAATAGAGAACATACATATCCATCAATGATGTCATCATCATAGTATCAATAGAGAACATACATAACCATCAAATCCACTAATAATAGGGTCATGTGTCTGGATCCTCAACCTAACGTCCTCAAAGAATAAATTATGAAGGATCAGTGTCCATCAAACAAAGTGGGGCACTACACTTGTGCCATAATAAACTTTCATATTTTTTACTCAAGTAACATTTATCTCCTTGGATTTTTCTGAGAATGTATGGCTTTATCAGGTGTTCTTACTCCTTTTTCCCCAAATTCTCCTAAGGATGAGTCTCTTATTTCACAATTTTTAGTAGTAAAGACAAAATTATCTCCTTGGTCCCAAATTTGGCTAACACTTAAGAGATTGTGTTTGAGCCCTTCTACTAGGAAAATATTTTTAGCCTTTCCTTGTCCATTGACAAGGGTAGTAGTTCCTTTTCTAGTGATTTTAGTAGATCCACTTCCAAAGGATACATTTCCATTTTTCTTATTCAATGACGCAAAATTCTTTTGGTCACCTTTCATATGTCTTGAACATCCACTATCCATGAACCAATGATTTTATTCACTATGAGGACATAGAACTAGGCCACATTTATCCATTTTGAAATTTACGCTTTTAGCTTCCTCTCTTTTGAGAGGGAAATTTTGTTCATTATGATCATAATTATTACAAAATGAGAAATTCAGATCAAACTTAGCCAAAGGACCAAAAGAATTGTAAGTTTTGATTTGTCCTTTCTCTTTAGGAAAACGTAGTTTTTTGTTTGATCTTTCAATCTTGGTGCTTCATTCTTATGAGCCTTGCAATGCTTGGCTTGATGACCAAAGTTTTTAGAATAGTAACAATACCCAAAAAATATAGTTTGGTACCTGTTATAATAGCCATAACTTGAATCAACTTTCTTCCTTGGAATTTCTCTTCCTTTAATTCTTTGTTTTGAGATAGGCCTTTTTTCTTGGTGAGATGACTTTTCTCCTTTTGGATGGCACGAAAGTATGTTGGAATAACTCCTTGCATTATTCTTTGTACTTGATGATTCTCCTTTCAAACCAATTCCATATTTTTCATATTGAGGTTTTTGAGTATTAATAATGTTATCAAGTCCTTGAGAGCTTTTCCAACACCTTTTAACTTGCTCGGTTTCCTTTCTTAGAGATCATATTTCAGCTTCACATTTTTCATGGATATATTCCTTCTCTTTTAGCTTATTGTTCAAGAAGTCTTCCCTTCTTTTTGCTTCCTCCTTTTCTATTTTGAGATAAATGATCTTATTTCCTAAATTCCCATTTTCTTCAATGGCACTTATTAGTAATTTATCCATGTTTCCTTCGTCTTCCATTTTTTAATCATCATCATTTTTTAATGCCATGAAAAACACTTCTTTTCTTCCAACATATTCATTTTCCCTATCTGATTCATCATCACTTCCTTTGTGATGAGGGATATTTCTAGTTGATTTCTTCTTGATGATTACAAATTCACCTTCATCGGACTCATCTTGTTTGGAGAAGAATTTCTTCTTATTAAACCTTTCCTTTTCTTACACCATCCTTTTAGAATCCTCTTCATCATCATTATCATGTTTATGAGGACATTTTGCAGCATAATGACCTATTCTTCCACATTTTAAAAAAATAAGAGGGTACTTACCTTTTAGCTTAGATACCTTCTTTAGTCTTCGTACAAATTGAGCTAATTAAGTTTCAGCATCAGAGTCATCACTATCTTTATTTCTTCCTTTTCCTCTTTTTGTTGATTTTGATGCTTTGAATGCTACTTCTTTGGAATTTGGAATTATTTTCCTCATCTCATATGCAATGAGAATTCCATGAAGTTAATCCATGTTGAGAGTATCTAGGTCCTTCATTTATTCTCTGGCACTTACTTTGGAGTTGAATCTATCAGGAAGAGATCTCAGTATTTTTTGAACAATAGTGCTTTCTTCAACATTTTCTCATAACCATCTAAGAGCGTTAACCACTTCAGCTACTCGAAGAAAGTATGATGCAATATATTATTCATCGTCCATTTTCAGAATTTTGAATTGACTTATAAGAGTTTGAATATTTGTCTTCTTAAATTTGGATCCCCCATAATATAGGGAAATCAGCTTGTCACATACTTCTTTGGCCAAGTCACAATTCATGACTTTTGTGAATTCAAAATCATAGATTCCACTACAGATGGAATTTAGAGATTTGGCATTAGAAATGTAGGCTTTTCTTTCTTCTGGATTAGTTGGAAGAGTGGAGGGAGATTTGTACCCATTAAAAACATAATACCACACTTTAGGACCAAGAGAAATTAAATAATAGGACATCCTCTTCTTCCAAAAACAAAAATTTGTTCCATCGAACATAGCCAGCTTCCCTTTCGCTTCTATGTTCTTCATTGTGGCTAAGAATCCTTCTTCAAGATGTTAGGCTGATAATGAAGAAGCTGGCTTTCATTCCAATTGTTGGAAATAATGAGAGGGGGGTAAATCAGTATTTCTTTTCAATTTTTATTATAACCAGTTAGATTATACACAAAAATAGAGAAATTAATCATTTATTATAGAAGGAAGGATAATTATACTTTTACAAATGAATGAGTACAATGATTTCCAAGCACCAAATTGGACTTAATGAGGCTCGAACCTCTAGGGATTCTACCCTATCTTCTTCAAGGCACCAATCTTGTGTTTAAGGGCACCAACCCCTTGGACACCAATCCTTTTGTCTTATTTTAATAGAGAATGTGAATAGTACTCACTTGAATTTCCTTGACACAATTCTTTACTGTTTAGTCACTTTCAAAATTCTTTGTTGTCCACTAGTCTTCATTACTGCACTTTGATTAATCCATCAGTGATGTTGTCTTCATTGTCTAAGAAGAAAATGTGATTGTTCCAACCCACAAGAAGTTTCACCATAGATTTAACAATGTGATGTTTCCATCATCTATATATATTCCTTTCATTGACTGAGATACCACAGTAGCAAAATATAGGTCGAAGTATGTGTACTAGTATCATAGTTAGATAACCAAAGGCTTGAGGCACATAAATACAAGCTTCAACTAAATTCTTAGTGTATTCTTCTCAAAAATATCCGAACGCAGAAAAGGTCATGTGTTGTTCTGTGGCTAGACCCAAATTTTGGTGTTGTAGTTATCTCCCCACCACAAGTATTTCTCACACCATTTATCACTTCCAAAATCTGTGATCAAACAGAGCTAACTGTTCTAAACTCCTATAGGTGACCGAGTTGATTGTGGTGAGCTCATGTGGCTTATCTGAATCTACAATCCAACCTTAAATGAATTAAATGATATTATCACAGCTCTGAGGGTTAGATATCCCTTTTTTCTTGTTCAAAGTCTATTGCGACATCATTTTTACTGGTCTGAATGCTTGGTCCAAAGTTCTGAGGTTTTGTGGCAACTTTTGTGCCCAAGTCCAAGCTTCCGTGATCAATCGAGATTTGCTACTCTATTTTTCTGAACATAACAAGAGATCTGAGCCCTTAATTGTTTCTTCAATACCCAACAAACAAATCCAAGGTTTCACATTTTTTTAACAATGATTTTAGTGTTCTCCAAAGGTAATTCCATTCCCAAACAAATTCCAATGTAGCTCTATGATTTATGCTTCTTTCCTCTAAGTTCATGAGTTGTGAACTCTGGTAATATTTTCTGTGATGATGACTGAAAAATGATTATGGACAATGAAATATGAACATTGTATATATAGTGATTTTCAATTCTAAACGAAAATACATGTCTCCTTAGGGCAGGATGACATGAGAAGAAGTTCAGGTCGGCTCACTATCCATAAATGACTTTAAACTTATAAATTCTTGTTCTCCCTCATTTTTTGGAGTTTTTGGGTGTGTAAGGTCTTGTTGGAAAGATAACATTATTATCTTTCATATGGTGTAGGTCTTATGAAATAATTTTTCCTCAAAGGTATCAGAAAATTATTTTTAATGTGACTGATCCTTTGTGAGTGTGGAAATAGAATGGAGGCCCTCTTCATTGATTCCTTTGAATTTGATTCTTCATTCTTGCCTTAATTATGCTTTCTGGTCATCATCTTATGGATATTGACATCAATGAAAATTACACTAACATATCCATTTTATTTTTCTTCATTTGGAGAATTTCCAATCCGAGGTACGAAGCTTGGTTACCGAATTATATGCTTATTGCGTCCATTCCTCAAAGTAAGATTGTAGTTGTGAACACTATAGCTAAATTTGTTTCTAGGATAGCTCCATTAGATGATATTCTACCAACATATTTCTATTTAAATCCTTTTTAGGCCTTTAATCCCAAACAATGTCACTAAATTGTGCGTGTTCAATGATGATCAATAGATTTTCCAATTCTTTGGTTAGTGAGGGCATGTTTAAGAATGTAGAAATAAAAAATGAAAAACATTCTAAAGCTGTGGAGAATTTTCAATATGGTATTGGAAATTTAAGGCAAAATTAAACTCCCAAAGGAGTAGATCTAGAAAATCTGTAAATTTTAAAACAAATAATTCTACTATGAATTATGAGTCGACTAATTTGGGCACAGAAAAAATGTATTTAGAACATCAACCTTGGAACTTGTTGTTAAGGAGCAGAAAAACAAGCTTAGATGCAATTGTTCAGACATTATAGGGATGTCTTCACTTGGATCTATGAAGCTCTAAGAGCATATGATATAGGGATAATTTGGCATGTCATTCCCCTCTAAGAATATTTCAAAATTATCTAACATAAATTAAGAAAGGTACATCCAACATCGGAGCCATTGATTTAAAAATAATTGAAAAAAAATTGGATGTGATTATCATCTTAAAGTTTTTCATTCTTCCCAGTTTTCCAATTTAGTGCCAGTCAAGCAGAAACCAAGGGAAATCAAATTGAAATAGCTTTATAAAAAATATTTCTTATACATCAATGTCTCTATGAGGGCTTTGTTTTGCACTCTTGAGTTGAAGTAGATTTCTGTATCCATCCCTCTGAGATATTGGGCCAGAAGAATATTAGATTGTTCCTTTGGAAAACATACCCACTTTATCTCCTACTAGAAAAGGATAGCTAGATTCTTCACTAATAACCTTGAATGAAATAATATCATTTCTCAAACCATGTAATTCCATTGTATTGTACCAATTTGTGTTTTCATAGCTAATGAAATTTTACGCTAGAGTCCTTTAAAATATCTTTTATATTATGGATTTACTCAATCCATGGTTACTGAGTGTGCCTTTTTTTTCAATGATGGTAATATTCACTTATCGTTATTTTCTACTATGATCAACCACCCTCATTATCATATTAGCCTTTTTGTTGAAATGATGGTAATATTCACTTGTTGTTATTTGCTATTATGGCCAACCACCCTCATTATCATATTACTAGGTTATGGTTTTAGAGACGACCTAGTCACTTTATTGTATATTATTCTAGGTGGTCAAGTCTATCCCAGGAAATTGTGGGCTCGTAACTGTATAATGGGGGAGTGTTAATTTTGGACAAAGAGTTCCAAACTCCATGTTGTGATGCTCAGATGAATATGCCAATATTTGTATTGGATTCCTCTTTCGGAGAGGTGCAATATTGATCTAAATATAATCTTGATCCGATGAGCACAACATTTATTTTGAATTTATTCAAAATATGTGCACGTCATCTTGAAATGAAATGTAGGCTGAAGCCCCAGTAGTTGTGTCACACACCCTCACTAATGGATATAAATAGGTCAACGTTGGAGGTCATTTTCACTCATCCATCACATCACATTCTCTCTCCTCATATAATTGGTTCGATCACCTTGGAGGCTTTTCTTCATCCACACGTGGGAAAATTGTAACAAGAAGATTTATGTTTCTGACCTAGGGTTTTTCAGCGCAGGTTTGACGAGCGTTGACTTTGGTCAATGCTTAGTCAAAATGACCCAAAACTTGGTCAAAATTCTAATTTCCATAGTCTGCATTTTTTGGCACTGAAATCAAGGTTTATGTTGACTTTGACCAGATTGCGTTGACTTTTTGTTGATGTTGTTTTGTGTTGACCATTGACTAGGATAGCATTAACTTTCATTGACTTTGGGTTGACTGATCTGGTTGTCTGTGAGGGTTGTGTGACACTTCTAGTTGGCTGACCATATTGAGATTTTGTTGGTTTAAGCATCCTGCTAACCATCGTAACGCACCAACAACCATATATATTTTTGGCTTGTCTTTTGTCGATCTACTGGTATGTTCTATCTGCATTTTACTTTCTTTTTTATGTGATTGCTAACTGATATTGGGGATAAAAAGTAAAGTTGCATCAAGCATATAATATCTTCAAAAATTTACATGGTATTAGAGCTGAGGTGAAGACAAAGTCCAAGTTTGTAGCAATCACCAAAGAAGAGCATGGGTACCTAAAACTATAATGACTTTAAAGCTGATGACAAAGTGACTGGGAAGGAAGACTTCCATGCTTGGAATATGACTTTGGATCTTATGTTGGAAGACCAAGATGTCATGGAATATGTGCAGGGTAAAATCCAAGAGCCTCCATCCACTGCACCTACTGCCACCAAGTCAAAGTATAAGAAGGGGGAAATAAAAGAAAAGTTGATGATCATGGACTCAATTCATAAGAGTCTGGTTGCCTACATCTCTAAGTTGGGCACATCCAAGGAGATGTATGATAAGTTGGTCAACATGTTAAAGGACAACAATAAAAATCAAGTCTTATTCTTTAAGAATCGACTGAAGAATCTGAAGAAAGGCAGGGATGAATCCTTCCAATCATATTTTATGAAGTTGACTGAAATCAGGAATAATATTCTGGCTATTGAGGAGACAATAGTTGATCAAGATATGGTTCTCACTACACTTGGAGGTCTCTCATCCAAATTTCATGTATTCAACACTACCATTCTCAATAATAATGTGATACCTGATTTTGACGAATTACTATCAAGATGCATACAAGAAGAGACAAGGATGAAGGAATATGAAAATGAAGGAAATGTTGCCTTCACTTCTCGTGCTAAGAAGAAGAACTTTTGTGGTCCGAGGAACAAAGGAAGAGCAGTGGCCTAGGGAAAGAAAGGCAAATGTTACACATGTCACAAGACCGACCACTATGCTAGAAAATTCCCTTTCAAGAAGTATTCTCCCAATGATGATGACAAAAACAACAACCGGAGAAATGGAAATCAAAGGAAAAACATGTTCAAAGGAAAAAGGAAGGCTCCCTCTCGTGGAAATGGGAAACCTTAGAAAAGGTCTAGAAATTTTAGGCATGAGGAATCAAATATTTTTGATGGTAAAAGAAATGAATTCATTATTATATATGCCCTCTCTGCTGCATGTCCACCCAACACTATGGATGTATGGTTGATAGATAGTGGTGCCTCAAGGCACATCACTGGATTCAAGGAAGCACTTTTTGACATGGTTGAGAAGGATGTTAATATGAAAATTATCCTTGGGGATAATTCCACATATCCCATGAAAGGGACAGGGACTATGACCCTCCACTTGTCTCAGTTTCAATTCCTTCACTTGCAAGGTGTACTCTATGTACCGGAGTTAAAGAATAACCTTGTGTCTATTACAGCCATGAAAGACAAAGGTTTCAATGTGGTATTCATTCATGGGAAGGTGCACATATGGAAGAAAAGTTTCAAGGAAGATATCATGATTGGGTTTATATTTGATACACTCTACTAGGTTGGAGGAAGTCCACAGGGAGTGATGACATGTGATACTATCTGAAACACTGAACTATGACACCGGAGGTTTGGACACCTTCACTAAAAATCCCTTCCCGAAGTAAGGAAGGTGGTAATGAAAATGCCCGAGCTCACAAATAATCATGAAGGTGTATGCCAGGGTTGTGCCGAAGGAAATCATACAAGGGGACCTTTCCCCTCAAGCCTCACAAAGACATTTGATGTCTTGGAATTAGTACATTCTTATCTATCTAGTATGTTTCCCATGACATGTTTGGGAGGATGTTCTTATTATATGACTTTCATAGATGAATTCTGTCACGAAATATGGATATATTTCTTGAAAAATAAGGATGAGGCTTTTATGCAGTTCCATACCTTCAAAGCCTTGGTGGAAAATTCAATGGGGAAGAATATCAAGATATTGAGGACCAATAATGGAATTGAATATTAGACGAACGAGTTCAAGAAATTTTGCAGAGAAGCTAACATCAAGAGGGAGACCACAAATGTCTATACTCCTTAGTAGAATGGTGTTGCTGAAAGAAAGAATAAGACCATTGTGGAAGCTTCCCATGCCATGCTATGTGACCAAGTTCTTCCAAAGTTTCTGTGGGGAGGAGCTGTGAAAAATATTGTGTACATACAAAACTGATGCCTGCATTCCACTATAGACTCCAAAACTCCCAAAGAGGTTTTCTTTGGTAATAAACCTAACATCTCACATTTTAGTGTTTTTGGATGTCTTGTTTATTTTCATGTACCGAAGGAGAAGAGGAGCAAGCTGGATGCTTCTAGGAAGAAGGGAATGTTTTTGGGCTATAGAGAAACTTTGAAGGCCCATATATTTTATGTGACTGGTCAAAGGGAAGTGGAGATATGCCACGATGTTACCTTTGATGAAGATGCTTCCATGAGGAAAGTAATAAATCTTCCTAGATCTGAGGAAGATCATGAAGCAAGGCCTGGAAATAAAGAAGAACTAAAGGATGAGACGATGCCCGATGTTGAAGGACCGATGGACCCTATTGATCCACCTCCTTCAATTAGGAAGAGACCATCATGGCTTAGGGACACTCTCGAGGATGCTGAGGGACATATGGCCCCAAGGGGGACATTCCATGAAAGTATGAAGCTGAATAGATACCAAGTGTATCTAGCGGCCATAAGTAAAATCGTACAATCTGAGCTTAGATATTTTGAGGAAGCTGTAAAGCATCAAGTCTATAAGGATGCTATGCATGAATAATATGACTCCATTATGAAGAATGATGTCTGGGATGTGGTTCCAAGACCAGAGGACAAAGAAGTTGTCACCTCGAAATGGCTCTATACGAGTAAGCATGGATCTCATGGAAGTGCTGAAAAGTTCAAGGAAATATTTGTTGCATGTGGGTTCTCTCAAAAGGAAGGCGTAGACTATGATGCCATATTTTCACCTATGACCTGAAATACCACCATCTGATCTATCATAGGCCTTGCCGCTACGCTGGGATGGAATCTTCATTAGATGGATATGAAGACCACATTTCTTCATGGTGCGATAAAGGAAGAGGTGTATGTGGAGCAACCTCTGGGGTTCGAAATCCAGGATCGGGACACCCATGTTTTCTGGTTGAAGAAAGCTCTCTATGGGTTGAAGCAAGCACCCAGAGCTTGGTACGCAAGGATAGATGTCTACCTGAGGAAGTTGGGCTTCACTCATAGTAATGTTGATCTGAACCTTTACTTCAAGGTTGATATAGAAAATCCTCTCATTCTAGTGTTGTATGTGGACGACCTCTTCCTGACAAGTGTTGACCCTCTCATTCATCATCGTAAGAGGGAGCTCGTTGTTGAGTTCCAAATGAAGGACCTAGGACTAATGCATTACTTCATAATCCTAGAGGTCTGGCAAACACCTGGCGAAATTTTCCTTTCTCAAGGAAAATATATTATGAAGCTTCTAGAAATATTTAGAATGGTGGATTGTAAGTCCGTGTCGACGCCAATGGATCTCAACTTTATGAAGTTGAGTGGCAATGCTATTGGTCCCATGCTAGAAAATCCTACTAAGTATCGTCAACTCGTAGGGGCCCTGATGTTCTTAGTGAACACCCGTCCGAACTTATGTTTTTTAGTGAACACCTTGAGTCAACATATGGTTGAAACTCATCACAGTCACTGGGTTGGTGCCAAGAATCTGTTGAGATATCTTCGGGGCACAATAAACCATGGGTTGAGATACACTGTCGAGAGCATGACACTCCATGGATATATTGATGCCGATTGGGCTGGTAGTGTGGTGGATTGTAAGAGCACATCAAGATGTTGCTTCACACTTGAATCTACTTCGATATAATGGATGAGTAGGAAGCAGAAGTTGGTGCCTTTGAGCACTACGGAGGCCAAATACATTGCTACAAGTATGGCCTGTTGTGAAGTAGTTTAGTTGTGAAAGCTCTTCAGTGAGCTATTCGGGCATGTGTTAGATACCACCGTGATACTCTTTGATAACCAAAGTGGGATTCGGTTGTCCCAGAATCTCATGTTCCATGATCAATCCAAGCATATTTATATCAGGTACCACTTTATCCGGATATGGTACAAGGAGGCACCTTAAGGCTCGATCATTTAGGAACTGACGAGCAAGTCGCGGATATTCTCATAAAGCCCTTGGGGAAGGTAAATTTCCTAACCTTTCGTGAGAATATTAGTATCATGGAATGACCCTATGTTAAGGGACCTGTTGGACGATGAGCTCTTGGAGCTCTAAGGGGCTTTAGGGATAGATTCTTAGAGCTATAAGCACACACAGGGCTAGGCTTGGTGAACATTGTGGTGCTTCTGCCCCACCATTATGATGATTGAGGTTGTTCACCTCTCATGACCTGTGCCCCATATGCATCCTATCCATTGAGTCTCGGAATCATGTGAAGTACCTCTCATTTGGCCAGTGAGGTGGGAAAATCTAGAGAACAGTAAAAAATAATGATGGATGCATCAAATATTGTCATACTCTATATGTATAGGATGGCATAGTCCAACCACTTGATATGGGATCAAGTATAGTGAGCTTTCATACCTTCAATTGACTTCAGGTCAGGTAAACCAATTGCGGGTTGGTATGAGACTCTTTTTGAGTCCTATAGAGGTTTCAAACCTCTGGGCTAAATCTGTCAACCGGGAATGATGTCTTTGTGACTGATCCACTTTTGTTATAAAATAAATAAGCTAGTAAAGCAAGTTACGATGGGATGATGCATGATGTTTGGATGCCACAAGTGGATGGAGTTCTCCCTAGTTGAGAGGGAGTGTTAATTTTGGATGACTAGGTCAAAAATCCATGTTGTGATGCTTAGATGAAGATGCCAATGTTTTTATTGGATTCCTATTTCGGAGAGCTACGAGATCAATCTAAAGATCATCTTGATCTGATGAGTAGAACATTTATTTTGAATTTATTCAAAATATGTGCAGGTCGGCCTGAGATTAAATGTAGGCTTGAAGCTCCAGCAGTTGTGTCACACACCCTCACTGATGGATATAAATAGGTCAACGTTAGAGGTCATTTTCACTCATCCATCACATCACATTCTCTCTCCTCATCTGATTGTTTTGATCACCTTGGAGGCTCTTCTTCATCCACATGTGGGAAAATTGCATCAAGAATATTTCTATTTCTGACCTAGGGGTTTTTAGCACAAATTTGACCAGCGTTGACTTTGGTCAACGCTTGGTCAAAATGACCCTAAACTTGGTCAAAATTATGATTTCCTTAGTTTTCATTTTTTGGCATTGAAATCGAGGTTGACCATTGAATTTAACCAAGCTGAATTGACTTTTTGCTGCTGTTGTTTTGCATTAACCATTGACTGGGATAGTGTTGACTTTCATTGACTTTGGGTTGACTGATCTTGCTGTCCGTGAGGGTTGTGTGACTCTTCTGGTTGGCTGGCCATATTGATACTTTGTTGTTTGAAGCATCCTGTTGACTGTTGCAACGCACCAACACACATATATATTTTTGGCTTGTCTTATGTCGATCTACTGGTATGTTCTATCTACATTTTACTCTCTTGTTTATGTGATTGCTGACTGATACTAGGGATAAAAAGTAAAGTTGCATCAAGCATAGAACATCTTCAAAAATTTACAGGAAGGCACCAAACCTTATAAGTTGTGAATAAATAAACATTTCATGATTTATCTGTAACATCATATTGATTCATTTAGCCTAGAGGAACCCACATATTTTGTTTTATTTTCAATTTGGATGTTAAACTTGCTCAGAGTATTTAGTTCCATATTCTCTCTCTCACACACACACTCTCTTTTATTGCAAGTTGTAGTATTTTTTGGTCAATCCATTTAATTTTCACGCTCTCTCTTGTGATCTCAACATCTTTACATTCCTTGATCCTCTTCATTGGATTAAAGCAAAGGTTTAGACCACCAAGGACCAAGTATCTTCAAAAGTTTTTGCAGTGGTGTTCCAGTAATTAAAGTAGAAAGGAAACTAGTTCCAGTAATTAAGAAGTAAGGAAACAAGTGGACTTCTAACTAGTGTGCATTACTGAAGCATATGAAAAGGATAATCACTTCCAGAGCTCGTTTGAAGGTATGAGGTCCAACAAGATCTTTACTTCTTTCACTACTAGGAGTGAAATTGGGTCTTCCACCGGGCCTACTTGTAACAACTCCGCTTCCAACAATTTTTTTTTCTATTTATGGAATTAACACCATTCACATTCAATGACTTGATGTGTTTCGTCACACCTTGACGAATACTATCTAACAGACATTTTAGTTGTTGTACTTTAATCTAATTAATTTTCAAATTTTCGTTCAATAATTATCGCCGCTTATATTTTATTCTCAATTACTGTCAGTGACATTTCATATTTCTTGTATCCTTAGACCATGATTTAGAGGTTGATTCATTTTATGTCACCATGCTAATTTCATGATTTTTATTACCCTTGAAATCTACTCCTTAGGACTATATTCAAAATACATAATTCCAATCAGCTTCTACGTCAATTAATTAACCAATTCTATTCCAATGTCAAATGGTAGCTTAATAGTTAAGGTCCCACCCTTAAATCTTGCTATATAATTATTTTCCCACTTTTCTCCTTTCCTAAGTCTACCCACACTACATAATTATTAATACAACACTATTCGAAATTTATGAATTACCCTTAACTTTAAGAAGGCATTACATTACCTTTCTATAGGGTGAAACTTACCCCATTTTGACATAGAGTTATATTTACATATGAACCTAAGTTTCGATTTGACATGTTGGCATTTACATGTCCACTATGTAATTTGTCCTTCCACGCTATCATAATGGACCTATATAATTATATGTATAAATATCAGATGTTCGGGCATAACGTTAATTGTTCTTATGCATTCACCATGTTATTAATTATGGATCTATCAATAGATATGCATGATTTAGGCATTTATGAAGGTTTAATGAAACTCAGGCTCCCTATGGCCCTCCACCAAATATATGAACATATTTTTGTTTTGGGATATTTTGTCATTTAATTCACAGTACTTCATTATGACAATAGTCACATGGCTCGTTCAGTGTTGATGTAACCCTACAGCTACGTGTGAAATTCTCCATCGTGGGATCTAATCTATGTGGACAATCATGATCTCATCGTATTTCGGTTTAGGGTTTCTTATTACAATTTATTTTGTTGTGTCTCTCTTTCTGACCACTTGTCCCTATTACACATTTATCTCTCGGCTCCACAAATTATTTCATTTCATCCTGAGGTGAGAACTCAGTTTATAGCGTCGAGAGTAAGCTCGTAACTCTCATCAATTTTCTCAGGTAATTAATAATTTACCACATTGTGGGGAAAAAATCCACAGTTAAGCGCGCTTGATCCAGTGGAGTTCTGGGATGGGTGACCTCCCGAGAAGTCTTGGTTAGCAGGTGCAAGCCTCGGAAGTGATGATTGATGCTATGTGATTCATTTCACTAGTTTCAATCCCACTTCTTCACCCCTGTGAGCATCACCTGATGCAATGAGTGCTAAGTGGACTATTCAAAAATCATGAGAAATTAGTCAGTTACGACTACGTCTCATGGAAATGGTCATAGATTAATGACTTACTTAATGCCTTTGAATCCCAAAAATGATATCTAATATAATGCACTGCGAAAACCCCTCATACTTAAATACAAAGATTAAAGGGATCTCTACTTGAATGGTTCATGAGGCACAATACTTGCTAAGGTTTTGCAAATGGGGTAGCAAGCTAAGTGGGCTTGATTGTGGGAAAAAACTCCACAGTTAAGTGCACTTGAGCCAGAGGAGTTCTGGGATGGGTGACCTCTTGAGAATTCCTGGTTACTGGGTTCAAGCCCCAAAAGTGATGATTGATGCTATGTGATTCATTTCACTAGTTTCAAACCCACTTCTTCACCCCTGTGAGCATCACCCGATGCAATGAGTGCTAACTGGACTATTCAAAAATAATGATAAATTAGTCAGTTACGACTACGTATCATGGAAATGGTCATAGATTAATGACTTACTTAACGCAATTGAATCCCAAAAATGATATCTAATATAATGCATTGTGAAAAGCCCCCATACTTAAATACAAAGAGTAAAGGGATCTCTACTTGAATGGTTCATGAGGCACAATACTTTCTAAGGTTTTGAAAATAGGGTAGCAAGCTAAGTGAGCTTGATTGTGGGGAAAAACTCCACAGTTAAACGCGCTTGAGCCAGAGGATTTCTGGGATGGGTGACCTCCCGAGAAGTCCTGGTTACCGGGTGTAAGCCCCAGAAGTGATGATTGATGTTATGTGATTCATTTCACTAGTTTCAATCCCACTTCTTCACCCCTGTGAGCATCACTCGATGCAATGAGTGCTAGGTGGACTATTAAAAAATCATGAGAAATTAGTCAGTTACGACTACGTCTCATGGAAATGGTCATAGATTAATGACTTACTTAATGCAGTTGAATCCCAAAAATGATATCTAATATAATGCACTATGAAAACCCCTCATACATTGTTTTTTATTTATATGTTGTCAAATTAAACTTAAATCTCTCTAGCTTCATCGTTGTGTTTTTCATTTTGGTCTAAGTTCATTAGTTTTCACCCTTTATTCTTATACTCATTCTATTTGTTTTCTAGGTTAGTAGTGATGGGTTCCTCCCTATCAAGTTATGTTCTTCGTCAAGAGATTCTGGGTTAGTTTCTTATGTCAAGGGAAAATATCAACTGGTAAAAATCTCTTTTGGCAATGCCAAGCCCAAAGGCTCCTCTGTCTACGTATTTCCCCAAATATAATTCTGCCTTGATTACCATCGCGCGTGGTTTGTGAAATTCTAGTGCCATTTTTGAAAAACGATTTCAGTTATGATTTTATGTTGTATTCATGGTAGTTTTATTTTTCACTTAACCATATGACTTTCTAATGCATTTTTACTTATATGCAGGTGAAGGAATTCCGCATGGGAACCCTTCTCTCTCCTACACTTGGAATTTCTCACGGTTTCCTCCTTACAGAAATTTCTATACCTTATAGGTAAATGTCATGTCTCCCTAATATTATTTACCTTCATCATTACCACATTGATTTGTCATGTGTTTTCACCTTTTCATTTAATTACTGGGCTAGCTCCAGCAGCCTTGTTTATTTCGGCAATACTCTCAGTACTATGAAGAATTTAGTTGACATCCAATCATTTTGGTTCAGTGTTTAAAGTATTCTTTTGAAAACGAATTTAAATCTCAGGGATAAGAATTATTATCTTATTCTTAATTGAGAAATCTTGATTTCCCTTCCTAAAATCTCATAAATTTCTACTCTACCATTTAGTTAGTAATCTTATGGATTTTATAAATTTGATTGATTTGTAGAATGATTCCCCTTGTTTAGACTTATTCGTCTGTAGGTATTTTCTCTTCGTTGACTTTCAATTATTTATACTGACAGGGCTAATAATTTGGTTCCCTTAATATTTTTTACAGGAATTCTACAATTCCATGTGTCTCCAATTTAACTTGTTATACATCAAGGGTTTAGGGTAAGAATCTTATTGCAATTAATTACATTCTTTTTTATTCTTTGATTCTACATACTCTTCCATTTAGTAACTTCAATTTCTCTTTTTCTTATAGCTTTAATTCTCCATGATTTTTAGTAAGGTAATTATCCCTTACACTCTGGGGTTATTTATAATTTCACTTTTTTTTTATAGTTTGAAATATATGCTTCAATATTAATTTCTTGATTTCTGTTATGTGCAAGTACCCTTTAATAACCTATTTCTCTTGACCTCTTCTACTAGCAATTTATATGTCGAGTAGTAACTTTGAATTTATCTTTTCAGGTTGGTCCAGTAACCTACTTGGGGATTTATGTTATTATATCTATGCATAATTTCCAGATATTTTATACACTTGTAATTTATGGGACAAAGTTCCCCAATTTTTTTATAATTATTTGGACATCGCTTTCATTGGACAATATATGTATATGGATATAACTCCTTTGAATTAATATAACTTAGTATAATTTAATATAATCTTTCTTCCAGTGTTGAAATTATATTTTCATTCCATATGTGGTATATTCTCTAGGATCTATGTTTCAATTTTGTTAATAATTTTCTGAATTCCTCATCAAAATTCTGATAGATAATGTCTTAGTTGTAGTATCCAGATCTTCAATTTCCACCACATTAGAAGATTTGTTTGAATGTTCTAAATTCATGTTAGCTATCAAACATACTTTTTTTCATTTTGTACTCATCTTGATTAAGGCTTGGTAACTATTATTGTATACAAACACTGCCAGATGCAGAAAGTCTTCCCACTTTGTTGGTCTGTCCATCACATACATTCTCAACATGTCTTCTAAAATATGGTTTGTTCTTTCAGTTTGTCCATCGGTTTGGGAATGGTATGTGATACTAAATTTAAATTTGGTACCCATTCCCCCAAACAGAGTCTTCCAAAAAGCTGAAGTAAAGTTTTCATCTTTGTTTGATATGACCATTTTAGGAATACCATGCAACTTTACAATCTCTTTCATAAATACATTAGCTACTTGAGTTGTACCAAAAGTAGATTGTACTGGTAAGAAGTGTGCAGTTTTTGTCAATGTGTCTACAAATACCATTATAGAATCATGTTGGTATTTAGTTCTTGGAAATCCAGTTATAAATTTTATGGAAAATGTCTCCCACTTCCATTCTGGGATGGGTAAAGGATTTAACAATCCTCCTGGATGTTGATGCTCTACCTTTACCTGCTGACATTCCAAACATCTAGCTAAATAATTAGCTACATACTTTTTCATACCTGGCCAGAAAATATTCTTTCTTGAGGCTGAATCAGTTTCTGATACCCTGTATGTCTTTCATAGGGTATTTTATGATACTCATCTAGAATATCACTTTTTAATGAGTTCACATTGTGGATGTATAATCTATTTTTGTAACAAATCAATCCCTTTTGGTTTTGAGTATACCACACTATCTCATTTTTCTGCAATTTTTCTTATATTTTTTCATAGTTTGGGTCTTGCCTCATTACTTATTGGATCAATCCTTCAATATCAAAGTTTTCACTATTCCCAACACTATTCAAATTTTGACAAGCATTCCTACTCAAAGCATCTACAATATTATTTTCCTCCCCCTTGATATGTTTGATCTCCATGTCAAATTCACTAAGGAAGGACAACCATCTAGCTTTCCTAGCAATTAAATCAGGTTGTGTGAAAAAGTACTTCAAAATTATGTGATCTATCATTAATACAAACTTTTTTCCTAATAGATAATGTCTCCACATCTTCAAAGCATGTATTATAGCAGCTAACTCTAATTCATACACACTATAATCTTGTTCATGGTTCTTTAATTTTCTTGACTCATATGGTATGACTAAGTTTTCTTGCAGTAACACTCCTCCTAATCCTTCTTCACAAGCATCGGTACACACCACAAATTCTTGATTTGGATCAGCAATCTTTAAAATAGGAGCAGTTGTGAGTTTAAGTTTTAACTTTTCAAAACTATGTTGACATTTTTATGTCCACTCAAACTTCACTCCTTTCTTCTGTAGAGGTGTGATAGGATATGCTAAGGCTGAAAATCTTTCTACAAATCTCCTATTGTATCTTGCAATTCCCATAAAAGATCTTATGGAGGAAACATCAGTAGGAATAGGCCAATCCATGATAGCTTGTATATTTTCTGGGTCCACTGATAATCCCTTTTCTAAAATTATATGGACCAAGTACTAAATTTTATCTTTATAAAATTCACATTTGCTAAGTTTAGCATACAACTTATGTTCTCTAAGTGGTTGTAAGACAATTCTGAGATTTTATTTATGTTCATCTTCATTCTTAGAATATATCAGAATGTCATCAATAAATACTATAATAAATCTGTCCAGATATTTACTTAAAACACTTTTCATTAAGCACATAAAGGTAGCAGGTGCATTAGTCAACCCAAAAGGTAGAACTTCAAACTCATAGTATCTGTATCTAGTTGTGAATGTAGTTTTATTTATTTCTTCATCTTTAATTCTCAGTTGATGATAACCTAACCTTAAATCAATTTTTGAAAATATTGTGGCTCCTCTCACTTGATCAAATAAATCATTTATCCTAGGTAGAGGATATATATTCTTGGTCATCAATTTATTCAGTTGTCGGTAGTCTATACACATTATGAATGTATAATCTTTAATTTTAACAAACAGTATTGGTGCTTCCCATGGGGATACACTTGGTCTTATATAGCCTTTGTCCAACAACTCTTGCAGCTGCAATTTTAAATCTAACAACTCTTAGGTAATCATTTTTTATGGGGCTATAGAGACTGGGTAGATCCTGGTATTAACTCAATTTAAAAATCAATTTCTCTTTTAGGGGGTAAGTGAGGAATTTCATATGGAAATACATCCTTAAATTCTCTAATGACTAGTAAGTTTTCTACAAGTTCTTTTTCAGTTGGTTTTCCCAATTCTTCCACATGTACAACATACACTTGGGAGCCTTTTATTTCTTTCCTTTTCAACTAAAGTGTTGAAATCTGTCTAACCAATATTGGTTTGGTTTTCCCTTTCACTATCACTAGTTTTCCCTCACCATCTATACAGTGTGTTGTTTTATCTAAAAAATTTAGTATGGCTTTCTGTTTTTCTAACCAGTCCATTCCTACCAACATATCATAGGAACCTAGAGGCAAAATACTCAAATTCAATTCAGTTTCATACCCATTTAAATTTAAAGCAGACTTTGGTAACTTATGGGTCACTTTTCTATTTTTTCCTGTAGCTAACTGAACTAACCATGCTTGCTGAATTTTTTCTGAAGTCAATTTTAACTTTTCCACAATCTGAGGACTTATATAACTTAAATTTGCACCTGGATCTATCAAAACAGAAACAGGTTGTTCAAAAATCATACCTTTTATTTTGACCATGGTTAATTGGTGTTCATTTTGATGATCTTCCAGTGCAGCACTGATTTTGGGAATGTTTCTTGCCATGTCATTTATAGTAGTTTCCTCTCTCCACACTTGTATGTTATAAATGGTTTGGTGAGGGCAGTCTCGTAGCAAATGAGGTTCTCCACAACCCCAACACTTTAGTGGCTCCCTGATTTTTACAGTTCCATCTCTTTTACTATTTCCATATATTTAGTTAGATCCTATTTGTGATTGGGCTGGTTGATTTTCTCTAGTTTTGTTAAACTTCTTCCTTTGGTGGTTTTTTGCAAAGTTCTTTAAGTATGCTGGTTTTACTCATTTTCCACTAGAGTCACCCTTTTCTTTGTTCTTCCTGTTTTTCTCTTGTTCATTTCTGCCTTTGAACTATTGATAACATAGTCATGCCTTGTGCACAACTTCATCCATTGTCTTGGGGTTATCAAATTCTATCATCTCCTTGTAGATAGTAGGTAGGCAGTTTAAAAATCATTTTACGTTTTCCTTCTCTTCTCTTATATAAGGTACATAGCGAAGAAGGTTGGTAAATTTGGTAACAAAATCATCAATGGTAAGTTGTCACAACCTAAGCTCATGAAACTCTTTGGCTTTGTCATCATAGTATCATTCATTTAGATATCTAGATTTAAATTTAATTTGTAAATCTTCTCAAGTGATAGTTTTCTCATCTATCACATGTACCATTTTGGTTTCCTCCCACCACAAGGTCGTCTTACCTTTTAATTGGTAAATATCCAACCTAGATTTCAAGTTACTTCCATATTCATAAACTTGGAAGTATTTTACCATGTTTAGAAGCCAAGATTCTGTGTCTTCCTCCTTCTCACAATCATAAGAGGGAGGTTTTATTTTTCATAATTCTCCTTCGAATTCCTTTTTCCTCCTAGACTATTGTCTAGAGGCTTCATCATCCTTAAATTCTTTTGAGTTCTTTTCAGTTTCCTTTCTCTTTATACCAGAACCTTCACCTTCTTGACTGGTCTTGGAGGTTAATTCTCTGATTAACCTTTCTTTCTCTTTGCTGGCTAGCAATAATATTTCATTGTGGGTTTTTAGTTGCATCATTTCTCTTTGCATTTGATGTACCATGGCCAACAATGGAGCATTGGGATCTAGTGGATTTTCTGCACCACCTAGATCTACATACAGCTCATCCCCTTCACTCATGGTTTCATTTGTATGGTTCTGCACTAATTCACTATACACAGAAGTAAACATTAGTGTATATTTGTTTAAAAAAAAGCAATTTACAACAACAAAATTCAAGGATTTTTGTTTTCTGGTGAGATCACACATGTACGCCTAGTCTATCAACATGGGCTCTAATACCATTTGTAACAACTCCACTTCCAACAATTTTTTTTCTATTTATGGAAATAACACCATTCACATTCAACGACTTGATGTGTTTCGTCACACCTTGACGAATACTATCCGATAGAAATTTTAGTTGTTGTACTTTAATCTAATTAATTTTCAAATTTTCATTCAATAATTACCGTCGCTTATATTTTATTCTCAATTACTGTCAGTGACATTTCTTATTTCTTGTATCCTTAGACCACGATTTAGAGGTTTATTAATTTTCTATCATCACGCTAATGTCATGATTTTTATTACCCTTGACATCTACTCCTTAGGACTATAGCCCAAATGCATAATTCCAATGAGCCTCTATGTCAATTAATTAACCAATTCTATTCCAATGTCAAATGGTAACTCAATAGTTAAGGTCCCACCCTTAACTCTTACTATATAAGTATTTTCCCACTTTACTCCTTTCCTAAGTCTACCCACACTACATAATTATTAATACAACACTGTTCGAAATTTATGAATTACCATTACCTTTATGAAGGCATTATGTTACCTTTCTATAGGGTGACACCTACTCCCTTTTGACATCGAGTTATATTTACATACGAAACCTTAATTTCGATTTGACATCTTGGTATTTACATGTCTACTATGTAACTTTTCCTTCCATGCTCTCATAATGGACCTATATAATCATATGTATAAATATTATATGTTTTGGCATAACATTAGTTGTTCATATGCGTTCTCCATGTTATTAATTATGGATCTGTCAATAGATATGCACGATTTTGGCATTTACGAAGGTTTAATGAAACTCAGGCCCCGTATGGCCTTACATCGAATATCTGAACATAATTTTTTTTGGGATCTTGTGTCATTTAATTCACAGTACTTCATTATGAAAATAGTAACATGGCTTGTTCACTATTGATGTAACCCTAAAGCTACGTATGAAATTCTCCATCATGTGATCTAATATACATGGACGATGGTGATCTCATCGTATTTGGGTTTAGGGTTTCTTATTACAATTTATTTTTTTGTGTCTCTCTTTTCGACCACTTGTCTCTATTACGCATTTGTCTCTCGACTCCACAAATGCTTTCGTTTCATCCTGAGGTGAGAACTCAGTTTACAGCGCCGAGAGTAAGCTCGTAACTCTCATAAATTTTATCAGGTAATTATGAATTTACACATTGTTTTTAATTTATATGTTATCAACTTAAACTTATAGGTCTCTCGCTTCGTTGTTTTGTTTTTGTTTTGGTCTAAGCTGATTAGTTTTCGCCCTTTATTCCTATACTCATTCGATTTTTTTTCTAGGTTAGAAATGATGGGTTCCTCCCTATTAAGCTACATTCTTCGCCGAGATATTCTAGGTCAGTTTCGTATGTCGATGGAAAAGCTCAACCGGTAAAAATATCTTTTGGCAATGCCAAGCCCAAAGGCTCCTCTGTCTTCGTATCTCCCCAAATAAAATTCTACCTTGACTAGCATCGTGCGTGGTTTGTGAAATTCTAGTGCCGTTTTTGAAAAATTATTTCAGTTCTGAGTTTATGTTGTATTCATGGTAGTTCAGTTTTTCACTTAATCATATGACTTTCTAATGCATTTTTAGTTATATGAAGGTGAAGGAGTTCCGCATGGGAACCCTTCTCTCTCCTACACTCAGAATTTCTCACGGTTTCCTCCTTATGACAATTTCTATACCTTATAAATAAACGTCATGTCTCCCTAATATTATTTCCATTCATCATTACCACGTTGATTTTTCATGCATTTTCACCTTTTCATTTAATTACTAGGTTAACTCCAGTAGCCTCGTTTATTTCAGCAATACTCTCAGTACTGTGAAGAATTTAGTTGACATCCAATAATTTTGGTTCAGCATTTAAATTATTCTTTTGAAAACGAATTTAAATCTCAGGCATAAGAATTTTTATCTTATTTTTAATTGAGAAATCTCGATTTCCCTTCCTAAAATCTCAAAAATTTCTAATGTGCCATTTAGTTATTAATATTATGGATTTTATAAATCTGATTTATTTATACAATGATTCTCCTTGTTTATACTTTTTCATCTGTAGGTATTTTCTCTTCGTTGACTTTCAATTATTTATACTAACAGGGCTAATAATTTGGTTCCCTTAATTTTTTTTACAGGAATTCTACAATTCCATGTGTCTCCAATTTAACTCATTATGCATCGAGGGTTTAAGGTAAGAATCTTATTGCAACTAATTACATTCTTTTTTATTCTTTGATTCTGCACACTCTTCCATTTACTAACTTCAATTTCTCTTTTTCTTGCAGCTTTAATTCTCCATCACTGTTAGTAAGGTAATTATCCCTTACACTCTGGGGTTATTTATACTTCCACTTTTTGTTATAGTTTGAAATGTATGCTTCACTATTGATTTCTTGATTTTTGTTATGTGTGGGTACCCTTTAATAACCTATTTCTCTTGACCACTTCTTCTAGAAATTTATATGTCTAGTAGTAACTTTGTATTTCTCTTTTCATTTTGGTCCAGTAACCTACTTGGGGATTTCTATTATTATACCTCTGCATAATTTTCAGAGAGATTATACACTTTTAATTTATGGGAGAGAGTTCCCCAAATTTTGTATAATTATTTGGACACAGTTTTCATTGGAAAGTATATGTACATGGATATAACTACTTTGAATTAATATAACTCAGTATAATTTAATATACTCTTACTTCCATTATTGAAGTTATATTTTCATTCCTTATGTGATATATACTTTAGAATCTATGTTTCAATTCTGTTAATAATTTTTTGAACTCCTCACTAAAATTCTGACAGAATATTATGTCTTAGTTATAGTATCCAAACCTTCAATTTCTACCACAATAGAAGATTTTTTTAAATGTTCTAAATTCACGTTAACTATCATACATACTTATTTTTTATTGTGTACTAGTTTATTTAACAAAATTTCATGGTTAGTAAAATAATTCTACTATATTTATATTTTTCATAACTAATTTTGATAGTTCACCTAACCTCAGATTTAAACCTACTTCCAGGCTTAGACATTTTGAGATTTGGTACTCTTCAGATAATTATTTGTGCAACACTACAGGTCTATGATATAGTTATTATAGACTATTATGTTAAATGCATAGATCTAACAGTTCACAACAACTTAGAATTTTTCACATTATTTTCACACACATAATATAATCCTGAACAAATCTAGCTAATTTCTTCACCACTAATTAGCTTCAGTATAACAACAAAAATAAAAGACAAGATGAATTAAATTGTTCATACCAATTTTGGTAGACTATTTTCCACCCAACCAATGAGCTCTTTCTCCACAGCTCCCCCCGAGCAGAGATCAAACCTTCTAGTAGTAGACAACCTCTTGTCTACCCAAAATTTTATTATTTAAGCCTGCTTTCCCACCATCTTGTTTCCATAACTGCGTCCAGTTAATCAGGATGTTGTTTTCCTTTTTGCCTAGGCTTTCCTTTTGTTTTTTTCACAAAAGAACTTTAAAACTATCTTTTTCCTTTTTCTAGTTTTATTCCACCTCTTCCCAGTAACTTTCCTCTTTACTAGGGTATATTTTTTTATTTTTATCTCCAATCTAATTTTCAATATTTAATTTATTTTCTCCAAGGATTTTTGGAGAACTAGGAAAGTCTTGGAACCTTATCCATCCTCTTGGATTTGGATTCCTGATCTCTAATTTTACTCTATTCTTTGCACAATTAATTCCATTTTCATTTTAATAAATTAGAATAATAAAATATGTCAACAATAATTTTTTTCCTTTGGGTCCACTTTAACCCTTTAGGACTATTCAACTGTCTAATAAAATCAGAGAAACTTGGGATATTACACTACTCTTCATGCCAATTTAGGATCACATACTATTGAAAATGATATTGGCCTTCATTCTCTTGCTCTCTCTTGTGATCTCAACATATTTACATTCCTTGATCCTCTTCATTGGGTTAAAGCAAAGGCTTAGGACCACTGAGTCCCAAGTATCTTCATGTGTTTCTGCAGTGGTGTTCCAGTAATTAATTAGAAAAGAAACTAGCTTCAATAATTAAGTAGCAAGGAAACAATGGGACTTCTGAACAGTGTGCATTACTTAAGCACATGAAAATGATAATCACTTCAAAATCTCATTTCAAGGTATGTGGTCCAACATGATATTTACTTATTTCACTAGTTGGAGTGAAATTGGGTCTTCCACCGAGCCTATACTTCATGCCAATTTAGGAGCACAAACTATTGAAAATGATACTGGATTGTTGATTCTTCCTTGCCTGCTATATGAAGACCATAAATAATTGTAGAATATTTTATTTGGTCTTTTCAGTACCATCTTGGGGGAATAGAGGGTGGAGGAAGTATAATTCTCGAATTAAAGTTGGGGAAGTGAAATTAGGAACATAAAAATGAGAACTTTATGCTTTTCAAATATGACCTTACCTCATGAAGTTGTAAGTATATCTTGAGAGATTGTAATTTGTAACCAAGTTTGTACTTATTCCATTGTGGTTTCTCCTAGCATAACTAGTGTGTAATTTAATTTCAGATGTTACTTTAACCCATCTTAGAATATTTAGATCATTTAACCAAGTAATGAAAAAATGATAGGGGAGAAAATGACATCATCCCATTCCAATATATCATAAGCCTTTCCCATATCAAATTTGAGAAGCATTACTGGTTAGGTATTCTTGGTAGTTGGAGTGAAGCCATTTTTCTAAAATTGCCATACTTTCAAAGATATTCCTCTCTTGTTCAAAGGTTGTGTGATTTTTTTTGGTCAACATGTTCTCTGGAAAGCGACAGTTGTTAGCAAGCACTTTGATAATTATTTTGTAGTTGACATTACAATTTATCCCCATTCTGTTGGGGGCTTTGTGTTTTGGAATAAGGCTACAAGATGTAATTCTATTTCTAGATGTACTTATCATGTCAATTTGTACCTAAAAAATCACATCCTTTAGCAACAAGAGACGTTCATCCATAATTAAATTATAAAATTCATCTAGAAGACCAATTAGCCCTTGGGTTATACATGGAAATTGTGTTAATTTTTTCTCTTATTTCCTTCTTTTCTTGTGCTTATTCTAATGTCATATTTATTTTTCTGGTGTCTTCATAGTTTAGATAGGCTACTTAAGTTATTTTTTTTGTTAACAATATGTCTTTATCAAAATTATTAGAGGACTAGATATTTTGTCTTTTCCTCTTAACATTGATATGGGACTAGATATGGAGCAAGGGGAGAAAAACCAACAATGGCACTCTTAGGATGTGAAGTTCCAAAGGGAACTTGCTCAAAGAACATTGTTTTATTCTCTACTCTGGGTGTTTTACAATGGGAGAGGATATCCCTTAAGTAGAAAGGATATTTTTAGGTTTTAAATGATATTTTTAAAGGATATATGGCTTCCCAAGTTGATTGTAGTGCTAACATGTGAGGTGTTGGAGCCCACTTGGGTCATTTATGACAATTAAAATTGTGTCGAACTCTATGGTAATCTAATATTCCATGATCACATCAAGCACATAAACATCAAGTACCATTTTAGAGGAACATGTTTTAGAAGGAAGAAATTAATCTAGAGTATATTCAGACATGTCGCAAATATCTTGACTAAGCCCTATGCTAAGGAAATTTCAAGGTATTCATGAGGAGACTTGGATGGGTGGAGAAAAATTTCCTCAATAAGATGTAGTATTAAAATATTGTACCTTGGATATTATTTTAGAATTTGGTTGCACATATGGCACTCCCGGGCACATGTGTGAATGAGATATGAGTGCTTTAGTTGCAAAATTTCAATAGGATAGTGAGGGGCACACTTCCTCTTTCCAAATTCAAAAGTATGGCACTTTAACTATGAGGGAGTGATCAATATTATATATTGGATTGTTTTTATGTTATTAACAATCTATTTTCAGAAATTTTCATGTGTTTTCCATGTAAAATAGGGTGCATGCACCTTACATGTGTTATTTTTAAATTCATTTAAGTATCTTGCTAATTTTGACCTAGTTTGAAGTCTAGTTAAGAAGGGTGCATGCAGTCTAGCGGTAGGGTGCAGATATCAAGGATATTTTATCTCTCTCTTGGATCACACTAATTAAAACTTTTCCATCATGCAGAGATAGGATGAAGATCCCAAGAGGCTGCAATAGAGCTAGGATTCAGGTATATTTTTTATAATCTAAGGAAGGGAGGGGTATGGGTTTTATTCATCCAGTTTAGGAGAGAGTAGGTAATTAGTGCTATGGTATTATTAGATTTAATTTTAGCATTAATGAGAAAACAGTAGCAGGTTTTGATAGCCTGGTTAATGAGTTGTTGTTCTATATTTCTACAGTATGTATTTGTATATTATAACAAAATTAGAGTTGAAGGATGAATGGCTTTCATTTTTCATCTACCTAGATTTTTGTGCATTCATAAGTGCAGACTCTACGCATCGTGGTCTAGAAAATATAACATGTTTTGGGGATGTATTAATTTATGTATAAAAACCTGGTACCCAACCCCCAATCCCTTAATAAACACTTTAGCATCAACTCTGATGTGGGTTAAGCTTCCCAACCCCACTTTTCATTTTTAGGAACTTGAGCCTTTGGTTTTCATTTTGAAATTCTCCAGGGAAGTTTCGTTATTATTCCCCTGAAACTCCTAAAATACATATTTCAACATTGGTACATTTTTTATTGAATTAGGTTTTGGAGCTAGTCTTCATAAAGAAATACGGATTGAAGCTTGATGAGGTGTGGAAGTAATTATTGGGTTACAAATAGGTTTCTTGTATATGTAGATAATGTTTTCCTTGTGGGCACTTGAAGGATTTCTATCCAAATCTGTGTGCCAAGACATTCAAGGATCACCAAAACCTCACGGAGGAAAGATTATAAAGAAGGAAAATCATAAGCCTACTTGGTGGCACAGTGTTGAGAAACATCACCAACCTAGTGGAGGTTGTGAAATCCACCAAGGATGTGGACCCTAACGACAAAAAAAAATGCCTAGCAAGAGGAACGTCGCATAGGAATAACTAACATTGGTACCTTTGAGCAGGATTTTCTAGTCTTCTCTAATGGTATCCCTCCTCAAGAAAATAAACATGGGGAATAGATGGATAAGATGGAAAATGAAAGGAAACCAAGTCTTTTTGGAAATTTTAGTTGTGCAAGGTAATCAAGATCATCGGAGGACCAGTCCACCTGGGGTTTCACATATAAAGGTTGGATTGAAAGGAAAAGAAAGAAATAGAATGGAAACAAGCCTATCTCATACATGATTCTTCAGTAAAATATAAAGGGAATAGTTACTGTTCTTTTTGTTGGTTGTTAATATATTTTGGTTGTTCTCATGGATAGTAGGTTTTGTTTTTAGATGTAAATATTATTATGATGGCATGCTCATTTTTTCCATCTTCTTTGTATAACGGATATGTACTAAATGTACTACTTTATGCAGGATGGATAATACAAAAATAATTTTTCTGATAAAAAAAAATGTAAGAAAGACTTTCTTCATCTAGTGAGGTTTAACCTTTGTGATATCATTTTCTCTGTTAGTTTCCAATTTTATCATTGAAAGCCTGAGTGGAAGCATTATTTCCATTTTTGAATATCCAAATGTTTTTAATAATGCTAAAAATTAACCAAAGCCTCCAATTTCAATGATAATTTCTTTCTTTGTAATCGGTGGAATTCACTCTTGATTTCCCCTTATAACTGGATAGCATTTCACAAACAATTTTAAGAACCAAGGAAAACGTTTGAAACTTCATCACTCAATAAATAACTACAATATTCAATAATCCCTATCAACATATTGATAGTGGTATATCTCAAGGTATTGTGACCAAATCTCAGTCTTTGCACAATATTTTTTTGTTGGCTTCACGTTTTGAATTACAAATATTTCTAAGGAATTCCCTAATACACACTAAAACATTGGCTCATTGACCTCCAACATCTCATGCACCAACAAAAGTCACTTTGAATACGTAGAATGGAAGCTGACAACATAGAGTGGCACTAAAGAGAATCCACTTCCTCACATAACGAAGTCCCTTTAATTTTAGTGAAAACTTGGTGCATTGTCATGATATGTACGCATCTTTTCCAGAGTGACATAATGTATGTCCCTCATGGATGTATCCAATTGATACAAAAATATTCCCTAATTCATAAATTCACCAGCCAAGGCCAGGACATATGTAGTAACAAAATCTTGTCTCATCTCATTATGGTAGCAGGTTTTCCAAACATTCCACTAGCAGATAACATAAAATTTCCAACCTCTTTTTATGCCAGTTATATCTTAGACTTGGAACCAAATGTCCTTGGTATAAGTTCTCACCCTAATTTTCAAGGTGATCTTGTTGGTGGCATGACAATTTCCATGAACTAATAGACTTCTCATAACATCAATAGGTATCATTGGAAAGTTGGTGCCAAGGTTAGCTTTTCACTCTGATGGCAGAGAACATATTTCTTATAATACTACACAGATTGTGGCAGAAAAATTGTGTCAAGAACATAACTCACAAACTTCATATTCACCACCAATCTCTCTAATGTTGCATGGATCTATTGTCTTTGGATGTAGTATATATTCTACCACAAATGCATGGACTTTATTCTTGATCCGAATCCAACTATAGCCTGGCTTCTTTCTCACTCCCATCTCTCATAAATTTTCTCATCTTTGTTTCATCATCCCATCTACCAGTTGCCATATAAATATTTGACATCATAACATACAAGTTATCATTCTCTAGTTCTAGCTCCAAAAGGAATTTTTTTGTTTCATTTTCCAACTCCAGATTCCCAACATTCTACAAGCACCAAGAAATTCCCTCCAGGCATCATAATTTGGTTCTACTAGCATATTATTTATATATTTCTCAAATTCAGTCAAGATTGAGAGATAAAAAAATAGAAAATGTAGAAATTTGTTGGGATAAAATGTGATGGTTTTGTGTTGGATGTTTGGGGAAAATGAAGATGAATCTTGAAAATATCATACATGGGTTTTGTGCAGAACAGACCGATTCTATTTCCCTATGATCAGTTTCTCAAAATTTGGTCTGGATTGAGAGAAACAAAAGGTTCTCTGAAGATTGTTTTCTCATATTTGTTGTGGTGGCCATTTTTCAAATTCTTCCAATTGCAATACTAGATTCAACTTGTTTCAAAGTTCACATCTGGAAAATAAAACTGTGTTCCAATGGAGGAGGATAAAGGGAGTCTCTAATGGCAGAAGAAGGTTATGGGAAGGAGTTTGGAAATCTCCTCCTCGGAAATATACAGGATCTTGCCAGAGAGATCAAGGAGATAAGAGTTGAGAGACAAAGGGAAACCCCAAGAGGGTTGAAAAATGGAAAAAATTCTGATACTTCACATCATTGGTATGAGCAACCGGCAGTGCAGCAAGCTTCACAGTGCTCAACTATGTCTACCTTCCTAGTAGTAGGAAATGGGGTTGGAGGACCACAAGAGTAGGAGGGTCTCAGTGATTATTTTCTGGAATATGAATCTCAGTATCAAAGATTCAAAGAACATCTAAATTTCCATGAATTTTTCCATATTAAGGAAAACTAAATACCTCACGGCTACAACAGAGGAAGAGGGTACATGCAGGGCAATGACTTGCTGCATACCGTGGGTAAACATTTTCTACCTACTTTTGATGGGTCATAAAAGAGTACAGAAAAGACTTGGGAGGAGACAACTAAGCATACACTCGTTGATGAGACACCACCTATTGTTGAGGTATCCATTGATGGAGTATCTGGGGTTGTGACCAAGTTCTATGATGATAGGAGTGCATCACAAGTTGATGAGGTGTCTTGAGATAACTCCACCATTTTTTTAGGAGTCAATAGGTACAGAGGCCTCTAGGTTTATGGAAGAATTGTCGAATGAAAATCACATGCAGCTGACTAGTGAGCATGCCTTGTGTAGTAAAGTATCTATGGAGGAGGGTGTGCAGACATCCTTTCAGTTAGCCCTTGAGGAGGTGCTAGGAGATACAGAGGTATTGGACAAAGGTCGTACACAGCAATGCCATCAGTTTCGGGTCAACCTTATAGCCTTGAAGGTGAAGGCCACATAAATATGAGAGGCTATCCTATGGTGAAATGAGGAGTTGGAGGGCATGAGATTGGTTTGTGCCGAGTCAGTGGAAAATTTGGTCCACATTGGGGAACGGTTGTATTCCCTAATGGTGAAATTAGAGGGCACATTGGAGCTTCATAACACCCCCCTTCAAGCATACATCGACAAGGCATTGCACTCACATGATGGATGAACTATTATATGTGTAGGGATTCTTGAATTTGATTCTTTTCTCGAGGTTGGATGGTGAGAGGTACTTATCTGGTACCCCATGGAGTAGGCTAGGCAGTTGTATACATTCATGGCCACATTTCAGCGAAGTCCATGGATTACCATAGGGACACGAGGGCTAGATTTATATTGGGATCCAAGTGGGATTTACCATCACATGATAGAGTCAGTAGGTGATGGCAGTCATCGTTCAATGGGTTTGATGTTTGGGTGCACACACATTTTCAAATATATATCATAGCCCTAGATATCCCTAGTGACACGATGGTTCGACGGGAGGGTACACCCTTTTTAGGAGCTATCCTAGCATATTGATAGTGCATGAATTCATGGGGTGATTAGCCTACTTTGGCACGATCTGGTTGGAGGCAAGCCACCACACATGGTAGTACGTAGATATGGTGCTCTCTCATGGGTATATGGTACACTTGAGCTATGGAGGATAGGAGCAGTGATTTCATTTTCATTTGCATGTGAGGATTTGGCCCACTTTGTTCCTTTAGAGTAGATGGGGAGATGTAGCCCACCTCATGGGGGGTTTACTAGTAGAGTTTTGTATATTTTTGCCCATGCATGATACTATACAGTACATGATGGTATAGTCGTATCCTGCAGTATCCAGTGGTATATAGGGGAATGTTGTAGCATACAATAGCATGATGAGGAGTGCGGAGACACTTGGTGGTATGAAGTGACCCATGATACCACACAACAGGAACTTGGAGTGTTGCCTCCAAGGTGACTTATGGATAGGGGCATTAAGTGTACCCTGGGATGAAGCTCACCTAGGATTTATGAGGACATTGTTGAGCATCTGGAGACACCATGTTTAGCAGAGATAGGGATACAAGGGTGTTATCGGTATATCTAAGGGAGACAGAGTGTCATCCAGAGGATTACTCTTGAGCATTCATGCATCGAGAATGAGTTGAGGAGGAAGGGACTTTGATTCATCTACAAAGAACCTTGGAGGCCTGATCACTCATGCTTGAGTGATGCCGATGAGGCGGAAGTGATAGAGCATAGGGACATTCCTTTTGTATGCCAGGACGAGGACTCTTCTTCAGATGAGTCCATGGGGTCATATGAGGATGCTTCTAGGAAGCATGAGCCATCATGTGGAGTTGACGATAGTAGGCTGTATTTTTCTTCCAACGTATAAGGTGAGAAGTCAGAGGACTCGATGAGAGATATTCAGGATGATGAGTCACTTGTGATTATTCATCTTGAGCAACATATGGTGGAGCATGGGGCAGCTGAGGAGAAATTTATGCACATCATGCATGATCTTTGGTGGAGATCCAAATGGAGGCTCACAGTAAGTCAGTGCTAGATATGCGGCTGACCTTAGGGTAAGCCATTGAGGAGGAGTTGTTGGAGATGGTGGTGCATCCATATTTGGGCCAACCCATTGATGATTTTATAGTATATGCACATATAGCTAGCAGGACTGCAGTACTTTCCGTGAGCCGCACTCACCAGGAGTACATCAATGGGGCTTTCCGAAAACCTTGCCCACTTGGGCCTATTATAGATAGAGGGGCTTTCCTTTTTAGGAAGTTCTCGTTGACAGGCGAGACAAAGCAGCATGAGTTGAGTGTGAGTTGGAGACAAAACTTCAGACATGTTCCGTATGCAAATATCACGACATTGGATCCTTCGCCTGAGATATATTGGTGGCAGATCATGATTTGGTATCCTATGGATGGTACGATCTTCTTAGTCAGGTGCATAGTAGAGCAGAGACCCGTAGACATGAGAGGTACTAAAGTTTGAAGTTGGTAGTGGGGCATATGTCGACAACACTTTAGAATTCCATCTCGAATTCGGGAGAACAGGATTAGCATGGGATTGAGTCAAGGGATAGAGGTGATGATTTGGTACGCAGCTGGTGGGGGAGCTTATATAGTTAGATCTATGGAAGAACATGGGCCATCTAGCATTGATTCATGTTGGTGGTCTTCACCTCATGAGGTCGTAGCTATATCCAGATGCAGTGCACAGTCCGATCTAGAGGACTTGGGCAATGATTGGCCATGGCGGCGTTGGGATCTAGGAGGATTGATTGATGATAGGTATGGTGAGAGATCCATTTGGGATCCCGACATTGAGGGATCTGTTCCAGGTAGCCTGACAAAGGGGCGTAACCGCACTGAGGGAATTGTATGGGATCTGGGCATTGGTCTCAATTACATCAGGTCAACAGGGTGGCCCACATCTTTGCAGTTGCTTGAGGAAAATAATTTTTTTGGCGGGGAGGAATGTAATATTCCTAGTTTAGCTTTTAGCTAATTAGAATATTTAATTTTTTCTTCCTTAATTAATAGATGAATAAGAGGGTAGAGGGACCCATAAATCCCTTTCATAAGAATAAAACCACTTCTTAATTTGAATGTGGATCAATTCATCTAGATAGGGTCAAGATGAATAAATCCCTCCTTGGTGTAAATGTGGGTCAGTGCATGTGGATGGGGTAAATTTGAACAAATCAATAGTGCAGTCATGGAGGTGGTGGAGACAATGGAGGACAGCACAGTCATAATGGAGGTTAGTGGCCATGAGAGTAGAATCATTATTGTGTCAGGCCAAGGGTGTGAGAGTTCCACAAGTATAAGAAAAGGGTGAGGGTAGCCATGGAGAGGATTATGGATTATTATTATTTTCTTGTCATTCATGACTTAAGCACACTTGAGCTGTTTAGCTGAGTCTGCAGTGTTGTTTAGCACAAGGGTGTCTCCGAGTGGAGATCCCAACCTCATCCTCGGGGGACTTTGAGTGCCTACTTAGGATATGATTCTTGTTATTCATGTGAGCTTATCTCATCATTCGACATTCAGGCCACTTGTAGACCCTCTAGTGTTGCGCAATCACTCAGTGACTTATGCAGTCCAGCAGCAGAGTTCATCAAAAGAGGGGGAAATTCCATAGCATTTCCACTTGGAATCCATTGAAGGGATCGTCCCTTCAATATTTGGGCTTGGGAGTACTTGCAGCTATTCTATGTTTTAGTTTATCCCATAGTCTCACATACCCAATAGTTATGCATTGCACACCCTAGGAGGGTGATTTCCGAGGTCATCCAGTCCGAAAATAGTCTCTGGGTTATTTTTGGGATTTCCCATAGAGTTTGGATTCAAAATCCCATATTTTTATAAGCACCATAGAACCCTCATCTACGCAGTCCTATTCACCCAACAGCAGCATTTCCAGCAGGGCAGCGTAGAGGGAGAGCTCTCGCGGCGCAGCAGAGAGCAGTGTTTTTAGTAGGAGAGATTGAGGTTGTTCTAGCCCACTTTTTTCGGCTTAAGCGTTATCTATTTCAAAGCACTGTTGTATTGTTTTCACCTTTAGATTAATAAAACAATTCATCTGTTCTGTCTATTTTTATGGTGTTTTTAGTTTATTTCCATATTGCTGTAGTTTCCAGTTTATTATGATTTGTATTACTATATTTTCCTTTTTGGAATATTACACATATTCCTAAAGTATACCTAATATTAAGTTGAAAGCATCCATTTGAATTACGTAACACAAAATGTTTTCTTCATAAGGACCAATATTGAGGTAAACAAAACGAAATTGATTTATAAACACACTTTAATCCTTTTTCAACAAGGGAAATACAATAGGGATGTGATTTTTTAATGCAAGAAACTTGTAAATTTTACACCACTTTTGTACTTATCAACTTATCAATAGATCCTCCATCTATAATCACCTTGCACACCTTGAGAATTCTATGCATTGGATAATCCAGTGTTCCTTGTGTGTTTTACAACATGTCCTTAACCGATACTTGAGGATCTGTTTATGGCGATAGTCAGTTTACTAACACCTACGGGTTTTGGTGCAATAACAATTGTGATTTTAACAAGAGGTATAAAATCCAAAGGTATCTAGTTAGAAACACCCCCGACTGCTGCTAGAGGGGATATTGATAGGCATTAGATAAACCAGGATTCCACATGTGTTTCACGACATGTACTTAACTGCCTCTCAAGAATCCATTAATTATTTTGATGCACATATTTACTAACAACTCCGAGTTTTGGTGTAATGGAATTCATGATTCCAACAATCCTTGAATTATTTATTCTTAAACATATTCTTCCTCTTCTAATCCTATTTATGAGTTACGTTATTCCCATAAATCAAGGTCCTCCTCAACATCAAATTAGCTCATCTCTTTACCTCCATTTCTTGTTTTAGAGCTCCTTTCCTTCTCATTCTTAGGATACCATCTCCCTTTTGGGAATTTTTGGACAATATACGACCTTATGGGATTCACTGTATATATAAAACTTCAAAAATTTCCAACTCCAAGAAAATGATCATCCTCCTCACCTACTTTGGAAATATAGCTTAACATTATCTAGTGCTTCTTCTTCATTGGTAGGATTGGAAAATCTTCCTCTTCCTCTACTTATATTTTTATCACCCCATTTCATTGCCACTTTTCCCTCCGTATGGAATTCACTTTGATAATGGTTGATTCATCTTGAACTTGAAATATAAGAGAATTGATTTATAGTGTTATCAAATGCTCATAAACCTCTTGCAAACTAGTAATGATTTGGAGCCTCAAAAAATATTCATTAAAAGTAGGTATGGATAAACTATTTTATTTTAGATTTTGATACTCTTAAAAAATATTTTGTTGATAATCTAATGGAAGAAATTTAGCATACTTGGTAACATCCTGATCTTTTATTTTCCTTGATTCTTCTAAACTTTTTGGATGTTCTCTAACATTAGAGTGCAATGACACTTCATTTTGTAGGATAGAAATTTGACCCTTCGTTGATTGTTTTCCTCAATTACTTCCATGTCATAGTATTCTCTAACTCCTTAATCCAATCCATAAATAATTCTAAATTTAATCCTCCTATAAGATCAAGGACTTCAACAATAGTTGTCATTCCGTGTTTGTCTCTAGCTTCAATAAGTATCTCAAAGGTATCTATGACCCCAACCTAAACCCTTTGAACTTCCAACTCTTCTACTAAATCCTCATGAGGCAACCTAGAATCAATGACCTCTAACATTTAGAGTAGTTGTTCTTGTATATTTTATTTACATTTCACATTTCTACTACACATTCTTCCCCAATTCAGATCAATCGTCCTCTTAGATATCATTATTTGATCTAATACAAATCTAATATAGCCCTTCAGCTCTTAGGCACTCCATGATCTGCTACAAGCCAAATCTCAAGGAAAACTCTAGTATCTAATAACTTTCAAAACATTTAATTACACAATATGCTCCAGGAGTTTTTCTTAAAACACCATAAAAAACACTAGAATAAAGTAATATACATGTAATAATAATAATAATAATAATAATAAATAAATGATTAAAAAATAGGGAAGCAAAAAAAACAAACAAAAAATTTCTTTTTTGAAAATAGCTAATATCCCCATTAAATTCACAACAAAACACCATCAAAACAATCACATTCCTTCTCTCCACATATATATTCTTATTTCTTTCCAAAATTAAATCAAGGAAGGAAAAAAAACAACAAAAACTCATAGATTCCTAGCACTACTCGCTATATTAACTACACAAAAATACCTTAGTAGCTAAACCATAAACAGAAAATGTTACCAACTAACCATAAAAATAAAAAATAAATCAAACAAACCATATGAAACAACATCCTATATTTAGCAAACCCTGAAATATTGAGCAGATTCACAAAAGTGAGAGACGTGAAGTGAATAGGTTACAGGAGCGGTCCGTGGGTGGATGCTCCCGATCAACAATGGTTTTGTCCCATCATCCAAATTCTAGGCCTATAATAAGTTAGCCTATCATAACTGTAACTTAAAGCTTTTGTCTCATGTTAAACTTTTAAATATGATCATAGTTTCATCCGATCCCTATTGTGTCCATGTTAAAACGCTATTTTTATATTTATTTTTGTCCCATTCTAAGGTGATAATTACACACGACATTAGATGTTACGACATGAAATGATCTCTGAGACGTACGCATGTTTGAGCTATTCGAATCAGAAATTCTACTTCTTTTTAAAAAATGAATACTCTGTGAATGTCAAGCCGCAAGGTGGAATTCTTACCCTGATCCGACCGCGTCAAATTTTTCATATTCAAATTCACGAAACTGATCATGGTTTCTACTGCACATGAATTTACTGTATGATTACCAGAAACATCATATTCAACTATGAGCTCTCCTATATAATAATACTGAGCTCTCAGATGCCAATTATGTTATAACGTAGAACACTATTTTAAAATTGTTTGTCCCATTCTGATGTGATAAAATTGATTACAGTAGCTGGATAGAAACTCTTGAGAATTCATTCTTTTATCATTTTTGTTGAATTCCATATTCCATATTAAAACTCTCTTTCCTTTCCTGCGCTGTAGTAATCTGTATCATCTCAATTTAGTAATTTTTTTTTTGTTGACCGAAAATAAAATGGTAAAACCAAGATGCTTTCGTTCATAGGATTGCGTTTCATATTAGTAGTCTTTATCCTCATTCCCGGTCCAATGTGGGCAGTGGAGGCGTAACCATAGAAAGAGACCTCACTAAAACACGTGCAACTGATATGGAACGTGTAAGTAATACATGCGGAAGATACTCAGCCGCAAAGAAAACTTCCCAAAACTTCATGCATGGGATAGAAAGAGAGGGTAGATACTTAGACACGACATCAAATTATCCCTGGGAGGTACGCACGTTTGAATTATTAGAATCAGAATATGGGGGCAAACAATGAATTCTAAGTCAATGTCAAACAACAGGGTGGAATTCTTATCCTCATCCAACCATGTCAAATTTTACCTTTTCAAATTCATTCTTATGTGGAAATAACCCCAAGGGCAATGTGGAAATAACCCCAAGGGAAATTTGGATAAACAAGGAGAAAACATCAATTTTTGATTTGAAGGTAAAGGACGGTAGTAGCAGCAATTTTTTCTTGTTTTTGCACTCCACTTATGCATTCAATTTTTGGCTTAAATACCCCACAAACACCCGCACTTCCATAGTCTCTTGGATTTGAAAATTGTGGTTTAAACCACACAACCTCCCACCATAACTTCTTTGCATCCACCGCAATTATTAGTGCGCCATTTCCACATTCAAACCTCCCACATCAAACTTTGATGGACCCCACCACTGCCACATCAAACCAACCGCAGACCAATCGGCGCTTAGCACATGCCTTCTCACCTATGTCACCACTCCCTTCGTAATCGCACGATAACCACGACCCCACCATGCCAACTCACTACTCTCGTAGCCAATAGCGCTTTGTTGAATAGTTTAAATGCCCAGTCAGTTGATGCATTGTTCGATGCGATAAACCATCACAAAGGCTTTCACATTAAATTTTTGCACCATTTGGTGCTCACGTCATCCGGCACGTTGTTTCAATTTGTAAATGTTTTTTGTTATGGTGTTATGTACCACCGCAACATGATAGTTTTATTTTCATATAGTTTAAACTTAGGTTAATTTTTATTATAAGATGTGTATTGTAAACATATATACGTGTGTGTGTGTGTGTGTGTGTGTGTGTGTGTGTGTGTGTGTGTGTGTGTGTGTTTACAATACAAAGATAAGTGGTATGAGAGCAGAGTGCGTGAGAACAATAAATAGACTGTGTGCTCAAGAGAGGAGTGGAGCAACAAATGTAGAAATCTAGAACGGTAGTTCTAAAGAAGACTGATGAATGTAAAAGATTGAAAGCAAATGAATGGAATACATGTTTTGTTATCCACAGTGTGTATGATTTTAATTTATGCCCCATCTGCAAGTTTTGTTAATGTTATCTCTGTGTTGAAAGAGTAAAGAAATTCCTCTGTTTTGTGTTAAGGATTTATCAGAAAATCTGACATGGTATCAAAGCTAGTCTAGGCTCTCAGCAGTTGCTGAAGAAGATTGTTGAAGCATTTCTCCAGCAGATTGAAGGTTTCAACAAGTTATTGAGAAAGTTTTATTTAAAGTTACACAGTCAAGATTTATAGTTCTGCACAGTAAAGAATGGCAGGAACTAGCACAAGCACGAGTATGAGAAATACTCAGCTCCCACAGTTCAATGGGAAGAACTATGATTACTGGGAAATCAAAATGAGAGCCATGCTTGTATCTCAAGACTTATGGGAACTGATTGAAGATGGATTTGAAGAAACAACTAATGCAAATGAGTATAATGCCTTAACACAAGCAGAAAAGGATTTGCTGAAGAGTAATAAGAAGAAGGACTCAAAAGCCCTCTTCTATCTCTATCAAGTAGTGCATGAAAGTATATTTCCAAAAATTCCAGCAGCAAAGAAGTCTAAGGAGGCATGGGATACCCTCCAGACAGCCTATCAAGGTATGGAGAAAGTAAAGATAGAAAAGCTTCAAGTAATGAGAAGAGAGTTTGAAGTTATTTGCATGAAAGAGTCTAATAGCTTAGACTCATTCTTCACACTATTGATTGGGTTGGTCACCCAAATGAGATATCATGGAGAGACAGTAGAAGAGAGAATAATAGTGGAGAAAATAATTGAGAATTTTACCCTTAAGATTCAATGTGATAGTCACTACTATTGAAGAGACAAAGGATCTCTCAAGGTTTACAGTTGATGAGCTTCATGCATATTTGATGACACATGAAGAAAGGTTGAACAGAACAACAAACTAATCTTTAGAGCATGTCTTCAAAACACAAATTTCCTTTGGAAGAGAAAGAGGTCAAGGCAGATCAAAATACTGAGGAAGAGGTAGAGGCAGAAGCCAAAATAGAGGAAGAAGAAATGGCCCTGCAAATACAAGTGGAAGGGGCAGTAACCAAAGTCAGAATCAAAACCAAGGCAGTAGCCAATAAGGTGGACAAAATCAAGCACCTGGACAAAGGTATGATAAATCCCAAGTCCAATGTCATTACTGTAAGAAGTATGGGCACTATGCCAATGAATGTAGAAAGAAACTCAGTGACATGGGTAATAGACCCAGTGCTAACTTTACTAAAGAAACTCAGAGTCAAGAAAATTGATTTTTAGCATGTAATATGGCTGAAGAAAAGAATGAAGATATATGGTTTCTAGATTCAGGATGTAGCAACCATATGACTGGAAATATTTCTATGTTTTCCATGTTGGATGAAAATGTGAAGTCTCAAGTAACATTGGGAACAGACAGCAAAGTCAATGTCATGGGGAAAGTCAGAGTAAATGTCTTGACAAGAAAAGGAGAAATGAAATCCATATCTGATGTATGCTATGTACCTGGTATGAAGTGTATCGTTTTGAGCATTGGATAGCTCATTCAAAAGGGCTGCAATGTATTCTTTGAAGATGATGTATGTACCATCATGGACATACCACCAAGAAATCAAAGGATTGCGCAAGTGAAGATGACAAGAAACAGAATGTTTCCTCTCAAGATGAGAGTAGATTTGAAGAAAGGAGTTGCAATGGCAGCTGCAACACAAGAGACATTCCAAAAGGAAGCAAAAGATGAAAACTGGCTATGGCATTTGAGATTTTGACATCTCAACTTTGGAGGCCTAAATTTTTTACATAGCAAAAGGTATCATAAAGGGATTACCATTGATTGAGAAACCATGCAGTCTATGTGAAGGTTGCATCTTGGGCAAACAACACAGAGAAAGCTTTCCATCAGGAAATAGCATAAGGGTAAAAGAACCCTTAGAGATATTCCAATGTGATTTGTGTGGACTAATGCAAACACCTTCCTTAGGAGGTAGCCACTATATGTTGAATTTTATTGATGATTACACAAGAAAAATATGGGTGTATTTATTGAAGATGAAGAGTGAAGTATTTGAGAAGTTCTACCACTTTAAAACTCTTGTTGAGAATCAAAGTGGGCAGCACATAAAATTTTTGAGGACTGGTAGAGGAGAAGAATATATCTCCAAGATTTTCTACATTTTTGCAGATAAAATTGAATTCACAAGAAATTTACAGTAATATATACACCACAGAAAAATGGAGTTGCTAAAGGAAAAACAGAACCATCATGGATATGGTAAGAAGCATGTTAAAGGCAAAAACTTTTCCAAATGATTATTGGGTTGAAGCTATACATTCTGCAGCTTATGTGTTGAATAGATTCCCAACAAAGAGTGTCATGAACAAAGTTCCAGAAGAAGCATGGAGTGGCATAAAATAATTTATCACCCATATGAGAGTATTTGGATGTGTGGCTTATGCACATATTCCAGATCAGTTAAGGAAGAAGTTGGACAGTAAGGGGGAGAAGTGCATGTTTTTTGGATACAGTGAAGAATCAAAGGCATACATATTGTATCACCCATCCACCAAGAATTTTATTATAAGAATAGATGTACAGTTCATTGAAGAAGAAGCTTGGGATGGAAGCATTGAGAAAACAGTGAATGTAAAAACTTGTTTGTCTCAAGAAGATGATGAGGAAGAAGTGGAAGGAAGAAATCCCTCATTAGCAGCACCACCTCCACCAACACAAGCATAGCAAGGAACACCTCAAGCAGGTATGAGAACACCTTTGAGAAGTGATGAAAGTGCTTCTCCAAGCACATCACAAAGATCGAATTTGAGTGCCTCTACAAGCACAATTACAAAAAGTGAAAAAAGAACTAGATTTAGAAGCTTAAATGAAATCTATGAGCAAGAGGCAAATAATGAAGGTATGAAATTTTTATTTGCATTGTATTTTCATATAGATGATCCCATTCATTTTAAATAAGCACTAAAATATAAGAAATGGATAGATGCTATGGATGAAGAGATTAATGCAATAGAGAAGAACAATATATGGGAATTAGTTGATCTCCCAAAAGGTAAAGATGTGATTGGGGTAAAATGGGTCTATAAGACCAAAATAAATGTTGAATGTAAGATTGAAAGGCACAAGGCCAGACTTGTTGTCAAAGGATACAAGAAGCAATAAGGAAGAGATTATGAAGAAACTTTTGTACCAGTTGCAAGAATGGAAACAGTAGGAGCAGTGTTGTCCATAGCAATACAACATAAATAGAAAATTTACCAAATGGATGTGAAATCAGCATTCCTAAATGGGTATTGATGGAAGAGGTTTATGTTGAACAACCTCTGGGCTATGAAAAAGAATGCCAAGAGCACAAAGTATGCAAATTGAAGAAAGCTCTGTATGGGCTAAAACAAGCACCAAGAGCATGGTACAGTAGAATATATGTCTATCTACTGGAAAATGAGTTTGAGAAATGTGAAGGAGAACCCACATTATACATCAAATAAAAGGATGGTAAGATGCTCATTGTTGTTTATATGTTGATGATGTGATATTCAAAGGTAATGATGCTTACCTCATTGAAAATTTTAAGACATTCATGAAAAAAGAATATGAGATGACTGATATGGGATTGCTGAGATACTTATTAGGAATAGAAGTAGAGAAAAATAAAAATAAAATTTTTATTTCTCAAGAAAAATATGTGAAATAAGTTTTTAAAATATTTAACATGCAGGATTGAAAGGCAGTAATAATTCCTACAGTGATGGGATTGAAATTGAGAAAGGAATACAGTAGCAAGGATGTAGATCCAAGTTTGTATAAGAGAATAGTTGGCATCCTAATGTATTTGACTGCAACTAGGCCAGATATTATGCATGTTGTAAGTTTAATCTCCAGATTTATTGAAAGGCCAAAGGAGACACATTCGCAAGCAACAAAAAAATTATATGGTATGTGAAAGGAACAAAGGGGTATGGTATTTTATACACCTCTTCAGAAAACTTTGATTTCAAAGGTACAATAGGTTATTGTGATAATAGCTCAGCAATAGCTTTATCCCAGAATTCAGTGTTTCATAAAAGAACAAAACACATTGAGGCAAAGTAGCATTATATCAGAGAATTGGTGAACAATGGAGAAGTTGTTTTGCAACATTGTAGAACAGAAGAATAGTTTGCAGATATTTTGACAAAATCATTGGAGGAGAAAAGCTTTAATTATCTCCGAAAATGTTTGGGAATGCAAGACAGTAGCCATTGTGATTAAGGGGGAGTGTTGGAAATAACCCCAACTGCAATCTAGATAAACAAGGACAAAACATCAATTTTTGATTTGAAGGTAAAGGACGGTAGCAGCAACAATTTTTTCTTTCTTTTGCACTCAACTTGTGCATTCAATTTTTGGCTTAAATACCCTGCAAACACCCACATTGTTGTAGTCTCTAAAATTTTCAAATCATGGTTTAAACCATGCAACCTCCCGCCATAATTTCTTTGCACACACCACAGTTATCAATGCGCCATTTGTGCGTTCAAACCTCCCACGTCAAACTTTGATGGACCCCGCCACTGGCACGTCAAACCAACCACCAACCAATCGATGCTTATCACACGTCTTATCGCCTACATCACCACTCCCTTCGTAATCACGTGATAACTGCGACCCCACCATGCCAACTCACCACTCCTGTAGCCAATAGCACTTTATTGCATAGTTTAAACGCCCAGTCAGCTAATGAATTCTTTGATGCGATAAACCATCACAAAGGCTTTCACATTCACTTTTCACACCATTTGGTGTTGATGTCATCCGACACATTTTTCCATGCGATAAACCCATCGCATCGCAATTTGTAAACGTTTTTTTTATATGGTGTTATGTACCGCCGCGACATAATAGTTTATTTTTGTATAGTTTAAACTTAGGTTAATTTTTATTATACGATCTATATTATGTGTGTGTGTGTGTTTGTGTGTGTGTGTGTGTGTGTGTGTTTACAATACAAAGATAATTAGTATGAGAGCAAAGTGCTTGAGAACAGTGAATAGACTGTGTGCTTAAGAGAGAAATGGAGCAACAAATGTAGAAATCCAGAACAGCAGTTTTGAAGAAGACTGATGAATGTAAACGACTGAAAGAAAATTAATGAAAGACATATGTTTTGTTCTCCACAGTGTGTATGATTTTCTTTTATGCTCCATCTGCAAGTTTTGTTAATGTTATCTATGTGTTGAAAGAGGATAGAAATTTCTCTATTTTGTGTCAAGGATTTATCAGAAAATCTGACAGCTTGCAGTTGCACATGAATTTACTGTATGATATCGCAATGAACTATGGTCTCTCCTATATAATGGTATTCAATGTATCGTGATATGCATATTGAGATTTTCATAGAAAATGAGAGTGTAGCTTGCATACAGCTACAGATTCTAATCCATCGTCAAATTACCTCGCTTCTCATCACTTCATGATTATGGATCAAATCATACATCACATTTTCTCATTTCTACGAAGGAAGAGGCCTTTATCCTTGAGAAATCAAAGCTTCCCTAGTTTGCATGAAGAGTTTATAACCCCCAATGGGTACAAAAATATATTTAGGGATCAAACTCGTGGAATGGGATATTAGACCCCTTTAATCCAATTTTGAACTCTGATATTCTCAGATATGGCGATTTTGTAGAATTATGTTATTATGAATTTGACTTTGACCTTTCCATGGATGAGTATGGTGGGTGTAATTATAGCCCTGACAAATTATTCCAAAGTTTTGAAGTGGCAGGTGATTCGCAGTACTACCCTAAGGGCTATGAAGTGACTAAGTACTTGTATGTGGACACTGATTTATTGGGGAGGGAAACAGACAGAACAATTTGGATTGGGTTTATTGCAGTGTGTAAACCTTTCAAATATTCTGGTAGCTACACTGCCACAAACATCAAATTGGTAAACGTATACAACAAGAAGAATTACAGATGATGGATGAAGCATCTTCAATCCTATAAACTACGACGATGGTTGAATGAATTGGATTGTTTTGTGTACTGTCTTATTTTATTTTATCAGTGTCCTGATTGTGAGAAGATCAAATCATTAAATTAATTATATTTAGTGTCTCTATGAGAATCAAACACTTCTCTATCATTCGGATAGCCTATATCACAAGCTTCATATCTAGTATAACAATGAAATAAATGAAAAAGAATATGGATTATCTCATCTTGATAAATATAATTGATCTTCATTCATAAATTTAATATTTCTTACGCGCACAGTCTAAAGGTTTATCTTCATCTGATTGATGGTTATGTCATAGAGGGAAAACCTTTCAAATTGATAAACATAGACAAGGAGTAGAACTATAGATGATTGTTGAACCACCTTGAATCTTGTAAACTACGAGGATGGTTGAATGACTTGGATTGTTTTGTGTACTGTCTTATTTTAAGCATTCTCATTGTCAGAATATCAAATCATTACGTAATTCTATTTAGTGACTCTACGAGAATAAAAATCTTATATATCATTTTAATGAAGAAAAAAATAGTGATTATATCATCTTCATTGTATATTAACATTAAATTTGAATTCTGATTTAGTTTTTACAATTGTTGAATTTGGATTTTTTTTTAACAATAAAACAAACTTCTCTAATGAATTTGATATGGAATATTAGAGAATTTGATATGGAATATGATATCATGGAGGTTCAAAATGATAATTCATATGGAAAATATGGTGTTGAGTGTTCATAATAAATTTGATATGAATATTAGAGAATTTTATATGGAATATGATATCTTGGAGGTTAAAAATGATAAGTCATCCTGAAAAGATTGTATTGAGTGTTCATAATGAAAAAGAAATTGAGAATTTTGAAATTGATATACTACAAGATTTTATCTAATTCAATATATATATATATATATATATATATATATATATATATATATATAGGCCCAAGGGACACTTGTTTTTTTATACATGTTTGATTGGTAGTGTACAATTTGGAAATTGGTATACTATAAGATTTTATCTAGTGAAATATATATAGAAAGGTCCAAGGGACACTAGTTTTTTTATACATGTTCTATTAGTAGTGTAAAAAACTTTGAATGGAATAGTACAAATGATGTGATTCCTTTTATTTGATTAAATTTTTTAATATTCTATTTATTTATCACAACAACATTATTATATGTTAATTTGACATTGCATTTGAGGTAAGAACAAGTTTTATACTTTGTATTTTTTATTATAATATTGAAGCCACATTTCCTTGATGCAAATTATCTTAAGAACGATGTATTAATAGTTAACTATTACTTTATCCTTTTCTTGTATGTGACAAAAAATGAAGCGAGAATTTGATGAGGTGAGGATATGTCTTTTCACATATGTAATGTCCTCGTATTAAAGGATAAATAAGTACTTTAAAAATGATTTTAATAAGAAGGAATGGTCACATTTCAATTAGATGGAGTTTTTTTTTAATGTGTAGCTTTAATATCTTGGTCACTCTTAATGGTTTGTTTGTTGCATTTGGATCAATTTTTCCAAGTTCAAAATTTTTCTCTAAAATTGGGATCTCTTAAATTCTTCTAGTTTTCATTTGATGTTTAATGGGACCTTTTGTTAAGGCGTGATTGGTTTCATATTATTTTATCAATTTAATGGTTTTGGTTAAAGTTAAAGGCCTTTGTTTAGTAAAAATGGCTTTTTTTATTTTTTTGTCATGATCATTTGAGAATGATATGGTATGAGGATCAATATATGACTTCAATTATTACTTGGGCATTCAATGTGTTCTCCATAATAATTATTATTTTATTTATATATTTGGTTATTCAAGGAAATATTTTTTTATTTTTATTTCTTTCACTTTGTGGTGTCACTAATGAATCTTCACCTTTAAGAATACATTATGTTTATTGTACATTTTCTTTGAAAATACTTATTGTTTATTAAGAAAGGAAAATGAGATCTATTTAGTTAAGTGAAGAGAACAATAGTCTATGCACTAGGATCCTATGTGTTCATCATAGGATACCAATTATCATGACACATACATTCCTCTATTGCAATTATACTTTGATACCAATACGAAAAAAGTATCACATGTAATTAGTTGATGATGATATACTTTTTAGTGCACTACCGTAGTTGATAATGATAGACTTTTAGTGCACTACCGTTCTTGAGGTGAAAAAGCCCTTAATGATGATTTTTTTGTGACTCATATTTTTCCAAGTAATGAACATGCAAAGACTATTAATTATATTTGTGTTATATTTTTCAACTCACCAACTATGGATTTTTAATTATTTTTTGTTATTGCTTTTTTTAATCATGCGGGAAATTAAGTTTAAAATTTGCATATTTATCTTTCATTCATTCTCATTTTTCATTTTGTGTGATTTAAAATAATTGTTTACTAATTAAAATTTATTAGAGTTGCGAACTGTATAATAAAGTGCAACAAGTAATACAATAGTTATGATCCAAAAGTTGGTGACAAAGCTACATATGATGAGGAAGTAGTAGATTTTAAAGTTGTTGGCTAATTTGAACATGAGGAATTGGAGAATTATCTACTTTTTAGAAAAGATATGTATAAGAAAACAAAATAATTTGATGTAAATATTCATTATTTTTAAATAGCTATTCATAGACATTATTTTCATGTGAAGCCCACTGATTTATCTAGATGTGTCAAGGCTAAGTTTGAGAAAAATAATTTCTTTACCTCAACATCATCACATTTATTGATCAAACAAAAACTATTACCTCAAAATGAGAACTCTAGCGCAAAAAAACTCATAAACCATGAAAAAAACCCAAAAACGATAAGTGTGTCTTCCAAAACACATTTTTTTTAGGGTCAAATTTCAACAATTTTTTAAATTATTCTAAAAACCAATTTTTTTCTTGAAAAAAGGATTGAAAAAACACCCTTGAAACAAAAAGTGTTGAAGGTGGAATAACATCGCCAATTTTGTGTGTGCAAAAACAACCTGAATATTCATGTTGGAATATCGACGTCAATTTTTTGTGTGCAAAAACATCTTGAAAACAAAAAGTGTTAATGTTGGAATAACGTCTTTTTATTTTTGGGGTAAATTGTCAACTATTTTTAATAATGACATTAAAGATAAAATATCATGACACTGAAAAACCTTAAAATTTCTACGATAAACATGACATTAAAGATCAAATATCAAGTCTTAAAATTCCAATGATTTTTAGGCATGATATTAAAGATAATCTATTATTGTGTCTCTGAAAAACCTTAAAAATCCAAGGATGACATTAAAGATAAAATATCAGGTTTATGAAAAGAAAACTCCAATAAATTTTAGGCATCGTATTAAAGATAAAATATCACTTGTAAAAAATAAATAACTAAATAAATAAATTTCAAAAATAAACAAAAATTTCAAAAATAAAATTTAAAAAAAAAGGACAAATTCAAAAAGCAGAAAAAATAAAAAAATTAACCCAAAAAAAATATTAAAAAAAAAAAACAAAAAAAAAATATTTTTTAAGTTTTAAAAAACAATAATAATAATAATAATAATAATAAAGGGCATATTTAAAAAAAAAGAAAGAATAAAAAATTTAAAATTAATTAAAATTTCAAAATAAATAAAATATAAAAAATAATTTAAATTTACAAATTTAAATTTTAAACAAAAAATTATTTTTAAAAAAAAAATTTAAAAACAAAAATTTAAATTTTAAAAAAAAAAAATTAAAGAAAATTTAAATAATAATTTAAATTGAAAAAATATATATATATGATGATGATGATGGTTAACGTCCACTCAGACCAATCTTTGGTCTATCAGACCTAAAGAAACGAGTTATTTAGTTTGATTTAAGATTTTATTCCTATGCTCAAAAATCTTGGAGAGAAGCCTCCCGAGCTCACTATAATTTTGACATCTTAAAAGGCTAGGAAGGTCAGTATTGTAACAAAGATTATGAAATTGAGCTCTAATGTGGTCATACTCGGGGCACTCTAAGAGGAAGTGATTTTAATCCTCGATGTTCATATTCTCACAGAGATGGCAGATCCTTTCCATCCATGGTGTTTTAGGAACTGTCCAACGACCTGTTTCACTATGGAGCTCATGAGAGTCTGTTCTAATCTTGGCTATATTAATTTTCTTCTTTGAAATAGTTAAACAGAGAGATACTTTTGATCTTCTAGGGTGGGGTTGATGACCTCCTTATAATATCTTAATTTTATTTTAGCTGCTAGATCTTTCTCACACCACATTTTTTCTTTGAACTTAGAAGTAACATTTTTTTTAATGTTATTAATGTTTTGCAATGCAACATTCTCATCAATCTCCCAATGGTTTAACCAGGCCCTGGTGTCTTTATACCAACCTCGTTTAAGCCTTAGGTGGTTTTGGCTGGAATTTAAAGCTATCTTAGGAAGTCTATGGTCTCCTATGTTATTGAGCTTGTACTTGTACAACAGAAGCCTAGTCATAGCTAGGCTCTCGATAGGGGAAAGATCCACTTCTATAAGGAGAATAGGATAGGGTGTATTGCTTTTAATTTTAAGGTTATAAGTTATAAAACACTTCTGGATTTTCTCCATATTTCTCCAGGATTCTCTAGAGATGCTGCAACCCCAAACCTCACATCCATATAAGATAACAGGAGTGACTAAAGTTTCAAAGATGAACTTCTTTCTATCCCACATTACGAGGTTTGCCATTTTACAATTATTTTCAAGACCAAAATAAGCTTTCCACCCCCCATTTATCCTTTTCTAAATGCTATAGTTCCAGTTGAGCTTGTGACGAATATCAATTCCTAGGTACTTGTAAGAAGACACTTCCTCCAAGTTACTATTGTCATACATAAAATTAGCGTACGTGTCCTTATTAGATTTGATAATCATAAAAAAAAAAAAAAAATCAGTGTTAACAGACATACCCATGGTAGAGCAGAAATCCTTAAGAAGTCTAAGTTGCTTATCAAGATCAGATGGGTACCTTGCAAGAAGAACAATATCGTCAGCATAGAGAAGAAGGATGATGACTATCCCAACAAAAAATCGTGCCAGCACATCCTGCTTCCTCTAAACAACCTTCTAGCTTGTCGATGTAAATGCCAAATAGGGTAAGGGAGAGGGGGCAACCTTGTTTAACTCCGATATTACACTTAATATCTTTTGACCACCCCTCATTGCTATTTAACTTGGAAATTACATTCTTGTATAACCTTATAACAGCCGCTCTTAGCTCGAAAGGAACATTTAGCTCTTCTAATCTATTCCATAGGTTGTTTCTAGGAACCATATCAAAAGCCTTTCTAAAGTCCACAAAGCAACAGAAGAGATTGGATTTATCATTGTGGAATTCTCCACAATGATCTGAAGCGTAATGAGGTGGTCTATTTTTGAGTCCTGCCTTCTAAAACCCGCTTGGCCTTTAGCCCGCTTACCTTCACTTTCAAGCCAAATGCTCAACTTATTTTCCAAAATAATACCATATAACTTGGCTAAGAGAGGGTTGATCATAATTGTCCGATAATTAGAGGGGTTATTTGTATCCCCACTTTTAAAAATAGGGATAATGAGGCTCTGGTTTAGGGAACCCTTGCTTTACTGCTTGGTTCAAAAGCTTGTGGATGTGGGGGATGAGGACAAGACCTCCAATTTTTAAGATTTCCGCCTGGTAACCTTCAATGTCTTTAGCTTTCCCATTTTCCAAGTGTTTAACCCCAAGATCAATGTCTTCTAATCAGAAAAATTCTTTCGTTGTGAGTAGGGTTTCAAAATCCCTGGCATTTGGAGAGTCATAAATCTTTTTAAGATAGGAATTCCAGTCGTGTAAATAAATTTTGTTATTATCTTTAGTTTTCCTAGTTAGAATCTGCCTCCAGAATTTCTTAGGAGCCACCTTAGAGAGGTGTAAGAGATTCTCTTGTCTTTTACGAATATATTTCATTTTTTTCCTTTTAGTTAGGGCTTTATAGATTTTTATCTTGTCAATTTTGAGAGATTCATCAATAGCTTCCTTAATTTCTCTCCTCGCACTTTTACAATCTTTGTCATACCATGCGTTGGTTTTGCTATTTCTTTTATTACTTAAGACTTCAATTGATAACGTGTTAATAGAATATGAGAGGGTTGTATTAAAATTATGATATAGGTCATCTATGTTGTCTATACTAGATAAAGGAAGAAAATTAGTTTTTAATTCATTTAGAAAGAGATCATTTTTATTTCTATCAAAGATTAATTTATTTTGACTATAAGGATTATCTTCTATGGGATCTCTATGCATGACAAAATTTAGAGTTATGAGTAAAGGCCTATGATCAGAGTCAGGCTCGTGGTCGTCTAAGATGTCAAAATTTATTATTTCGTTGTATAAAGGGAGATCGGAAATAACATAGTCTACCACGATGCTGCCAAGCCCATGGATGCAGGTCATTTGGCTATAATTGGGCCACTTATTTAGACCGTTGCAAATTATGAGATCCTGAGCACTACAGAGCTTGACTAGCTCCGACCCAAACAAATTATCCCCGAGGTCTTCAGAGTTCCTTTTGTATCGGCTAGCCAGAGTAAGGTCTTCGTCTAACCAAAGAGGATTGGGATTGGAATGATTTCTTAGAAGAATAGCTTGGTTTCTTGAAGTTTGAGCATTAAAGTCACCAACTAAAAGGATATTACCTTCATTCCTTAGGCTAGAAATATCATTCTCTAAGCCATTGTAAGGATTATTTTTATCTAGATTATTTTTCTTATAGAAGTTAGAATTAATGGGGGAAAAATAACAGATTTCTATGTAGGTCTTTTTATCATTAATATCAGTAATCTCAATCCAACTATATTGGTTGTAAGGGTCATTTTTATAAATCCTAGCATGGGGAGATATGTTCTTCATAATGTAGCAAGCTATGCCCCCAATGCCTCTACGGGAGGATCGCTTGTTCCAGGTAGACCATAGTGCAAAGCCATCTATGTTAGGGACCTTAGATTCTTCGTGCTCCCAAGTTTCAACAAGCAAAATAATATCAACATCATTTGAGATCCAACTTATCTTGGGGCCTTTGTTCCATGGAAAGCCCCGACAGTTCCAAGAAAGAATTCAGAGCATGTTGAATTGTTATTTATTACTATCTTTTTTGTTTCTATCTCGAATAACAGCTTTTCTATTTCTGATTATTGCCCATTTTCCTTCCTTCGTAGCTTATTTTACCTTTTGAACCTCCTTTCTTAATTCTGCTTGATCTTCTGGAATGAGATATTCGTTTATAAATATTCCTATTCCTTTTAGACTTGAGGTTTTACTAAGTATGTCATATTTATGGTCAGTAGAGCTCACCTTTATTTGGATCAACCTTCCTTTATTCTCAATACATTTCCCTAACCTTGTTGCTTTTGTGAGACATGTGGTTTCAATTTGTAATCTATTATGTAATTTTGTCTGGGCTATGGCTAAAGTATCATCATCTACCTCCTCTTTCAAACCGAAGATTATAAGGTTCAAGGCCCTTTTGTTACGCTCATGGTCTAATTCGATCAATTTTTTCATTTCATCTTCAATTGGTTTGATAGCTAATTTACCTGCCCCACTATTTAAGGTGAGACTATTTTTAACTTTTTCTTCTAGTTCTTTAATCATGTCCTTCATTTTAAGACTCTCTATATTATCTGCATCTCCTTGTTGGGATGTTTGGTTCGTATCTTGGTTTTGTTTTTCTATGACCTGCAACCTAGTCTCCATTGCCTCCATTTTATTCTCCAATAGTTCTATTTTATTTTCTATTTGTTTTTGGATCTTGTTTTCAAGAGATGTGAATTTGTTTTCCAGCATGGCTTCTAACTGGGTTTGTATATTAACTTCTCTTTCTTCTCTACGTTTCTCTAAAGACTCTATATAGTCATAAAGGCTTTGTAGAGTAACTGTGCTAGGTCTACCTTTGGTAATCTTTGGTCATTGTGGTGAATTATTCATACTTGAGAATATATGAGAAAATATGTATTAGAAAAATATAAGGACTGTGTGCACCTGAATATCAACAAACCCAACAGCTGACCTTTAACCAAGAAAATTCACCGCAAAATTTCACCACAGACCCAAGTATTAATTGAGAAAATTCACTGCAGACCCAAGTATTAATGGAAAACATTCACTGGAGACCCAAGTATTAATGGAGAAAATTTTCACCGCAAAATTTTCACCACAGAATCAAGTATTAATGGAGAAAAATTTATAATCGTGATATCTGGCAATATAAATATAAATATTTTATTGCTCGAAAGGACTAACATGTCATACATGTTCTATGAAAATATGAAAATTAGCTTATATATATATATATTTTAAAAAAACTTTGAAAGAAAAAATAGTTTATAAAAAAAAAAAAAAAACATTTTTAAATATAAAATTTTAAAAAATTAAACCTTAAAAGAAAAAGAAAAAAAAAAGAAATAAATTGAAAACAAATTAAAAATTAAAAATTAAATTAAATTAAACAAATAAATAATAAATAAATAAAATAATTATAAAAAAACAAATTAAAAAATTAAAAAAAAAATTAAAAATGTGTTTGACTGCCGCAATGGGGACCATGGGGCTACGGAGCTCAGTCGCATGTCGGTCAAGCCCTGTGACCCCAAAGCGGTCGTAAAACACAAATTTTAACTTTTTATTAATTTTTATTTATTAATTTTTTATTAATTTTTATTTTTAGTTTTTTTATTATTTTTTTAATTTAACTTTTAATTTTTTATTTTATTTTTTTAATTTAATTTATATTTTTATATTATTATTATTATTTATAAATTTATAATTTTTTTTTAATTTTGTTTTAAAAAAAATGTGTTTTTGTTATTTTTTATTTTTGTTATTTTTTTAATTAATAAAAAAACGAGTTATGCTTTTTTTTATTCTTTGAAAATGTATTTTTTGTATATATGTATGTGTTTCAATTTAAATTTTTTATTATTTATTTTTAACTTAAATTTTTATTGTTTTAAAATTGTTATTTTAATGTTCTTTTAAATTTTATTTTTTTTAATTTAAATTTCAAAATTTAAATTATTTTGTGTTTTAGTAATTTTATTATTTTAATTATTTTTTAAATTTTATTATTTCATTTTATCATTTTTTTTTATTATGTTGTTCTTTTTAACTTAAAAAAAAATTGTTTTTTTAGGGGTTAATTTTTATTTTTAAATTTTTCCCTTTTATTTATTTTTTAATTTTGTTGTTTAGATTTTTCTATTTTTACATGTTATTTTTGTATTTTTTTACACTGTTATTAGTTCTTTTCATATTTTTTTATATTTGATTTTTTTGTCACGTTTTTTATTTTATTTTTATGTTTTATTACCAAGATGAGAATCACCACTCTAAAGAAAAATGATTGATTGTGCATCAACACATTTCAAAATTAGCATGAAAATCACTAACATTTTAAAACAAATGTTCATACTTCATAAATAAATAAAAACTAAAGTGCCAAAAAAATCACCATTTTTCTAAATTGACATGACATTTAAAAAAAAAAAAAATCAAAGAAAATTTAAAGTTCCAAAAATATGCTCCCAAAAAAACATAGGTTATTCTACATCACTTTTCAAAATCGACATGAAAATCATGACATTTAAAAACAAAAATAAAAAACCATAAGAAAATTTAAACTGCAAAACTATGCTAAAAAAAAGGTTGATTCTACATCACCACTTTTCAAAATCAGGTGCTTTTTTCGATACCTCAAAAAAACGGGTACTAGGTAATTTTCTCATTTGATCGGTAACTATGTTCATCACACACCTTTGGGAGCACTTGTCCAACTAGTTTCCCCTTGGAATGTAACAAGAAATTGTACCAGATGTTGCAAAGGAAATGTCATAAGGCATAAATTTGAGAAAAAATGTGACATATAAGAGATCATTGAAAATAAAAAATTGTAAAAAAAATGTTATGCTAAAATTGGTTGCACAAAAAGTGCAAGAGAATGAAAAGTTATGCCAATATAGGTAAATATGGACATTAGTTTTTTTTTTCAATCAAGCAGCAAAAAGAGAGGATAGTTGAGAGGCCTTGAGGGTTAGATCAATTGGTCAAGATCCTGTTGCTAAACAACTTGTCATTGGGAGGTCACGGGGTCAACTCTATTGTATGTTCTTGTGATTAATCTGTGATTAGTTTGTACATCAGGATGTGATCCCTTCTGGTGGATCTTCTGGGATTTTCCTTCAAAAAATCCCCGAGGATTAGATCAATTGGTCATGTTCCCCTTGCTAAAATCACCTCGCTAATGGGAGGTCATGGGGTCAATTCTCCTTGATGCCCTTTGGGTTAGGCTCTCCTAAGAACCTGGTGGGAGATGATCCCTTCAGGTGGATCTTCCTAGATATTTCCTTTAAATCCTCAAAAAAAAAAGAGAAAGGATAAATGTTTGATCTCCAAGGATTCCTTTAAGTCCTCAGAAAAAAAAAAAAGAGAAAGGGTACGGATGTTTAGATAAAGATTATTTTTCCAAGTTTTGGAAACGATTATTTTTCTTTACCTTGGCATTTATATTTGGCATTTATAAATTTGGACACATTATTATAAAACTCTTAGTTACTCATATTCTCCAACCGAGTGAGCCGCAATGCATGCATTAGAAAATTCAATGAGACACTAAGGCTCGTAGAATATAAATCCTTCCAATAGGTTTCCAAGAGAATTTTCTCCCAAGGCTTCATAAACCAGACAACCACATAGGATAAAGAAGGTAGTTGATATCATCATAGCCAAAAAATTAGCTTTCCTCATAGTTATATTTTCAGAGGGTGGACACTTCAGAGTATCCTACAAAATTAGTCATTTGCGGGAGCCACAAAGTTAATAATGCACCTTCGTACACTTCCAAGCTTCATATATACAAAGGAATATTAGGATTTCAACCATACATGGATTTTAAGAACAAGTGGAAAATAGAAATGTTAATGATGCCACCAAGAGCCTATAAGGTCCTCCAAAATTTCTGGGATTTAGTAACAGACATGGTCATGGTGATTCTGCCCACAGTTTCATGAATCATTCTATTTTCATAATTTTCTCAATGGTTGATTCTCATAAGTTTGAGGAGACTAGGGAATACCTAAAATGTGCATATAATATTTGTATTTCAATATACAATGTTAACAAAATCTCTACTCTGGGGAATCGAATTAGATATTGAAATTCCATAGCTCTCCAAGGATATAAAATAATGGAAGATAGTTGGATAAAAAAATACCAATTACTTTGGTAATTTTGATACCAAATCCTAATGTTGCATAAGTAAATTCCACTGTTGTTGCAATGATTGAAAGGTGTGATAATTTACGAAATTTAGAACTTGTAACTCCATAAAATATGATGTAGGTGTGCTCTCGAAAATGAAAATGAGACCCATGCCCATGCAACCTCGTGGTAACAATTTGATCGTTTGATTTATCTGCAATATTCGTGTCAAAATAACTACTATTTAATGCAATAAGTGACGTTTAGTAGAAAGAACATTGAAAATAGAAATGCTTATCAGTTAAGTTATAATTTTTAGTTACAATAGTTTTTTTTTTTAATTTATAATTAAATAAATTAACATTTATATTTATATAAATGATGCAATATTGTAGGTTTATTTTAATTTTATTTTAATTTTATTATGTTCTTTTTTCATTTTTAATCAATTTTCTGAATATAAATTCTCCAAACATTGTCTATTGTCAAAATTTGAATCGGATGGTAACATTTACGTGTGTTTAGCATTCTCCCATCCTTGAGATTGATTTTCTCACTCTATCGAAGTGATATCGAACATACTGCCATGAATGGACATATTTTATAAGATGAAACCAAAAATTTTACTGCTATCCTCTATGCTCCCAATGAAATCCACCACCTACTCCAGATCATTATATGGATGTATTATTATCTTACCAACAAACCTGGGATCCCTAGTAAACCTATAGGTTTAGTTAGCAAAATCAGAAACATAGGAACTTACTGTACATTTCAGATGTGGTTATAAAGTCACAGTTTCAAGAACAGATCTCGTCACCAAATTCTTTGTTTCATTGTTAGAAACACTGAATCCATATCTGTATTTGTAACCGTAATGAAAATATCTGAAAATATCAAAAAAAGCTTCTTATAAGAGATGGGAACATTTTTCTCGGTTATAAGTAACTCCCAATTCAATTCCTTGATTAAATAATTGACCAAGGAATTCATATGATTGACAACATCCTCCTCTGTTATTCCATGATTGTCTTTCATATAACACGATACAAAAAAAAATCTTCTTCTCCATGTGCCCTATCAGCCTGCATTGACTGTGCCAAATGTCACTACCTTCTGTGTTCTAATTCTAAAATACGCTAAAAATTAATAAATAAACAACATATTTCATTTCATTTCATTTTTTATAAAAATTTATGAGGAGTACCTTGTAGCATTGAGTGTCTCCTTTTAGTCAAAGGATGCCACATATCAAGTCATTGAACTTCGATGGAAAGCCAATTTCCTGCAGCATACGAGGCGGAAGAGGAAACTTCAACGTGAGCATTGGTTCCAATTTGGGTATGTGAAAACCAAAACTATTTTTCACATTCTCTAAGTACTCCTCAAACATCAAAAGATAACCACTCGAAATTCAATCAACTTCTACCATATACGAATCAATATAATCCTCCCACTCGAGAGGCACAAGACCAACCAAAACAAAATTAATTGAGCATCACTTCGTGAAATATTTCCCCAAGTTAATTTTCTCACAAATAAAAGTTGAGAGGAACCTTGCGCAATGCTTAGATCTGAGAAGTTGATTGCTGCAAATTGAATTAAAACCCTCGAGTGCACGTGAAGCCCTCATGACTCTTCAAAATACAAATGAAAATTGCAGGAGAAACCTGCTTATTTAAAGGGAAAGGAAAGGAAATTAATGGCCTAGTATAAAGATAAACAAGTTGAATGGTTTCACAAATCAAGATTTAGTTAACAATTAAAGCAGTGGGATCTAACGGTGGAAAAACTTTCAATCAACTAACGTTGGATCTGACGGTGCACAAGATTACAAAGTGGAAGTTGAGAGAGTTCTTCCCATAAGAAACACCTTTCAATTAATTTATACAAATTATCTTTGAAATCCTTCATATAAAATTTTAATTTAATTTTAAATGGTACCATGAAATTATAATTAACTAAAATCTTTAAAAATATTATGTGTACTAATAGTAAATTATTCTTATAGCTAACATTATTAAAATAATGTTTAGTTTAGTTTTATTTTAAAATGGACATTTTTTAATTTGAGATTGGGTATTAAATAATTTACCCAAATAAGGATAAGGTAGTTATTAATTACTAAATACATTTTTTTTAATTATTATTATTATTATTATTATTATATATCAAATTTAAATATTTACACTTATTTATAAATACTACAATGTTAGACAACATCTCTCACATAATAAATAGTTCAAATGCACCCCAAATATGAGTTAAATAATCATTATTCCCATTACCTTATACAAATTATTTTTGATATGAGTTAAATAATCATTATTCCCATTACCTTATACAAATTATTTTTGAACCTATCGATATGAAAGTTTAATTTAATTGTCAATCAATAAAAGAAAATAGAATTAAGAAAAATATTTGAAAATATCATATATACATATAAGGATTTTAATTTTAAATTTTATAATATAAATAACATTTAATAATAAAACATTAACTAGAAAAATGTCCCATGAAAAAAAAATATTATATTATTAAAAATTATAATTAAATTATTTTTTTGTAAATTAAAATTATTTATATAAAATTAAAATGATTTATATTTTATTTTCTTTCTTAAAAGTGGAAAACGAATCTAATCAAAATGAACGACGAAAATTCAAATTGAAAATGTAAATATACATGGGAAAAATGAAACGAAAAATAAAGTTAAAATCTATCAATCTATTTTGATCTTCATATTTTGGACACCTTGCATTTACACCTGTGTGAAGATAACTTTTGAAGAAGCAAAAATTTTACCTTTGCGATGGTGGTTCATGCGTCCAAAAAGCACTTGTCCAGACTTCGCATTCACATCATCCTCAATTGGTCGTATTCTTTTATTTGCATAAATTTAAATATGTCAATAACAAAATACATAATAGATTCAATGAACCATTGCAAACATAAATTTATAATATATTATTCATTATTAAATATTTCATGGAAGGATGATTGTAAAAATATACACCAAAGTGCAAGAGAGCCCTAACATAGTTGATCAAACTTGCAACACATTTATAAATTGCAGGGTGGTAATAAAATTAGACCTCATTATTCCAATAGTTAGTATTGGTGGAAATAATGTGCAGAAGTCGGGGGGCATGAATATCGTGGAAAGGAACGTTTAGAAAGTTTTCCACAACAATTTAGGATACAAATTTATGAAAATATTTTATATAACTCAATTCACAGTGAAAATATTTTTCCTAAATACAAATCTGAAGTGTATCGAGATAAATTTCACTCTTTTAGAAATAATAAAATATAATAGACGACACGAACTATAATAAATTCTAAATTATAATACAAAAATATATAAACAGACGCCCAGAATAAATTGAGGACACCTCTTATCTCTCACTTTGTTTGAATGGCAGTGCAATCCTTAAAATTCCTCTTCTCGTTTTTGAAGTGATCCAGAACGTATGGTACCAATGTACAAAGTAACATCAAGAAACATCTCCACATAAATGGAAAGTTATAATGAAAACTTGAAACTGTAATTAAATAATAAAACCATGACATACGTGAAGGCACAACGAGTTCTAAGACCCAAGGCAGTTGAGTTGAGATAAGTAACAACACTTTCTCTGTCATGTCCAATTGCTCTTTCGTTCAAAAATCTGTCAGAATATTGTGTACTCTAAATATAAAAAATAGATGAAAATTTATTATAAGGATATGGGGATAGACCTACAAACACGATTCAGTGTTTATTTTATCTTATTTTGGACATTATTATCAATCCATAGCCGTTCAATGATATCGACCATCGAAAGAAGTTGATATGGGTCATTCAGGGGAATGATTAGTTCTCCATCCTCCACTAACATTGAATTTAGCATATCTTTTACTTCTCCAATAAGTCTATGAGCATGTTCGTGGTAAGATGATGCCTAAACCATATATAGTAAATTGGAGCAGAAAAATAATTCATGAGCTAATTGTGAACGAGAAAAGGAATATGTAGAAAAATATATTCAGATGAAGCTAGTTAATAACCTCATACAAAGTCCAAAGGAACCCCATGTAATTTGTAGATCTCGCAAGTCGATGGCTGCAAATTGAATTCAAACCCTCAAGTGTTCTTGAAACCCTCGTGACTCTTCAAAATACAAATGAAAACTGTAGAATCAACCCACTTATTTAGAGGGAAAGTAAAGGAACTTAATGACCTATTATAAAGATCAACAATTGGAACGATTGCACAAATCAAGATTGAGTTGACAGTTAAAGTAGTGGAATCTAATGGTGGAAAAAATTTCAATCATCTAACATTGGATCTAACGGTGCACAGGAGTACATAGTAGAAGTTGGGGGATTTCTTCCCAAAGGGAATTCCTTACGGCATAATAAGAACATTGTGATAAAACATAATAAAAACCTGCAAAATATTTGAATAGTGTATAATAAGAACTGAGACAAACATTACCCGAGACAAACATTACCCGTGGATTTTCTTTTCTCATCCATGGAAAATTAGTATACTATATTTTAATTAAATGTTTTTCTTATTATTGTATATTTTTCCATAAATTATCATAGAATCACCAATATTTTACAGTTTTTTCTATAGAACCATCTATTGGAAGATGAGTCTTGATTTAGACTCGAAACATCTACTAAATAATAAGACTATGGAGATTCTGAGTTTTACATCTAAAATTTTTTTCTTTTTTTTAGAAGATTAGACAAGAATTTACACTACTTCATAACAAAGTGAAAAAATTGCCAAGATTTAACAAAATTTTATAATTTAGTGAAATATTTGCCAAAAAATTATATATGTATATTATATTATTGAGAAAATAACCTATACATTTTTTTGAATACCATTGAGATTCGCCCATTTATTATACATATAACTTTGTGGTTTTTCTTCAAAATTTCCTTGTAGCATGCTTGTGGGAAAATTTTCTCTAGAATTTTATGCAGTTCAGGGCTTTATTAATGGTCATCATAATGAATTATTTTTTAATTAGGTAATTCCTTCAATATTCAAAATATTTTACCACTACATATAATTCCTTATTGTATGTGGTATATGTTTTTCTATCTTTACTTAAGTTCAAACTGAAAAAATCCATAGATTTACCTTCTTGGCTTAACACCTTTCCAATTGAAACTCTTGAATCATCACATTCCACTATAAAAATCTTCTCAAATACTGGTATAGTAAGAATGGGTGATTTCATAACCCTTCATTTGAGTTATTAAAATATTGCAGTAGCTATTTCTTTCAAAGTAACTTTAACTTCCATCTTTTTCAATCAGTCAAGGGGGCACTTATACTGCTAAAATTTCTAATGAACCTCTTATAAAAATTTAATAATACATGGAAGCTCTTTAGCTCATTAATACTTGGAGGAGTAGGATTCTCAATAATCTTATTTGTTTCCTCTAGATACATGCTTAATTCACCCACTAAAATGACATGTCCCAAGAATACCAACTTTTCCTTGCAGAATTTGTGCTTTTTAGGTTCAATAAATAGCCTTTATACCTAGAGTATCTCAAGTACCTTTTCCAAATTTTCTATTTCTTCCTCTATATACCTATTAAAATTTAGAATATAGTCAAAATAGACTATGATACCCCTGATCAGGGTGTGAGGGTGCCAGAGGGCTCACACACAAACCAAGAGAATGACAGGATGATAGCAGGGAAAGGGTAGTGGGCGGGCTACCCAAATCCACCACATGCTGCAAAAAATAAGGATTGGGATAGTCAATGTGTGGGCAAGCTGGGACACCGCAAGGAATGGTAACGGTAGGTTTTATGTGGGACAAGGCATGTATTTCATGCAATAATGCTCATGCAACAGAGGAAGGCTAAGGCGGCAATGAAGGAGGGCGCTCGAGTACTAGCACCAGTGGAACTCACAGCACAGCAAGGCAGAGACCACTAGGTCGAAGGTGAGGTGAAGGTCCTGGTATGTAGTGCAGACCCTCTCATTACTTGAAATGGAGGTCATGGAGCAAGATACGATGAGAAATCACATGTATCTTTGGTTTTTGCTAAATGGGGTCAAAGGAATGTGGAACTGCCAATCCTCATTTTCTTTCTCCCATGTTGTGTCTCGCTTCTCTTGCAAGGGGGAATTGGATATCCTCGAAAATCAGTAATGCCATCCGTTGAATTCTTTCTTGCTATGAATGTCCACATTTGGGAGGTTTGGGTTGGAGAGTCTGGTGAGCCCTCGCAGAGGGGCATTGGGATGGTGGGGAAGTTTACAATGTCAACCTTGGAATTTCTATACTGGGACAAACTAGGGGGTCACCTAGAGGTGGAGAATATACACCTAATTCATAGTCAGGATTCTCGCTATGTTGGGAGTCGGATAGAGGTTCAATATGGGTGCCCATGGTGAGGTCAAACAATGGAGGCACCAGCTTCCAACCTCAAGGCACCGACTAAGAAACCTAGGGGTATCAACCTTGTCCACAGACAAGCTTAGGTAATTGGGCATAGAGTGGTATGCTGTGAAAGCCAAAATATGGGTATTGGCTGTACACAGGAGGCTACTCCTAACATGGTTGCTAAATATGAATTCCTTACAAGTTCAAGTAGTTTTCTCGCTGCTGGGAGAAAAAATGACACAAATTTTAGATCTGAAATGTATAGTGAAAGAATGCTTTTAAAAGACTTACAAGAGTCTCACTTTACATTTAAAGAATCCAATTACAAGGAATTCTTATGACTAACATGATCTCATCAATCATGAATGCTTGGTGAATCAAGACTGGCCGAAACAGATTAACATGCATGCTAGATCAAAAGACTCATAAAAACATGAAACGTGGTTTAATTCCACCTCAAGGAATTCTTGTGAACAGTCTTGAGGTTCATAAGACTTATAAAATCATAATATAGAACTTTTATGATAAATATGGAAAGGCAAATAAAGTATGTAAAAACAAAAGGGAAAATAATACACACACCATATGATTTTGTGAATCCTCAAGAGTGTCACTGGAATATATTATGTGTTCAACAATACACAACTTCAGGAATAGTATGGGGATCAACAATAGGGCGAGCACACTAGGCCATGTGCCACCAACCATATCCCCCCTTTTATTACATAAAACTCAACTCTTAAATAGAGTTGCACAAAAAGAATTGTTGTTAAATTTTAGGAATGAAATTAAATAAAAAATAAAACTATAAATTGTAAGCAAATCAAAGTGTTGAATAAAATTATAACTTCTGAATGATTTGAGGCTTAGAAATCTGAAGCATGAAACTATTTGACTGCCACATAAGATTTTTTCTGCCACCTGCCCTAACTATCTTCACAGCTGCAAGAAATGTGGAACTGACTGCCACCTGCACCAATTATTCCCTTAAAATCTGGAAAGTATTTGATGAACCGATACTTATGTTCCTCCTTGGAATCTGGCTTAAATATTCCACCTAACCAACCCCTAAATCTTCTCCATTCAAATTTCTGGGAATATAGCTGCTTGTTGGGTTTGCTGATAAAACTAGAATTTCTGTAAAAGGTAGCTATTTACTAGAAATGACTAAAAATCTCCCGAAACGGTAAACTGTGAGGTTCAATCTCTACAATAAAACTAAGCATGATAATAAAATTTTGCGAGCTGCATGGTCTGCAAAAATTTAAAAACATGAGATTTAAAGGACACATAAAAAGCCCTTTAGGTATATCCTGTTGTAGCTTCACTTATTCTTTGCAGTCTGGTACCCATCCTAGAATAGTACATCCACTTCATCTATTGGTTTTCCCATAGAAGGGCTAGAAAATGCATTAGAACTTCATGTTACATTTTCAGTGCAACCTTCATCAACTATCTTTCCCTTTTCCTCACTAAAATCCTTTGCCAAATGGCCACAGCTTTATCACTACCCATGCGCTGCAAAAGTATTCTGCAAATGGCATGTCTCTAAATGTATGATATCTTCAAGCATCATCCTCATCACCAGTTCCCTTGGGGGTCACCATGAAAACTATTTCTGAAACCCTTAGTAACTTCATCAAAATGTCAAACGTGGCCAATAAAAATGGAGATTAATACTAGATCATCCCCATCCTTTGGTTATTGCACCATTCTCTAATAGAACCACCAATGCGAAGAAATTCGAACAACTTAAAACCATAGATTGAAATTAAAAATGCAACATGACGTTTCTGTCAATACCAAGAAAGGCACAAAATTTTCTTAAGAATATTTCATGTTGCCTAGTAGCCAATCTCCTCATGTGCACAAGATTGTCTACACCATATATCGCAATCATAGATCGGGAGTTTTTTATGAGAAATGGGAGTAGCGAGTAGAGAATATGAAGTTACAAGTAGTGACAGTCGAAAGCAGAGAAAATATTAAGGTAGAAAACCCTTACGAATATTTCTGGAAGGAGAACCATGGACTGTGAAAATTAATTCGAAAATTCTAAAGCGAAGATCGATGACCCAGATTACTTCGCAAGATAAGTTGGGTAAGTGCCGAAGTGGCCACGTGTCAGGCATAGGTTCCATTGCATATCGCATTCGGTAAAGGATATAAGTTTGCAATATGGTTAAACAAGCAAGGTTGTGATTTGATAACATGTGGTTAGGCGATGCGATGCGAAGAGAGATAAATTAAGATCTGTGCAATGCGATAAATATTGCACATCAAATGTGATAAGATATTACAGCGATCACAAGGATTAAAGGTTGGCGAAGTGCGATATGTTATAATCTCCGAAGTTGTGATGCACGAAATTCTATATTCATCAATATGCAAAGTAGTATGTTTTGTGATGTGCGATGAAGTGCTAAAAGAATGAGTTTGATTTTGTGAAATGAGAAAGTTAAGGTTAAGTGGTAATCACACTTCTAGTAAAGAACACTTTGGGTTTTGACTCGAGATCCCACAAAACTGTTGGAAATACTGAGAGGGGGGGTGAATCAGTATTTCTTTCAATTAGAGCATTAGTTAATCTTCAATGATTATCATTGTTTGTACAATGATAGCAGCAAACAAGAGGAACACAAATGCACACAATTTTTAAGGTGGAAACCCACTCCAAGACAAAAACCACCTAATGCTTTTCTAATAATTCTTTAATATTCAACTCCAATTGAAAATAAAGCTCCAACTTCCTAGAATCTAGAAAAGCATTCTTCTCCAGCTCCCACTGGATGGACCCTCCAACGCCCGAGATTCTTCAGTAGTCAACTGAATGGATGCCTCAACACCCAATGAGCTACAACTCACCCTAGCACCACCCTACCACCCTATAGAAGAATAAAAGAAGAATGGACTCCCGTACCAGGGAAAATGGTCCACTTTACAATGATATAGAATGATGTAGAAGAAGAAGATATACTATACCATAACCCCAAATTTGACACAACCACCTAATGATGATCCTAGACCTCCCAACACTGCCTCTTCAACCCTTGGCAGATAGACACTAGTACAATTTGTACAATAATGTATTTACAATGACTAAGAACAATGATACCTTTACAATGATTGTATGCAGTGTTGCCCACTTGAAGACTTCATATGATGAACTTCTTGCTGTTGTTATGCAGCTTGGTTGCTGCTCTTGTCATGCTACCCTTTGTTGCACCTTTTTTTGCTTTTATGTCGTAGAAAGTCTGGTCCTTTGCAATCCTTGACAACACATGATCTAGCTTTTTCCTGCCTTCTAGGAGCTCGATATTGAATCTATTGTGTCTCTGTTATTTTAGATCCTCAATATCTAATTTTTAGTCTTGTAGTAGTCCTCTAAGTCTTCTTTCCAATGCCATAGGTCTGACCCAATTTGGATTCTTCAAGGGAGAGTTATACCCAATTTCTCACACTGCCCTAATTATGGATTATTTCATCATAGTGCACTTGTACGACATGCCACGTGTCACTTTTTATTCATTTTCTTCTAAAATTGAAAGAGCGAAAATTAAAGACTGTGCACTATCCGTCACTTTTTACAGCATTCCAATCCGATGCTCAGAGAGAGAGTTATGACGAATTTACCAAGGTCACTTCTTTGAGATGAATTTCAGGAGCCTGCAAAAACCCTTACTTCCACAGATCATATTTCCAAAAATGTTGCGCAACTTGATCTGAAATTTTTACTGTAGCTTCCTCAAGATTTCGGCTTCAACTCATAAAAATTTCAGCTTCTGAGCCTTCATAGAAAAAACGTTAGAGCTAAATGCCACGATGACCTGTTTCATATGGCCGAATCCCTTACCTAAGGAGGAAATGAAGATCACAATATATATGAATGCTTAATTTGAGAGGGGCTTCAACAAGTGAACGTGGGAGGGATTCTAGGAGCTTAGAAAATATTAATTATGACTTTTCAATGACCCATGCCCCAACCCCATGGTGTTTTAGCCCACTGACTAGGGTACAAACTTCAAACATGAATATCTCTCAAATCGTGAAGAATTACATGGCGTGCCATATATCAACGGAAACATCTCGACAAGAGAAACCATAAAAAGCATTATTGACCCAGAATATATTAATTTGGTAGGTCAAACTTCTCATTCAATATTGGGTTAGCCCCTGGTGCTACTTTGGTTGACATCAATGACAACCGTTGATCAACAATCTCCCCCTTTGGCATTGATGGAAACACAAGTACTCCCCCTGCGATCATGACACCTCTTCCTACAACATTCTCTCCCCCTTTGACATCAATGGCAAAGAATTGGCACTGCAAAACACAACCATCCACCGGCTGGACCACATACACACTTCCACTGGCCGACACACTGTGATCTTGTAGACTGTTTCGCCCTCCCCCTTTATATTCTGAAAAAGAAAAATCTAATGAGAACTTGGGAGAATCCCAAGCTTCTGGTGAAGATATTCCAATGCTAGTGAATATTTAATATGTGATTCTTTTGGTGCTGCTTGGAATCTTGCTACTTGTCCAACTGCTTGCATAACATCTGGTCGGGAGGCTGTTACATATAGAAGACTACTAATCATAGATCTGTACAACCTTTGATCCACATCCTTAGATGAGTCATTTATGCTCAATTTGTAACCAAGTAAAGACATCTCAAAATCACTTTGCACCTTTGTAGCAAAATTCTTACTTAGACGATCATCATTGCTATCAATTATTGTATCATCCTCTTTAGCTATTAGACATGCTTTAGTTGCTTCATCCAGAACATATATGTCGTTTGGAGCTTGACTTGTCGTAGCCACAATTTCACCATACACACCTTTCCTGATTTCACATTTCGTGGAGTTGAATTGTATTGTGTGTCCTTGATCACACATTTTTCCAACACTGAGCAGATTGTGATTCATGTTTTCAACCAATAGAACATTCTTGGCTAGAACATCTTTTCTTCCGAGAGTGACACTACCTGATCCTATAACATTTGAAGATCCATCATTTCCAAAGGACACGGTTCCATCCTTCTTCTCTTTCAGAGATACAAATTTATTTCTATCTCCAGTCATATGCATTGAGCAACCACTATCAACATACCACACATCTTTGTTCTTTTGAGTCTTAAGAGCGAGATCACAATTATCATTCTTCTTCTTCTTCCATGTTCGTTCATTCTGTGGCTTCGAAGATTCTTCTGGAGGATTTTCAAGTCTGCAGTCTTTGGCTATGTGTCCAAAGTTTCGACATTTGTAACATTCAATGTTATTTCTTAAATGTTCAAATCTATTGATATTTCGCTGAGCCCTAGGAGGTTCATATTTGAAAAATCTCCTGGAATTGTATTCGTTCCTAGGGTACGTGTGACATTCTACAGCTTTATGACCAAATTTTCCACATGAATAACAGTAGCCATCAAAAATATGTTGGTACCTGGATTGAAATTTTCGTCCAGGAATTTCCTTCCAAGGTTGTTCTTGTGAATCTTGTCCAATGAAGTCTTCATGCATGTCAGATCTCATAAGTTCATTGTATTTTTTTATAGAAGGTCCTGCTTCTTCTTCTTTGTAACCGATGCCAGTTTTGTCATTGTGAGATCATTGATTATTGATGAGTTCTTCCAATGCCCTTGAGCTGTTGGCATAGTTTTGGATAGTTTTTCCTTTCTTCACTTCCTCATGCAGTGAGACTACTTGGGCTTCTAATTCTTCCCTTTCTTGGTTGCTTTCTTCCAACTTCTTTTGAAGTGACTCTTCAATGCATTTGTGTTCTTCAACTTCAATTTTGAGACCTTGAACTTGTTCTTCAAGAGTTTTGGAACGGATCTTCTCCGCCTTGAGATATTTTATAAGCTTGATTGCTTCCTCATAAAATTCGTCTATGGTCCATCCTTCTTCTTAGTTGTTTGATACCTCTTGCTTATTGTGCTTGGGTTTATTGTGCTTGGCCATAAACAATACTCTCTCATTGGCTTCTTCTTCACTATCATTGTCTTCATCGGATGATGAGCTATCTTCTTTAGAGAGAAAGTTCCTTTTGGATCCTTGATTGTTGAATTTCTTAAAGCCTTTCTTTCTTTTTGAGTTGCCATTGCTTTTGTTTGGAAATTTTGCTGCAAAATGCCCAACCTCATTACAGCTGAAACATATCAATGGAAGTTTACCTTTGAATTGTCCCTTACCAATTTGTAGTTTTATCGTGAAGTAAGCATATTCTTCATCTGAAAGACCTTATTCATCATCTCCCTTTTCTTCACACTTACAAGTGCATGTATTTTCAATTGAAGGTTGTTTATCCTTATTGGTTTTCTTAGATGCAACGAACGCAGTCTCTAGATGCGAAGTACCCTCTTCTTCATCAAGTCTCATTTCATATGCTATGAGAACTCCATGTAATTCCTCTTTGATGAGTTTGTCCAGATTTGCACTGTATTCTAAGACCGATACCTTTGGGTTGAATCTCCCTGGTAATGTTCTAAGAATATTTCGTATAATAGTCGTCTCATCAACTGGCTCTCCCAATCCTTCCAGAGTATTGCTTATTTCATCAACGTATTGAAAGTATGCAGCAATGTTGCAATCTTCTTTCATTCTGAGTTGCTCAAATTTTGCTCTATATATTTAAAGCTTTTATTCTTTGACATTTGAGTCACCTGCATATATATTCTCAAGCTTTTCCCATACATTTTTGGCAGTTTTGCAACCCAACACCTTATGATAAGCAGATTCAATGAGTCCACTGATAATAATATTCTTTGCTTTTGCATCATTTACCAAATTCTTCTTACCTTGTTCATCCGTGGTTGATGTAAATCCATTTTGAACAGTGTCCCATACTTCGTAACCTTGCGCCAAGAGATAAACCTCCATTCTTCCTTTCAAAAGTGCATAATTATTCTCATTGAATAGAGGCACACCATTCTTGGTATGCTCCTGAAACCTCCCCTTCATTTGTTAAAAGCTGCTATTGAAAGATAGCTAAAATACAAATTGTTGAGCTCTTGAGAGGGGGGTGATAAATTATTTCTTTCAGTGCCAAAACATTAATTATTCTTCAATTATTATTAGTGTTTGTACAATGATAAAAATATAAATAAGAGAACACAAATACACACAATTTTTAAGGTGGAAACCCGATCAGAGACAAAAAACACTATTATGCTATAATAATTATTTAGCTCAGAATTGAAAGAGAAAATAAAGCTCCAAAGTCCTAGAATCTAGAAAAGCATTCTTCTCCAGCTCCCACTCGATGGACGCTCCAACGCCCGAGATTCTTCAGTAGTCACTGAATGGATGCCCCAACACCCAATGAGCTACAACTCACCCTAGCACCACCCTACCACCCTATAGAAGAATAAAAGAAGAGTGGACTCTCGTACCAGGGAAAATGGTCCACTTTACAATGATATAGAATGATGTAGAAGAAGAAGATATACTATACCATAACCCCAACTTTGACACAACCACCTAATGATGATCCTAGACCTCCCAACACTGCCTCTTCAACCCTTGGCATATAGACACTAGTACAATTTGTACAATAATGTATTTACAATGACTAAGAACAATGATACCTTTACAATGATTGTATGCAGTGCTGCCCTCTTGAAGACTTAATATGATGAACTTCTTGTTGTTGTTATGCACCTTGGTTGCTGCTCTTGTCATGCTACCCTCTGCTACACCTTGTTTTGTTTTTATGTCATAGAAATTCTGGTCCTTTGCAATCCTTGACAACACATGATCTAGCTTTTTCTTACCTTCTAGGAGCTCGATATTGAATCTAGTGTATCTCTATTATTTCAGATCCTCAATATCTGATTTTTGGTCCTGTAGTAGTCCTCTGAGTCTTCTTTCCAATGCCACAGGTCTAACCCAATTTGGATTCTTCAAGAGAGATTTATACCCAATTTCTCACACTGCCCTAATTATGGATTGTATCAGCAGAGCGCACTTTTACGGTGTGCCACGTGTCACTATTTATTCATTTTCTTCTAAAATTGATAGAGAAAAAATTAAATACTGTACACTATCTGTCACTTTTTACGACATTCCAATCCGATGCTCAGAGAGAGAGTTATGACAAATTTACCAAGGTCACTTCTTTGAGATGAATTTCAGGAGCCTGCAAAAACCCTTAATTCCACAGATCATATTTCCAAAAATTTTGTGCAACTTAATCTAAAATATTTACTATAACTTCCTCAGGATTTCAGCTTTGCCTCATAAAAATTTCAGCTTCTGAGCCTTCGTATAAAAAACGTTAGAGCGAAAATTCCACGATGACCTATTTCAGATGGCCGAATCCCTTGCCTAAGGAGGAAATGAAGATCACAATATATATGAATGCTTAAGTTGAGAGGGGCTTCAACAAGTGAACGTGGGAGGGATTTTAGGAGCTTAGAAAATATTAATTATGACTTTTCAATGACCCATGCCCCAACCCCATGGGGTTTTAGCCCACTAACTGGGGTACAAAATTCAAACATGAATATCTCTCAAACCGTGAAGAATTACATGGCGTGCCATATATCAGCGGAAACATCTCAACAAGAGAAACCATCAAAAGCATTATTGACCCAGAATATATTAATTTTGTAGGTCAAACTTCTCATTCAATATTGGGTTAGCCCCTGGTGCTGCTTGGGTTGACATCAATGACAACCGCTGATCAACAAAAACCTAGTTTGATTTTTATCTCCTAGTTTGATTTACATCGCACTTGGGGAATCAGGAGTTTTGTAGGAGACGAAAATTGTAACATGAAATAATTTTGGATCTGTGAAACACCGATTATGATGAAAATTATGGGTTTCAATACGGTTAAGTGCGGAAAATATATATGATATATATTAAAGGTTTGTTGTGGGGGACTGTTAAGTCCCTATATTAATAGTGTAGTCCCTTATTATGTTAGTGTATCCCCCCTTATTATTATTTTTGTACCCCTGTAACCCCCATATTGTTATTATTCTGCCCTTAGGTCAGCTAGGGTTACATTGTGGCCCCACTAGGATTACATTGTGGCCTCATGGACTCCTATATATAGAAATGAGGTTTTGTCATTTGTATCATCCAAGAATTGTTCATTTATGTAATGTATTGGAGGTTGCCCCCTCGAAGTGGCTTATTTCTAAGGCATTGATATCTCTTTTCTTCTATTTCTGGAGTTGGCTTCACAACATTTGGTATCAGAGCTTTGGATTCCAGGGTTTCGCTGCTCCAAACAGCTCATCGTGGAATTTTCGCTATAACGTTTTTTCTAAGACATTTCAGAACCTGAAATTTTTAGGGTGCGAAGCAGAAATCTTGAGGAACATTGTCACAAAATTTTAGATCTTGGTTCGCAATATTTTCGAAGATATGATCTGTGGAAGTTAGGTCCTTTTGCAGGCTCCTCAATTTAATCTAAACAGGTCATCGTGGCATTTGCACTATAACTTGTTTTGTACGAAGGTTCAGAATCTGAAATTTTTAGGGCGTGAAGCAGAAATCCTGAGGAAATTTGTCGCAAAATCTAAGAGCTTGGTTCGCAATATTTTTGGAGATATGATCTATGGAAGGTAGTACTTTTTCAGGCTCCTGAATTTCATCTCAAGGAGCTGATCGTGGGAAAATCTTCATAACTCTCTCTCTGAGCATCGGATTGGAGTGACGTAAAAATTGGTCGCAAGTACATGGACTTTAGTTTCTTTTCTATAAATTCAGAGCTAAAAGATGAAACAGTGACACGTGGAAAGTCGTACAAGTTCGCTCTACTGAACCAGTCCATAATTAGGTCATTGTGGGAGATTGGACATAACTTTGCCTTGGAGAATCCAAATCAAGTCAGACCTATGGCATTCAAAAGATAATTCATAAGGCTACCTCAGTGCCAAAGTTAGATATTGAAGAGCTACAATCACAGAGATAACCAATTTCAATATCGAGCTCCTCAAAAGCAAGAAAAAGGTGTGTATTTTTTTTCCGAATTGCATAAGTCTTGTTTGAAGAATCAATTTGAATTGATTCCAAGGGCATATTGTAGAATAGATATCAGTATTGGGCTCTAAAAAATGCCCTGTAAAATAATTCAACACCCATTAAGCCTTCAGAAGGCTCTACTATGACTCATGAAGATGAATAATTGCAATATGATCTATCAAAATTACAAGAGAAAGTGCACCAAATTTCGATCTTACAAAGAGCAACCGAAGATGACATAGACGGTTTAAAAGCAGAAATGGAGGCTAAGTTGGATGGTTTGAAGGATCAAATAATAGCTAATATGGATGATAAATTAGTGGAAGATCACATCGAGCATCAACAATAAGTTCTCCAACTCTTAAAGGATAACCTAACTTTGGTGCAAAATCTAATGAAACAACAAGAAGATAAACATCACATTGAAAGAATTTATGAAGCAGTCATGGAAACAAGAACTCAACAAGTACGATCAATTTCAAAGTATCTCAGCAAGTGAAAGAACTTTTCTGTAGAAGATTCCACATGGGAGGATGAGAATTTTATACAGAAGCATCAAGAAATAATCAAGTGTTGAGGACAACACTTGTTTGAAGGAAAGGGGCATGTTAAGTCCCTATATTAATAGTGTAATCCCTTATTATGTTAGTGTATCCCCCCTTATTATTATTATTGTACCCCTATAACCCCCATATTGTTATTATTGTGCCCTTGCATTATTATTGTTAAGTCGGCTAGGGTTACATTGTGGCCCCACTAGGATTACATGTGGCCCCATGGACTCCTATATATAGAAAGGAGGTTTTGTCATTTGTATTATCCAAGAATTGTTCATTTATGTAATTTATTGGAGGTTTCCCCCTCAAGGTGGCTTATTTCTAAGGCGTTGATATCTCTTTTCTTCTATTTTTGGAGTTGGTTTCACAACAGGGGCGAAGCTACTTTTTAACTATAAAAAATGGATTTTAATAGTTAAAAAATGTTTTTTGAAAGAAATGAAACGCTGGACATTTTAGTATTTTGGAAAAAGGAGGAAAGGATAGAAGAGAAATGGCAAAAATGGCAAAAAGGATGCGAAAGAATTGAAGCATAAGGAGCTAGAGGAAAAATAAAATGACGGAGAGGGAAACTTTCAAGGGAATCAAAACTAGTGCTAATAGTGGGTCTAATTGGAGATTATATGCCCCCTACGAGATATCAAGAACTGTAGACTAGTGCCTTGAATTCAACACTTATCTCTCCAACCAGCGATCCTGCACATTAACTCAAAAAATTAGCATGCCTAGCTATTGGGTAATGGAGTCAAAAGAATCATTTCAATTCTGCAACTTATTTCTCCAAACTGAAGCTCAATACAAACTGAAAACGGAAATCTAACTTTCTGAAGAAAAAAAAAATTCTCAAAACAATGAGCATATTCATTCCTCTACTTCTAATCTGATTTGGATGGAAATATTCACGCAATGTGAAACTTGTCCTACAACCATTCAAATAGATGAAAAAACCTCATATGGATTCTGAATATTAAGAGTAAAAGCGAAAGAATCCTTATCATAACATAGTGCAGCTCATGATGAAAATAATCAAAACATGGGATACTCATAAAGCATTGAATGTCTGCACTATAAGAAGACTCCAAATCATCAACTATTGAATGAGAAAAAACTTTAAATTCTACCTCTGCAATGATGTATCTTTCATAATTCTGAAAGGTGTAGCTGTTTATCCAAAACTTCCACTAAAAATTTGATCTTTGGATCCCCGTGAATTTGCCACTAGATCTAGAACAATGGAGTCGCTAGGTGAAAAATTGTAGTCCTCTTCAAGTTATCAATTCCTATTTACCTTCAAGAATCGATCTTCAGAAATTAAAACAAGAGACTCTAGAGAATACTTTGTTTCAAGGCCCTCGTCTCCCGACAGACGCACCAAAAGATGTTACCGTTGGAATTAGCACTTGGACTGCTTCAAGTGCATGGACAGACACATCCTAAGCTCTAAGGAAATTTCTTATGATTTGATTGGGTTTTTTGGAAAGTGGTTGGATCTCAAGCACTCTGAAAGGAGAGTTGAACAGATAAAAAATCTCTGACACATATGAGGGGAGTCATATATATGATGTGGTAGAAAAATTTGTAGTTCAATGATTATAAGAATGGGAGAAAGACAGTGGGTCTGTAGGATAGAAATCCCCTACTAGGAGGAAAAAATGACACAAATTTCAAATCTGAAATGTATAGTGAAATAATTCTTTTAAAAGACTTACAAGAGTCTCACTTTACATTTAAATAATCCCATTACAAGGAATTCTTCTGACTAACATGACCTCCTGAATCGGGAATGCTTGGTGAATCAAGACTGACAAAAACATATTAACATGCATTCTAGATCAAAAGACTTATAAAAACATGAAATAGGGTTTAATTCCACCTCAAGAAATGCTTATAAACAATCTTCAAGTTCACAAGACTTATAAAAGCATAAGATAGAACTTTTATGATAAATCTGGAAAGGTAGATAAAGTATGTAAGAACAGAAGGAAAAAAAATACACACACCATATGATTTTGTGAATCCTCAACAGTGTAACTGGAATATATTATGTGTTCAACAATACAAAGCATTAGGAATAGTATGAGAATCAGCAACAAGGCCAGGGCACTAGGCCCTGGGCCACCAACCATCTCCCTACTTTTATTACATAAAACTCAACTCTTAAATAGAGTTGCACAAAACAAACTACTGCTAAATTTTAGGAATGAAATTAAATAAAAATAGTAAAAAAATCAAACTGTTGCATAAATTTAGAACTACCAAATTATTCGAGGCTTAGAAATCTGAAGCATGAAACTGTTTGGATGCCACATAAGCATATTTCTGCCACCTGCCCTAATTGTCTTCACTGCTGCAAGAAATGTGGAACTAACTGTCGCCTACAAAAATTATTCCCTTAAAATTTGGAAAGTATTTGATGAATTGCTACTTATTTTCTTCCTTGGATTTTGGGTCAAATATGCCACCTAACCAACCCCTAAATCAGTTGCATTCAAATTTCTTGGAAAATAGCTACCTCCTGAGTTTGCTAATAAAACTAGATTTTCTGTAAAAGGTGGCTATTTCCTGGAAATGACTAAAAATTTCCCGACAAAATAAACTATGTGGCTCAATCTATACAGCAAAAATAAGCATGATAATAAAATGTTGCTAACAACATGGTCTTCAAAAATTAAAACCAAAACATGAGATTTAAAGGACACATAAAAAACCCTTTAGGTCTTTCATATTGTAGCTTCTCTTCTTCTTTGCAGTCTGGTATCCATCCTAGAATAGTACCTCCACTTCATCTGTTAGTTTTCCTATATAAGGGCTAGAAACTGCATTTTAACTGCATGTTACAGTTTCACTGCAACCTTCATCAACTATCTTTCCCTTTTCCTCACTAAAATAGTTTGCCAAATGGCAACAAATTTATCACTACCCATGCAATGCAAAAGTATTATAAAAATGGCATGCCTCTAAATGTATGATATGTGTAAGAATCATCCTCCTCACCAATTCCCTTAGGGGTCACCATGAAAAATATTTCTGAAACCCTTAATAACTTCATCAAAATGTCGAACATGGCCAATAACAATAGAGATAAATACTAGATCAGCCACATCCTTTGGTTATTCCACCATTCTCTAATAGAACCGCTAATGCAAAGAAATTCGAACAACTTAAAAAAAACCATATATTGAAATGAACAATGCAAAATGATGTTTCTGTCAATACCAAGAAAGGGGCGGAATTTGCTTAAGAATATTTCAAGCTGCCCAGTAGCCAATCTAATCATGTGCATAAGACTGTCTAGACCATATATCACAATTGCAAATTGGGAGTTTCGTTATGAGAAATGGGAGTAGTGAGTACAGAAGATGAATTAACAAGTGGTGAAATTTGAAAGCAAAGAAAATATTAAGGCAGAAAACCCTTAAGAATATTTCTGGAAGGAGAAAGATGGATGGTGCAGATTGATTCGAAGAGTATAGATAAAAGATCGATGACCGATATTACTTCATAGTATAAGTTGAGTAAGTTACGAAGTGGTCACATGTTGGCCATAGGTTCTATCACATATCACATTCAGTAAAGGATATAAGTTTACAATATGGTTAAACAAGTAAAGTTGTGATGCGATAAGATGTGGTTCAGCGATGCGATGCGAAGAGCGATAAATCAAGATCTCAGCAATGCGATAAATATCACACATTGCACGTGAAAAGATATTGTGGCGATCACAAGGATTAAATTTTGGCGAAGTACGATATGTTATAATGTTAGCTTCTCTCATAAAACAATAATAAATCCAAAAATAAAATAAATAAATTAAATATTAAAATTTAGGAATTTGTGCCTAACTCTCTAGATTGGGTTGTTCCTCTAAGATATGAGTTAGTTTAGGTAGCCCCTATATTGGTGTGTGTTTGGTTGAGAAATTATCTCAACCAAGGTGTCCAAGATAGCATGCACTATCTTGAGACACAGTCTCCTCATCTATTTAATTGTAACACTACATTATTTTAATTATGAGAAAATATGTGAGGAAGCCATAAGGCTGAAGCCTTTTCCGCCAATATTTTGTCTCTGGTTTATTATATATGTTTTATGTATTTTATGTGTGATTTGATTTTCAACATGTGGTGTCAGAGCATTTAATTTTGTGGGCCTAGTAATTAAAGCTAAGAAATTTGCAATAAAAAAAAAAGTTGCAGTGTGCATGCTAGTGGGTGATTGCTAGCTATGTGGACAGATCTATTTTTTAAGGACACAGCATGATCATGCTGGCTGCATACAAAGACATGTTAAATAGAAGCAACTGCCACAAAAATTGAAGAAGATGACAAATAGCCAAGTGAGATGACTGCTTGAAGATCTGGCGGTGAATTCTAGTAAGGAAAGAATTTAATCTTTTATTCACTATGCATCTTACTGAAAGTTTTTTTTAATCATGAAAAAGTAGCTGAGGTAAATCCATTGTTCTTCTTCTTTTGTTTCCCCATGAAGAGAAGTGGATTGCTTATTTAAATGAGAAGTGTTGTGAAAGAGCGTTGATTGTTGGCATCTTAATGCAGTAAACATTGTAGTCATTTGATTTTAGCATGATGATTGTAGAACAATTGATTAGAAAGAGTCATACCAGAAAGGAAAAAAAAAAAAAGGTACTTCTCCAAGTGAATTAAAAGTAGAATGCTTGTTTTCTACGCTTATTTCTATGCCGCTATAGTATAGATTCCTTGCAGATAATTTCGAACTTATTGACTCAGCACCTCAGTTCTGTTGCTACTAATGAGTGATCCTTAAAAAAAAACACCCAGATCTCTACGAAAAACATCCAGAACTTTGCATTAGATCTCAGCGTGCAACCTTCAATCTATGCGTATCAGGTCGGTTTTCAAATGGCTATTTTTCTAGTTGTTACTCGATGGACTATGATTGCTCGTCTTGGCATTTTTCAGCTAATTTCCACATATAAAACCACAGTTAACACAGTACAAAAATTACCGATCGGTTCAAACTCTTTTCTACATGAAGCAACTTTAAATCTAGACCTTGTCCGGGCGTATCTATAATAGCAGTAAAAGATTAAGTCGTCTATTCAAAGCATTCTTTAATCACACTCAATGAGGGAGCACGAGGTGTTGCCTTGGAAGAAGCAGAAAGACAAAAAGCTTCAAAAATAATTTATATTTCCAAGACGAGGGATCTATCCCTGATGCATTGCATCTAAAAGCGCCTTCTACAAGGAGGAAATTCAGTGGATCGAGGACATGCAAGAGGCTACGTCCAGGAGTTAAATTCGGGACTGTCGAGTTCCTTTCTTTCCTGTGTGTAGCAGAATTGTTTCATTTATGGGATCTGGGCGACTCCAAGTTGAAATTCAGATCGCAGCATTTTTTGTGGAATGATTTATTTTTATTATCCTTGTCTTCTTTCATTTCATATATTTGTGCAGATCTATGCGACTACAACATTGGAAATAACATCTGAAGCCGAATCCCTTTGCGGATCATCGCTATTTAAAGGAGGGAAGTGTGCTAAACGTGCACATTGACGGGTTGCTGCTCTGTTCAACTCTGAGTTTGTGTGGATCAAAACGTTTGGGATGTGGCTTGCAGTAGTGAGGTGCTGATGTGTGTCATTGAATACACAAATTTATCCACTGCCAATTTCTTGGTAGCCCCATTTTATTTAACGGAGCTGCATGAGAACTGTGTGAGGTGCGTAATTGTATTGGCCTGAGAGTTTTGTTCCTATTTTGGCATGAGAACCACGTGAAATCTATTGCTACTAAGGACGTTGCATTGAAAGCCTTCAAGGTGAACCTGCAAGTAACTTTGAACAGAATTGTTTTAAAAAAAAAAAAATCCCGAGAAATTGCAGTCAATCCCTCTGCTACTCTGCCACACCCTGGGCAATATCATCTTCAGGCTGTTTTTGTCATGCCTACTATCACATATAGCTTTATTCCAAGGGCGGTAGAAATTGCTAGGTTTTGCAGCGTTAAAAGACAAGAAACAAGCAACGTAAGCCATTGGATCATTGGACAACTGTCATTGTAATTGTGGCGGCGAGGTTGCAAAAAAGTTGGACTTGAAACAAGGCAAGCCACCATGGAGAAATGGAGGAATACGTAAAGGATGCCAAATCTGAATATAAATTTTCAAGGTAGCAAATTAAATGAAATTTCATGAATAGGTGAGATAGCCATTATTTTATTTCTTCATTTTTCCTTCACAAATCTATGATTACTTAAAACGTTATACTTAAGTAAATGAAAAGGCAATGTCACATAATGCGAAATGCACTTTTTAGTGGGAGAATATTTTGGAATGTGAAGATATTTAAGTTTTGGAAAGCTTAAGTGGAGTATTATTTTAATATTTTTACTAGAATGAGCATGTAATGTGAAGTAGGGATTCTAATATGTTTGAGTTTTAGGAGGGCGTAAATAAGTTAAAATGTTTTTGGATACATAAGGTAAATTTTATGTTCGCATTTATGGAAGATTCAATGAATTTTTTAATGGAGAAATAAGATGCGGAGATATAAGGTGAGGAGTGATAAATGTAAAATAGTTTTTATTTGGGAGTTATAAGGGGTGAATGAAATTTGTAATTTTGTGTGATAAGGTAAACTTCTTTTGTACATTTGGGGTGAAGATTGTAAGTATTTTTTTTATAAGAGTGATGTTTTTAAATTTTTTTGGAGTGATCAGTTTTTCAAAGGAAAGCTCATTGTTGTAGGAGGTGGAGTCAGTTTTTGAAGACATTTTTTTCCAAGAAGTTCTGGAACTTTGATTCCATGAAGATGTTGTGAAGCTCAATGATTATGTACTCCAAATTTTAAGAAAGCATATATTTTTTGTGGTGATTGTGTCCTAGATCCGCCCGAAATTGAATAAGGGGATCTTAGGTACACGAAGAGTGTGTTGATGATGGTGCATGCTTCATGTTGTTGTTTTTGATTTATGTCTAGTTTTGACACATAAATGATCTCATTTAACACATACAAAAAGTTCAATGAAAGCAAGCACAACACATGTAACAAAGTAGCTGCAAGGAAGGATAATTAAACTCAACACATGCATTTGCACCACTACAACACATAATCAAATATTGTGAACATCAACATTCTACCTCAACAAGAAAATTCGCTTAATACAATCAATTTAATATGTTTCAAAGCACATTCTACATCAACATTCTTGCACATAAATTTAAGAACTTTTAATCTGAGTTGGATTGTAAGGGTGCACTCTCGGTTGAAACCGACACCCAATTTTGAATTGATAAGAAGTCAAGAGCATCAATTCTCTTCCAGCAAGTCAAATTAAGACAAGTGAATTCATTGTTTTAAGTGAATCATTAAAATCATTGTAATCATTTTTGGGTGCCTTTTTTACAGTGTTCGACACCCTTCTTTTAAGAATCAAGTGAGTCCACGAGTTTTAACTCTAAAGCAAACAAACAACAAGTTCACATCTCCTACAAACAAGCGTGAGTATTCATTCAAGTGAGCGTGAAGTAATAAATCCAATTCAAGCGAGCGTTCAAGAAAAGCGATCGTCATCAAGTGAGCGTGAAAATTCATTCAAGAAAGTTCCATCAAGTCAGTACAAAGTTCCAAACATCAAGCAAGTTCAACTCTAACACCAATCGAGAAAGTTGAAATCTACAGCAAGCGAGCATGAGTTCTAGTGAGTGTGAAAAAAAGAAAAACAAGTTTCACCAAGAGATCAAGCAAATTCCGAAGCAAGCGAGCATGATAAACTCAATCAAGCGAGCTCGTACAAGCAAGAATGTTATACAAGCAACCAAGCAAGCGAACGTGATAAACTCAATCAAGCGACCCAGCACAAGCAAACGTGCTCCTCAAGCAAGTGAGCGTGTCATTACCATCAAGCGAGCACATTCAATTCACTAAAGTTCACATCAATTTCAAGACAAGCGAACGAGTTCACATGGTGCAATATATCTAGTTGATACAAATTCTTCATAATTTGATCCTCTCAAATGCTGAAGATATGGTGCAAATTAGCAAAGAAACTCTTGTTGATCTTTCACGGCATCTACAACAGACAAATAAAACCATTGAGTTTGTTCAACTGGAGTCGCAACTACAAAGAAATGAGTTGCAAGAAAAGTGTGATGCTTCCAAGTCTTTGAACCATCCAGATGATAAGTCATTCATCCAACCAGCTTCAAGTGTCAAAGTTGTTCCAGTTCAACTTTCTTCCAAGCCCATCATCAAGCCATGGGAAGAAATCCAAAGCAACAGAAATCAACGAGGCTTAGGATATGTCAAAGATGACACTAACTTGCATATCCCAGATTATTCCAAGCCAATTAAGTCTGTGAGTGCGGGATTTCTTGAACAAATCACCTCAGCACATTTTGAGAAAGTTGTAGACAAACATAAATGCGCGCAACCCACAGTTGCAGTCAAACCGAAATGCCCTCATTGTGAAAGAACCAGTCATATGGAAGATTAGTTTGTTTATCTCCATCCTTGTCGCCATTGTGGCAAGCCAAATCATTCATCAAAAAAATGTTGCAACCAACAACAATCAGCCAGATTGAAGATAAACTATGAATGGATTGATCCTTGGGAATGGTCATCCACAGTCAAAATATTGTCTCAGTTCTACAACCGAATACAATCACACATAGTGCAACTGACAGTGAAATAATATGGTACTCTCATGCAGTTGAACGGGGGAGTACGCCAATGAAACACTCCTACACTTGAAGGAGGGGATTTCAGGAATAATTTGCAGAGAATTGTCTCTCCTTTCAGCTGACAATGGGGGGAAAATGTCAATGAAATTGACGATGGTTATCAGACTGAAAGTCTCGACAAAATAGAAAAATCAGCCAGTGGGAAGTTTCCGTAGCTAGTGGGCATCTTCAACAGCCAGTGGGAATCAACAAATTTTCTAGTGGGAAGTCGACAACAAAGCAGTAGTGAGAAATTTTCAACACAACAACAGCAACAGTGAGTTGTTTTTGACATCATCAACCAGTGGGCGTTCAAAAAATTTTGTCAGTGGACAAAGGATGTTGATTTAACACAAAGGACAGATGGATCCTTTTGCAACTTGGCATGTGATGGAGTTTTCAATCGAAATTCAGAGATGAATCAAACATGCAGCTAACTCATGGTCTCTTCAGATTGTATTTTTTCAGCATCTAACTTTGGCGGTTTTTCAGGCAATGTTTTTGAGGATCAACATGAGAACTTGGAAGATAGTTCCTCATTATTATTTTGGATTTATCATTGAACAGAGGAATGTTAGCCTCTCTCATAAAACAATAATAAATCCAAAAATAAAATAAATAAATTAAATATTAAAAGCTCGAAATTTGTGCCTAACTCTCTAGATTGAGTTGTTCCTCTAAGATAGGAGTTAGTTTAGGTAGCCCCTATATTGGTGTGTGTTTGGTTGAGAAATTATCTCAACCAAGGTGTCCAAGATAGCACGCACTATCTTGAGACACAGTCTCCTCATCTATTTAATTGTAACACTACATTCTTTTAATTATGAGAAAATATGTGAGGAAGCCGTGAGGCTAAAGCCTTTTCCGCCAATATTTTGTCTCTAGTTTATTATATGTGTTTTATGTATTTTATGTGTGATTTTATTTTCAACACATAATTGTCTAAGTTGCGACGTGTGAAATGCTATATTCGTCGATCTGTGAAGTAGTATGTTTTGCGATGCACGATGAAGCGCTAAAAGAAAGAGTTTGATTTTGCGAAAGGCAAAAGGTAAGGTTAAGTGTTAACCGCGCTTGTAGTAAAGAAAACTTTGGGTTTTGAATTAAGGTCCCACAAAACCTAGTTTAATGTTTATCCCCTGGTTTTATTTACATCGCAATTGAGGAATCGAGAGTTTTGTAGGAGACGGCATTTGTAACATGAAATAAGTTTGGATTTGCGAAATGCCGATTGCAATGAAAGGTAAGGGTTTCAATGCGGTTAAGTCTGGAAGATATATATGATATCATATGTAATATATGATATATATTAAATGTTTTTTGTGGGGGGCAGAGCTTCTTTTTAACAATAAAAAATGGACTTTAATAGTTAATAAAGGGGTTTCGAAAAAAATGAAATGCTGGACGTTTTAGTATTTTGGAAAAATGAGGAAAGGATTGAAGAGAAATGGCGAAAATGGCGAAAAGGATGTGAAATAATTGAAGCATAAGGAGCTAGAGGCCAGATAAAATGACGGAGAGGGAAACTTTCAAAGGAATCAAAACTAGTGCTAACATTGGTAATATAGAAGGAAATATAGTCAGTCCAAGTGCAGTTGTATCATCAAAATGTCTTAATGGGACGTATGGAAAAAAAATTTGCAAAGTGTGCAGCTGCAAGAGATATCAGGTTTGAGCATGGAGGATCCAACCCTAGTTTAATTCTCATATGATTAAATGTCTGAAAGCCATGGTGTTCATAAAAAATTATGTAATTTTGTTTTAATGAAGTCGGATATCATTCATAGTTACAGTAGTGAATCTAGTTTGATAGTAAATATGGTAGTTCTGAAAGCATGGTTGGACATAATCAAACTATTTCAGTTTTGGATGGCCTATGATGGCTACTAGTGGCTAACAGATCTGGTTTCCTACGGGTAGGTTGAGGTCACCAGAGACATATTTTGTAACCTACTTAATAGATGATTAATAGATAATTACTACCAAGTTTACAAAAAAAATATACTATGATAAATTTTGTAATGTGTGATCTAAATTCTTTATTCATTGTTCACATAGACATAGTTTCAATATTGAAAAATACAAATGTAATTATCATCCACTTAAACAATCCATCCATGGTTTTTAAAGGAGTATTCCACTCATCACATTCGAGAATTCAAATATGATAGTACCCACTTATGAGGCCAATCTTGGAGAATAAATTAGCACCTTATAGACAATATAGTAGGTCATCCATTCTAGGTAGCAAATATTTTAACTTCAAAGCACTTGGTCTTTCTAATGGATCTAAAATCCAGACATAACCTCCTTTAATTTCCTCCCTACTTGGGAGAGAGTAAGGTATGTGTGGAACATGGAATCATGCTTTCCCTTATGAAACCCTTTTCTAACAATTATGTGATTTTATCTACCAGATCCTCATTTTCTAGAAGGATCATCCTATAGGTAGCTTGATTTGTAGGTTTGGCAATAGGAACCAAATAAAATTGATGGGTAATGCCCCTTGAAGGAGTTAAGCTAGTTAGTAAGTTGGATGTTATAAAATTTAGATATTGTTGAAGTAATTTATATATATCTAAAGGGATTGTTTAGCTTACATAAGTCATCATTTTCTTGAATATAGACGACATGATAAATCTCACCCTTCAACTCCTTATAGAATTTCTTCCAAACCATGTTAATTGGGGATAAATTTTCTAATTTTGATGACTCTTCTCATTTAAAAGGATTCAAAATACGGTATTTTCCTCCATGTTGTATCTCATATATGTTTTCTCTATGATGTTGAACTACATTCTAGTCAAATTTCTAAGAAATACCCAATATTAAGTGCCAAGCATCCATTGACATTGTGCAACGCATAAATTTATCTTCATAAGGACCAATTTTGAAGTCAACAAATCAAGATTGATTTACAAGAACACTATGATATATTTTCAACTAGTGAAATAGTATAGGGATGTCATTTTGGAATGAAATCAAGATGTAATTTTTTACTGCTTCTATACATACCAAATTATCAGTGGATCCTCAATCTATAATCACCTTGCACACCTGGTCTTTGCATTATTTTTCCTGAAACACATTCTTCCTCTTCCAATCTAGTTTAGGTGCTAATTTATTCCCATAGATCAAGGTCCTCCTCAATATCAAATTATCTCCTCTTTCTAACTCCATTTATTCAATTAAGATATCCTCCCTTTCTAATTTTTGGGATACCATTGTCGTTTTAGTATTTTGTGGAAAATATACAAGCTTATGGGCTTCACTGCATATAAAAAACTTCAATAGCTTCCAACTCCCAAAAAATGATAATCCTCCTCACCTACTACCATAGGCTCTACTAATTTGGAAATATAGCATAACATTATCCAATGGGTACAATTGGAAATTTTTAGGTCCCTATATTACTAGTATAGTCCCTTATTGTTGTTAGTGTAACCCCCTTATTGTTATTATTGTACCCCTGTAACCCCCATATTGTTATTATTGTGCCCTTAAATTATTATTGTTAGGTCGGCTAGGAATACAATGTGGCCCCAATAGGATTACATTGTGGCCCCATGGACTCCTATATATAGAAAGGAGGTTTTGTAATTTGTATCATCCAAGAATTGTTCATTCATGTAATGTATTGGAGGTTGCCACCTCGAAGTGGCTTATTTATAAGGCTTTGATATCTCTTTTCTTCTATTTTTGGAGTTGGCTTCACAAAATTTGGTATCAGAGCTTTGGATTCTAGGGTTTCGCTGCTCCAAACAGGTCATCGTGGCATTTACGCTATAACTTTTTTTCTACGAAGTTTCAGAAGCTAAAACTTTTAGGGTACGAAGAATAAATCCTAAGGAACATCGTCGCAAAATTTCAGAGCTTGGTTCGAAATATTTTCAGAGATATGATCTGTGGAAGGTAGGTCTTTTCGCAGGCTCCTCAATTTAATATAAACAAGTCATCATGGCATTTGCGCTATAACTTTTTTTTCTACAAAGGTTCAGAATCTGAAATTTTTAGGGCATGAAGCTAAAATCCTGAGGAAATTCATCACAAAATTTTAGAGCTTGGTTCACAATATTTTCGGAGATATGATCTGTGGAAGGTAATGCTTTTTCAGGCTCCTGAATTTCATCTCAAAGAGGTGATCGTGGGAAAATCTTCATAACTCTCTCTCTCAGCATCGGATTGGAGTGTCATAAAAATTGGTCACAATTACATGGACTGTAGTTTCTTTGCTATCAATTTCAGAGCTAAAAGATGAAACAGTGACATGTGGCAAGTCGTACAAGTTCACTCTACTGAACGAGTCCATAATTAGGTCATTGTCGGAGATTGGACATAACTTTACCTTGGAGAATCCAAATCAAGTTAGACCTGTGGCATTTGAAAGATAATTTAGAAGGATACCGCATTGCCAAATTTCAGATATTGAAGAGCCACAATCACAGAGATAATCCAATTTCAATATCGATCTCGTCAAAAGCAAGAAAAAGGTGTGTATTTTTTTTTCCGAATTGCATAAGTCTTGTTTGAAGAATCAATTTGAATTGATTCCAAGGGTATACTGTAGAATAGATATCAGTATTGGGTTCTAAAAAATTCCCCGTAAAAATAATTCAACACCCGTTAAGCCTTCAAAATTACAAGAGCAAGTGCTCCAAATTTCGCTCTCGCAAAGAGCAACAAAAAATGAAATGGAAGTTTTGAAGAAAGGCGTGGAAGCGAAGATGGATGGTTTGAAGAATAATATGGATGGTTTAAAGAAAGGCGTGGAATCTAAGATAGATGGCATGGAAGCTGGCATGGAATCTAAGATGGATGACATGGAAGCTAAGATCGATGAAAAAATGAAAGACAACATGGAAAACATGAAAAATGATCTAAAAGCAGACATGGAAAGTTTGACAAAGTTGATACAAGAAATGTTTCCTAATGGTGAAAAGATAGTAGAGGAAACTCATGATGAGAACAAAATAAATGTTAATCGTGACTTCATAAACTCTAATGTTGGTGGGAAGAACCACCATATTCCAAAAATGGATATGAGGAAGTTTAATGGAAAGGATCCTGTAACATGGATACTAGAGATGGAGCAATATTTTGATCTCCATAATGTGCAAAACACACAAAAGGTAAGCATTGCAACCTTACATTTAGAACAAAATACATTTGTATGATATCGATGGCTTTTCTCTCGTAAACAAATTGTCACTTGGTCAATTTTTACGGAGGAAATGATAGCACATTGTGAGGATACAAAGAGCAACACCTTCTTTAGCCAATTGATAAACCTCAAACAAAAGGGTTTAGTGGGGGAGCACATTGAGGACTTCCAAAAATTGAATATAAGGGTAACTGATATTCCAGAGGAACACAGGATTGATCTCTTCATAGGTACTTTAAAGGATAACATCCAACATGAAGTTTTCGTTTTGGAACCTGATTCATTGGAGAAGGCATTCAGGTTGGCAAGAAAAATTGAATGTAAAATTATGGCGACAAGGAAGCCTACCACTCACTTCTATAAATAAGGAAGTGTTGTTATGCCTAGATTTCCACAACCTACAAGGTTGACACCACAACAATTGGAAGAAAAAATAGCAAAAGGGCTTTGCTACAGTTGTGATAGCAAATACACTAAAGGTCATAAGTGTGCTGAGAAGAAATTATTTTACATAGATTGTGAAGAGGAAGAAGAAAATTAACAATATGAGGATATACACCAGGAACCAGCCATAAAAGGGGAAGAAATGAATCCGACCATATCGTGTAATGCACTGGTAGGAATTACCACTCCTCAAACTCTCAAGATAGAAGTACATATCAAGAAGAAAAAGGTAATAGTGTTGATTGATTCAGGTAGCACCCATAATTTTATTCATTGTAAGGTAGCCAAGGAATTGAATTGTTTCCTATACCCAGCACCAAAATGTCAAGTGATGGTTGCAAATGGAGGAACTATAAATTTCTCTATAAAATGCCATAATATCAAGCTAACCATGGGGGAATATGTATTGAATATTCCAATGCTTTCCATTCCTATGGGAGGTGCTGATGTTGTGCGAGGAGTACAATGGTTACAATCTTTGGGGATGGTAGCTTTTAATTTTCAAGGACTTTTCTTGAAATTTTTTTCATAAGGAAAGGAATTCGAATTACAGGGTATTGCAGGGAAGCCAGGAAAGATAATAAGCCCTAATTTCATTACAAAGCTTCTAAAGAAAGAACAACGAGGCGTAATTGCACAATTATGCTCACTAGAAGTTCCAACATCAAAATCATCTATTTCTGCAGATCTCCAACAAGTCTTGGACAATCATTCCAAGGTGTTTGAAACTCCCAAAGGACCCCCACCTATTCGTGATCATGATCATGCTATTCATTTGATTCCAGGAAGTGTTCCTCCAAACATCAGGCCTTATAGATATCCTTACGTCCAAAAGAGCGAAATTGAACGTATGATTGCAGAAATGTTAGAGGCGCGTATAATTCAACCTAGTCAAAGTTCTTTCTCTGCTCCTGTAGTATTGGTACACAAGAAGGATGGATCATGGCGCATGTGTCCAGATTATAGGGAGCTCAATAAGCTCACCATTAAAGATAAATTTCCCATTTCCGTGATTGATGAATTATTGGATGAATTACATGGAGCAATTTATTTTACCAAGTTGGATCTTCGTTCAGGATATCATCAAATTAGAATGAAGACTGAAGATATTCCAAAAACAGCATTTTGAACTCATGAGGGTCATTATGAATTTTTGTTCATGCCTTCTGGCCTTACCAATGCACCTTCTACATTTCAAGGGTTGATGGATTCCATTTTCAAACCCTTCCTTAGAAAATTTGTGCTAGTATTTTTTGATGATATACTAATCTACAGCAGGTCTTGGAAGGATCATGTTGAACATGTTGACAGGGTGCTCAAACTATTGCAGGAGAAACAATTATATGCAAAAACATCCAAATGTTTCTTTCGAGTACAAGAGGTGGAATATCTGGGTCATATTATATCTCACGAGGGTGTTAAAGTAGACCCTAACAAAATTAAAGCCATTAAGGAATGGAAAGTCCCCAAGACAATAAAGCAGTTGCGAGGATTTCTCGGGTTAACAGGCTATTATCGCAAGTTTGTTAAGAATTATGGGAGAATAGCAAGACTTGAACAACATTATTGAAGAAAGATGCATTTTCATGGACTCCTGGCTAACTAAGGCCTTTGAACATCTTAAAGAGTGGGCAATGTGCCTGGGACTTATTAGCGCTAGACTTCATGTGAAACCCTAGTATTTAGGAATGTGGATGCTCCTTGAGAACAGAATTGAGAAGATTTTAGACGCAAAAAGAAGGATGCTACTACTTATTGAGTAGCCGCCAAAAAAAAGGAAAGATAGAACCTGATTTAGAAATTTAGAGGTGAGAAGGAAATGTTAGCAATACTGCATGCACTAAAGAAATGGTGAACTTACCTAATGGGAAGACACTTCAAGGTACTATTGTGCAGCTCACTACTTTGAGCCTCTTCTCCCCCACTTTTCTTGTTAGCCTCACTGTTTCTCTGCGACAGCGTCAAAAGTATATCAAGGGTAGTTAGAGAAGTGTGTTTTCGGGTTGCTATCACGGCGATCATGACAACTATTTGGAATCCATTAAGGGCTCCTCTTCTGGCAACCATGACAGGGAGGCACCTCAAAGGTCTGAGCACACCCAGGATGAGATAGGCTTATCTCTGGAGAATCAAAGGGGCAGAAAAGGCCCCAATAATTCTACCATTGTGCACTCTGAGCCGCCCACTCCTTAGAAAACTGAGCCTCTCCTGGTTCAAGAGGTCACAGAGGAGGATACGGACATGTGGATCATGGATTCATATGGAGTATGGAACAGAGTTCCAGATGCTGAGTACCTAGTCGCTCCTATCATCTGCACAGCCCCCCCTAAGCCTCCATGCATGCCTTCTACTAAGGAGGAAGCCATTGCGCAGGAATATGGATATCGCATCGACTAGGAGGACCCTTCTATAGAGGATGATGAAGGAACATCATGACTGCGCAGCTGCTCAATTCTTTTTATTTCTGTTATTTCAGCACATAATACAGATCTTTTATTGTTATATATTCAATGGAACACTTTGTAAATAATGGTTGTGTGATGCTATTAAGGGTTTGGTTTCCTCTTAGGAGGCAGCCCCAAACCTACGCTATTTTGAAGCCTCTAAGGTTGGGATAGGCTAAGCACCGCTTACCATCTCAGCCCATGGCTATGTAAAGTTTCTTTTGATCTAATATAGCTTAGCCTAACTTATAAAAAAAAACATATAACCAAATATGTTAATGAAACAACTAATGTCCAGATATGGAATACTTGATCCATCTAAACGACTCACACAACTAGGACTCCAAATCCATACTTGTTTCCTGCTTAAAAAATATTCTGCAAATATTTACGAGTAAGATCCACCATGTTTATGGATATATTTGCAGAAACAATTTTTGTACCATGCATTTAGCCTGCTTGAAAAATCTCCAATTTTTTTAACAAAAATATAAAATCTTTGAATATTAATTTTTGCAAGTATTTATGAGTATTTTTACCTTGCAGTTAGTATGCTTCACTAATCTCCAATTTTTTCTACAAAAATGTAAAATCTTGTGTTTGAATGTTACTATACTCTAGTGTGGGAAGATTACAAGAAATGGGATTGAAAAAAGGACGGGGAGACAATGTGGAGGATGTATCGGATATTATTAATTTTTTGTTGGAGATCCTTCAAGAATTTTTTTTTCCAAAGGAAAAATCGTAGCTTCTGTTAATAAAATAAAAGTTACATGTTGTATATGCAATGTGCATATTCAGATCAGCAGTAAAGCTCGTTGTAGATAGCAGTAAATTAGCAAAAATAAATACATCTAATGTGTGTCCGCATAAATGCATGTTGTGTAAAAGCCATCAAAAATCTGTATATGATCCTTTAGGCACTTGATCCGTCGACTTTGGAAATTTTTTTATGAAGGATTCATGTATTTTTTAATTTTGTGATTCTTTCACCTCATGGTTATTTTGGGCAAGCAATTTTAGGAATGTCGGACACTAGTGGATGGGTAAATATACTTTTTATAATTGCACTTCCCATTCCATGATATGCTCTCTTTATTTTTTTATTGTATTTTGAACTTTTACTTTGATTTTTTTTTTTTTACTATAAAAGTGAAAATACTTGGTATCGTATCCATTTAAACAACATCCAAAACTTGAATATAATATTAATATTATAGTTGTTTTGTGTTAAAATATTTTTATATTCAAATTTTATAGATATAAAAGATAAAAACAAATGCCAATGCCTTCGTTTGATTGTTTCTTGAATATGGTGTGAGCAGGTTACATGAAATGTGATTGGAAAATAGATGGGGAGATAATGCAGAGCATGACTTGAATATGATTCATTTGCTATTGGGGATCCTTTCAGCCCTCAATCCATCAACTTTGGAAATGTTTCTAGTAGGGATTCCTTTGGCTTTTAATGTTGTGATTATTTCAACTCATTTTTTATTTTGGGCAAGAAAATTTTTTGGGAATTCTAGACAAGAATTCAGTGGATAGGTAAATAATTTTTTTATAATTGCAATGCCCATTCTATGATATCCTCTCTTTATTGTTGATTGTTTTTTGAACATTTCTTTTGATTTTTTTTTGTATTTTAACTATGAAATTTAAAATACTTGGTGTCATGTCCATTTAAACAACAACCAAAGCTTGAATATCAAATTAGTATTACATGATATTGATTGAATTCCTTTTAATTGTTTTGTGTTAAAATAATTTCATGACTATTAGAAAATTTTACTTTCATGTTGTTATTTTAGCACATATTGTTTATATACTTGACCAAGTTCATGCATTAGAGAATAAAATGTAGTTGCGAATAAAACGACAAGGATTAGACATAACACCTCATATTATTTTTCACAAGCTATCTACAACTTGAGCTTTTAAGCATGTAACTTAGTTAGCATGATAATATCTTAAGCTTTCCTTGAAGGTTGAATATTGATTTACTAAGTTCGTTTCCATGGTGGCGTTTTATTTGCTTTATTTATATAGGTCATTTGGACACATAATGGCCACTATCTCCTAACTAAAGAAAATTTGTTCAAGTTTCTTGCTTTTATGGGGAAAAATGGCTTTGAAATTGATGATGTTGAGGTATATGTCATATAAATATTTTATAGTCTACTTTAGTTTATATTCTAGTGTTCATCATATCTCATGTCTTACACTCTGCACTGTATCTTCTTTTGTTTTCAGAAAAGGAACTTAGAAGTCAATATTGATGGTAGGAAGAAAGAATTGAAGAAAGAGAACAACAATAACACTAGAGCGAAAAATGCAAAGAGAGAGCGAGAGAAGAGAACTGGTCTAGTGATACCCTTAGAGACAATATCCCACAGAAGACACATACATAGAGACTGATGGTCAAGTATTCAGAGATAGATGAATTCACATGCAATTCCTCGGCAACACAATGATAATGTTTTGAAGTAATGAAACAACATTTCATGTGTAAATTGTTGTCCAACCAAATTTCAAGTTGGAAAGTCATATTGTAATATTTGACAGTTTATATAATATAATTTGTGGTTGAAATTATTTATAGTTTCACTTGATATTGTTTAGTATTGTAATTAAGATATTTAACTTTGTGTTTTTATATTAAATAAACATGCACATTGTATGATTTTTTTTTTAATTTAGTTGCAAAATCATACTAATTAATTTATGTTGATTAATAATAAACATATAAAATCAATCTAAAACTACTAAATTAGTAGTTCATATTGATTAATGTTGAACACATATAAAATGAATATATGACTAAATTAAGTGTTTATAATGATTATTAATTAAAGTAAATGAAATGAATATAAACTACTAAATTAGTCGTTTATATAATGAATATGAAATTATTAAAGAAAAATAAATTACTACTGCAAATGATAATTTTTTTATTACAATGATGACTAAATTTTGCATATATACGACTATTAGTAGCTAATTTAAAGTATCTTATAACATGACCAAAATTTATTCATATTTCTTTGGTCATTAATTGGTTCAAATGATTACTAAAATTTGCAAATATATGACTATTAGTAGCTAATTTACAGTATCTTATAACACGACCAACATTTTGGTCATATTTATTTGGTCATTAATTTGTTTTTTCAGGTGATCATATAGTAATATATTTTGTTGTATATTTGGTCATTAATTGTGATAATTAATGACTAAATTAATAACCAAATTTATGGCTAAATATACTACTAGACAATGAAATTGAGACAACTAATTAATGACTAAGATAAAAATGACTAAAATTTGGTCGCGTTATAAGATACTGTAAATTGGCTACTACTGGTCACTGATTGAAAAATAGTCATTTATATACAAATTTGAGTCATTTTTTTAGTAACTAATTAGCCATTTTCTACTAGTGTATATTAGCATGGATAAGATAAGATATTGATAATTTTATCCCTAAAATTTTATATTTTTTTGCAAATAGATAATATTTATATACAAATTCAGGGCACCACACCCTGATTCCTAAATTTAGGATCATTTCCACACCTACATATGAACCTTATGCCATTTATGATCTCCACACATGTTTTTGTGTAACATTTTTTAATGGGATTTATTCTTGTGTAACCTTTTTTAATGTGTTTCTTTGGTGCGTCAAATGCATGAGAATATGTCTCAGTCTATTTGGCATTGTGCAAGCTCTTTTTCCTAAAAAAAACCACTCCAATGCTAGTAATTTCTCCTACAAGGATTTGCTAGAAGTGGAAAAAGTAAGTGATGTTGTACATTATAAGAATGCTACTCTCATCATCACCAGAACATGCATATTACATATGCGTACATCAGAATAGAGGTTTTTTTGAACAAAATAAGTATTTTTAAACCATAGATTGTAGCAGATGCATCAATATTAGATCCCCAAACTTATATAACAATCACAAAAACAGTTATTTTTATATGATTCCTTCCATCATGTTGAAATAGCTCTTTCATAGTTTATTATACTCTCTATAAATATTTTCAAGTTTTGCAAGTTGGGATTAAATCATTAAACCTTACCCAACATTCAACTAGAAAATCTTGAGCACCTTCCACAAGGCAAGCATGTGTAGGTAGCATCTCCTTGATGATTTTAGTCTTTGATCCATCTTTTTATCCTCATCTAGAAGGAAAAAAAAGTGTTGTTGTGGAAAACATCAACACTCAACTTTTCTCGTTGGGGATCTGATATCCCTCTTAGTTCACTAAGATTTAATCCTACCACTCAATTGAAATCATCACCACAAAATAAAACATGGCATCTCTGGTAATTCCTATTGGTAGAACTTATTCGTAGCATGCACAAGTATTGCAGGGGTGTAATTATGGGTTTTAACATTGGCTTCATATTGTGACACCATTATCTAGCAGAATGCTGAGAATACTTGAACTTTCTAGTAAAATCTACAAAATCAACTATAGATTGTAATTTGACCCTAGCCTCCATGGACTTGCTTGAAATATATTGACTATTATTGTGACTAAAATAACATGAATGAATAGAATTGATAACAAATTCTTCGAACACTTATTCAAAAATCACTAGACAAAGATTGAAAATGAAAAGATAATTATTGAATGAAACTGAAATTTAATGTGGAACCAAACATGAAACATAACAAACCAAAATTTTCAACATGAACTTACTCATAAATAATCCTATACATGAACTTACTCATAAATACTCCTATTATACATTATGAAAGATACAAAATGTTAGAATAAATCTTATTTTAGTGCAACCACCTAAGGATCGCATCAGAAACACAAGATATTATTTTGTAATCATTAACAAACCAAATAAAGGAGACTATTGACTATGTGTTAAAAGTGAGTGGCATTCCACAAATTTCCCTACTAGTGAGTGGAAGTGAAACTTCAAAATGTATGCCTTTAAAGATCATAATTGGCAGTTGAGGTCTTTGTAGACCTTCACTTTAAAAACAACTTACATCCAAGTCTCAATATAATCCATGTATCTTATGTGGCATAGGGTGGGAGGTACAAAACATAATCAATTAATACCTCTTTGAGGAGGTAAAGTTTTTTATTATCTTGGACTAAACCAATGCTTTTAATACAAAAATAGAGGAGCATGATTAAAAACTATTTTCAAGTCTTTGTTGAATACATAAAACTTAATTCCTCTTTTCCTTGAAATTCATGTTATACAATATACTTCTATGGTGGGAAACGAGTTATCTTTTTTATCTTGTTGCACATGGGAATAAGTTAATAACCTCCTCCTCTTTAATCCATTAATATTTAAAACCCTACTCAAAAGTAATACCAACCTTTGATGTATCCATTTGTTATATCTTTGATACCATATCCTAACATTTTTGCAAGGTTTTTACAAATAAGTTATATAACACGTGTTCATACTTGATAAAGGAATCATTATTAACTTGCAATTTTGGTATTTTCTCCATTTTAGTTGACATGTCATGTGGTTTACCTATTAAATGTGTTAAATTTTTGCTTTATTAATAGTTCAAACCCAATAAGAGGTATATTATGTACACCTCCAGAAACTTTAACATTCAAATCATTAGGCAGAGGCAGGTCTCATTCTACATAAGTTTTCCTTTAGCCTAAAAATCTAGCTATTGTGTAGAATATCAGTACTCAAAAATTACCCAATGAGGGGTTCATGGAGGTATTATTCATTTTATTTATAGTGGTTACAATGTTTGTCTTTGCTAAACAAATTTTTTTTAATTTAATGCCTCTTTAGGGATCTAAAAATCTTCTCTAGAACGCCAAAGGTTTTTTGTTGGTCCTTCAATTTGAACTGGAGCATATTATGACATCACATAAGATTCTTTTAGGTTCTTTACTTACACATTTTCTATATTTTCAATCACAATTGTTGGAGACAGATAAATTTTTTGCAAAAGAACCTGAAAAATTGATTGTTAAGATAGTGTTTTAGGAAGATACTTAAACAAATAGAAATTACTTTGAGTGGGTAAATGAGTACCAATGACTAAAAAAAACAAAGCAATATCTAGCGGGAAAAAAATAAAATCTATAAAAAATATTAGAGACTTATAATAAATTTAGAAAGAATGCTTCAAATAATTTGAAATGCCCACTAAATACCTCTTCAAAAGACTCTTTTCATGGAGGGTTAGAGAGGTAAATCATGGGGGGTCAAGGAAATTACCTCTAAATACATCTTAGGCATACAGGAAAGGAACAAAAAAAGCATCAAAGGACAAGATCCCTTAGTTTTTTATAAAATAAATTTGGTTAATGCGTGATTCCTATTAGAAATGGAGCTTGCTCTAATTTGGGGTGAAATGTTCATCACTTCCAAAAAATTAGTTATAGCATATGCTTTATTGGTTGTAATTCTATGTGTTTGGAAAATATTTGAGAGTAAAAATCTTACCTTATGTCTAATTTAGTCTTTTTCATAGTTAACAGCTTACTAAAAAGTATATGAATATCATGTTTGATATATATGTGTGTTGTTTAGGAAATTTTTGTAGTTTCTCATGACCTAAATGATGTTAATATGCTCTTGTTTCAACAGGCCTAGAATGAATCAATGTGATGTTAGTGAATATTCAACCATGTAAGAAATTAACGAGATATATGGAATACACCAAGCCAATGTCATATGGAAGAAAATAAGGACAAAATTAAACATCCAAGTGGTCCTCTTTCTAGACTCTAAACCCCTCTTTAATATAAAACAAGTTGAGTCGGTTCGATACATAAAATATTTAATGCTAAGTGAAATTTCTAGCATTTTAAGAAAGAACAAGCCTAAGGATTTAACTCATGAATTTTTCAAGCTCAATTAACCACTCAAGTTCTCTTTCAAATAAGAATAAATATAGCTTTTTTAGGAGTAATAGCTCAACTATGGTAGTTCAATATTCTCTAGAATAAATTCAAGTAGGCAGAGGCATATTACAACAAGAAATTAAGGGGAATGGTGTTGTAATGGAAATTGACAAATTTAAACAGCAAGAAAATGGAAGTTGAAACATAATGTTTCTAGTAGAAGTATGTATTTGAAAATCCTTTCTTGTGAATTAATTTTCACTTGGTAACCCTTTTCTATGTACTTTGTCACTTATCCATGATTTTATACACTTGTTACATTTTTACTCAAAATTTTCCTGTCATTTTGGTCATTTGTTAAACAATAATAAAGCTATATTATCTTGAGTTTTCTCACAGTGACCTATTCATCCTTTTTAGCAAAGAGAAATGTGGGGTAAAGAAAGTGCAAGAATGAAGTACATATTAAATTTTTATCTTGCAATTCGAGGTTTATTGGTGAAGCTCAAGGGTTTTCTAGAGTTAGGGTTTCACACTAAAGGATACAGCGAAACTAAGGTTTACGATGGATCCTAGAATATAGTGAATAATTATCCTTATATCTCTTGTGAGAGAAGAATACTAGGGTTTTAAAAACCTAGGTGTTACTTGGTATGCTTGATTGAGGAGAATATGAGACATCTAGGACACTTTTGAGGGACAAGGACTAATTTTTAGTGTTGATGCTAGCTTGTTTTGGATCTTTAACATAAGTGTTACACTATATGCTTGATTGAGGAGAAGAGGAGGAATATAGGATAGTTGTGGGAGACAAGTGTTGAAGCCAAGGAGGACTTTCCAATGTTGATGCTATCTTGTTGTGGATCTTTTGTCATGGATAGGGTTTTACTAGTTTTTTCTAGGAAGGGTTTCAAGAGATAAATATTGTACCAACATAGTGATAACTGTATGGTATGTACATGTACTCGATTTCATTTACATATATATGAAGTTAGAAGTTGTCCAGAATTGTGTAATTGTAGATTTGATTTCTATCTTACATCATTTTCTTGGTCTATATACTTGGTGTTACTAAGGTTACCTTACTAAAGTGTCCACTTTATAGAGGTGGCACAATGTGGTGAGGACATGTGGATGGGTTGCAACGTGTTAGCGATGTGTCATCTATTGAAGATGAAAATATAGTAAAACTTCTTAGAACCATAATTTTTTTTCTAAAACTCATTTTTTGATGAAATATATGTCATGGGAAAGCTCTCATCGAGTAGAATAAGATGTTGACTTGATAAATGAGGTTTGGGATATTTGTAGGAATAGAAAAAATTGCATATACTACCTCCTTAAATTCACCTAAAGGGTTGAGTTGTTACATTATTTGATTGTTATATTGAATACCTTATGAATGAGAGGGATGAAAATAGGACCTCTAGTTTTTCAGGATTTTATCTTAGTATCCTTCGATGTCCTTAGATTTCCCTTTTATGATTTTCTTAACCCCAATATCTTCTAAAGAGAAAATATCTTCCTCTACAATAAAGTTTTGAATCTTGTCCATAACATTAGGGGATTCATAAAGCTTTTTGTATTAAAAATTCCATTCTATTAAGGAAATCATATCATTTTGTTTTTTTTTTAGTTATAAATTTCCTCTATGATTTCTTAGGGTTGAGATTATATAGGTGTAAAATCATTCTCTTGTTTTTTGTTTATATAGTTTTTTTATTATTATTTTAATTAGGCCTTTGTACATATTTATATTTTTAGAATCATACCTAGTTGTTCTTCTACTAATTTTACACACTTTATCATATGAAGGGTTGTCTATTATATTTTCCTTTTTCCATGATACCTCAATGGAGAACTTGTTAGGGAAATAGACAGATTCATTATAAAATAATGATAAGGGTCTTTAATATTGTCCTTATTTTATAGGAGTTTTAATTCATTATTATCCTTTAGTAAAATATTTTCTTTGTTGTTGTAAAAGATGGATTATTTTTTATTATCATAAGTATCCTCTATTGGGATTTTGTGCTTGAAAAGGCATGGAAATAGGGTTAAAGGTTTGTAATATATTTTAAGCTCATGATCTTATAATATTTATAAATTTACTATTTTGTTATAAATTGGTTTAAATATTATATCACATCATCCATGACATTGTTACTAAACCCATGGATACAAGTCATACAATTAGATTTTGGCTGATTCATTAGACCATTGCAAATTATTTGATTTGAGAACTATAGTGCTTGATCATATTAGACAAGAAAAAATTGTCAACTAAGTATTTTTATAGCTTATTTTGTGTCTACCTTTTAAATCAAGGTCCTAATCTAGCTATAGAAAAATTAGTGTTGGAATCATTACTTAAGATAATGTCTTGACCAGTTGTTGTTCTAACATTAAGGTATCAAAGTAAGAGGATATTTCATTGATTTCTCATAATATTCTAGGCCATTATTAGGACATTTTTATCTAAATTTTCATATATAATGTTAATAAATAAAATATCTATTTGTATGTACTAATTGAGACCGTATTTGTAAAAAAAATTATGTTTATGTGATAATTTATGCCTTGACTCCCTCTATGATAAGATCTCGAGTTACATAGAAAGAACAAGGCAAATATTTCAATGCTAGGTACCTTATATTATTCATGTTCCCAAGTTTCAACAAGCAATATAATGTCAATTCCAACTTTGCATGTGACCCTTGCTCCATGGAGAGTCCTAGAAATTCCAAGAGAGGATATGAAGCATCACAAATTCCTATTTGTTGTTAAATTTTTAGTCCTTATCCCTGATAATAACATTTATATTCCTATTTATTGCATATTTTACTTCTTAGCTTCTTTCACCTTGTTAACTTCATTCTATAATAAAATTAATCTTTTAAAATGAGGTCTTCATTTATAAATATCCCTAATCCTTTTTTATTAAGTATATCATATTTATGATAATTAGAGCTTACCTTTATGTTAATCAACCTATTTTTATGGTAAATGATTTTTCCCAATATCTTTTGTTCTATAAGACAAGTTTCTTCAATTTGAAACTTATTATTGCTAGGTTCAAGAATATTTTGTTACATTCATAATCTAAATTTATAAGCATATTCATTTAATAATTGATGGTTTTAATATCCAATTTACCTTCTAAACTATTGGGGTCAAATTGTAATTTATATTTTCTTTTATCTCTCTAATATTTTTCTTCAATTTAGATTTTTCTAGATTGCCAACATCTCCTTCTTGGGAACCTATTTTTTCCATTTCATGACTTTGATTTTCCATTTCTTGTAATTTAATCTCCACTTCCTATAGCCAAAAATAATATTTTATTATCTATTTTTTATTAATATTGTCTTCAAAATATGCAATCATATTATCAAACATTATCTCTAGATTTATTTTAAATTTAGTTTCTCTTTATTCCTTGTGCTCTTTGATGATTTTGTATATTTATAAATACTATATACAATTACAATGCTTAGTCTCTCCTTTAAAGTATTTGGTAAATGGAATGAATCGTTCTTGTTGAAATAAAGAATTAGAGAGGGAAAATAACTATAACCAATATTGGGATAAGAAACTTGTGCACCTAATGAGGACAATATTTGTACCTCTTTAGTGTGATTATAAACACACCTCAAAATTTTTTAAACGGTTGTGCTTGAATGTGTCCTAGTTCTACTTGATGAGAAATATACTCACTAATGGCTCTAAATATTCTATCATTTCCTAGATTAATTTATCTGCAAAGGTTCAGATAGTATTGTGGATTATTATTTGCTTGAATTAATATTAGCTTTGTAGATTTTTGGACCATTCTTATCCCATATTAGGTTTACATTTTGTATATATGTTGTTATTTTAAAACCTTTATATAAGCAATGCGCACACAAAATATTAATAAAATATAAAATAAACATTAACATTCACACGCAATACTCAAATATTTATCATGGAAAAAAAATTTAAACATTAAAATCATCAAATGTTTAGAGTCACAACTCTAACTCTCATTGGATTAACTTCATATCACAATATTTTGTCAAGAGGTGCTCTACAACCCATTATAGGAGAGATGTGTAGGTATTAGACATTAGATGTAAGGATTTTTTTAATGTTGGCTTCATAGGTATCCATTAAAAATTAAAAATGGAAAAAATATAAATTAGTAAAATTAATCACTTGGGGCGATGTTGAAAATATTTAAATTATTTTCTATGCAATGCACCAGCAGAAGCATACCAATCTTTTTATCAGACTGATTGGAAAGGGAATTTGAGTGTTCCCCAACACAAGAAATGATCTTAATTGAATCTGCATAATAAAAAATAATAATATGTCTAATTGAAACTAATATGAGATAAAATACAAATAAAATTAAAATTATGAGTGTATGTGATCATAGGTATATTCTTCTCTGTTTAGTGGCATTTCTTTTAGTATTAAGTGTACTAAAGAAATGTGGAATGCATTGTGTGTTGACATAAGTGTTGAGAGTGAGATGATGAGGACAATTGAGTGTCATAGCAATGGAGATATGGGATGATAATGAAGAGAAATGCATCACCATCTTTCCAAAGGCACCTCTATAATACTAGAGGTAGTGAATGTCCTCGGTTATATGAAATGTCTTATTGTTCATGAAATGTCCTATTGGCGGAATGCATTTTGTGTTGACATAGGTCTTGAGAGTGAAATGATGAGGACAACTGAGTGTCATAGCAATGGAAATATGGGATGATAATGAAGAGAAAGGCATCACCATATTTCCAAATGCACCTCTATAGTACCAGAGGTTTTGAATGTGCTCGGCTATATGAAATGTATTATTGTTCATGAAGTGTCCTATTTATGAACATTCGTAATGTTATCATTGTTGAATTTTTTTGGATTTGTTTTCGTTAATTTTGTTACCAATTAAATAAAGATAATGTTATAATTACAAATTTAATTTATGTAATTTATAAAGTTAAAGTGTGATTGAAATTTAAAAATTTGAATTTATTTATGTAATAAAAACATATTTTAAACAATTTAAAATCAAAATCTCACTCACGATCACAAACTCAAATGTAAAATAATTAGACAATATTTACAAAATGTCTTGTTTAAACTAACTTCTATCACCAAACACATACATAAACCGCTTTGAAACTTCTAGATCTCTCTTCCATGCATCTCAATTCTCCAAATAATTTCTTTAAGCTACCTTGACTTCTTCACTAGAACTACAACCTTTACAACACAATTTCCTGAACATTAACTTGATATCCGCAATTATCTTTACATTTCCCTTGGTACATTTCTATGTCTTCAAGGAGGATTTGGCTTCTTAAATTTGTCCTTTGTGTTGTGTAAAATAAATTTATCTTTTATCCTTCTGAGGATTCGATGTCATCACATTCATAACCTGTCGTTGGTAAAAACTATGGAGAAACTAGCCTGCCAAAAGGATTGAATATTCATGTAATATTCAATATTCTATTGAATATTGAATATAAAAATATGGAACAAAATCTTTTTGGGATTTGCAACTCCTCAAATTTTAAAATTTTCATTGACATGTAGTATGCAAGTACTATGGAGAATTTTTAATTTTCAATTAAATGTTATAATACAAATTTATAAAATAAAATTTAGCATGCCTAGATTTGTCTTTTGCCCGTCAAAATATTCGATGTCATCGTTTCATTCACCTGTCATTGGCTTTATAAAAGTACTCTGCGAAAGTTTTTTATTCTCCATTGAATATTAAATACAAAAATATGGAACAAAATTCCATAGGGTTTTGCAACTCCTCAAAGTTTTTAATTTTTAATTAAATATTATAATACAAATTTATGAAAAAAAATTGGAAAAAAAAAATTACAAATCCTCAAATGTGAAATAATAATTATTTAACAATTATAAAATTATTTATTTCATAATAAATCAGCTTAGATTTTATTTAATTCCAGATCTACCAAGCTTTGAGAGAGATCAAATCTCTTTTCACTTTAAAAAATAATTTGCATCTCAAGAGATTTAATCCATCTCATAAATAATAAATAAATAAATAAAATCTAAATTAATATATAACATTCCATATTATCCGAAACCCCATTCCATTAACTCATATTAAATTTCTTATAAATATAAAAAACAACATATGTTATAGGTTACAATAATTCTTTGTCTAAATTATTTTTAGATTCTATATATCTTCCTCAAGATTACTCTTTGTTAAATTAGTTTTTATTCATCTACCTTGGGATCATTCCTTACCTGAAATTAGTATCTATGAATTTATAGAAGGATCGTGTCTTTTCCTATATATTAACCTCAAATAATATACACAAATCCTCAAATTGTAACAACTCCACTTACCCATATATATATATATATATATATATATATATATATATATATATATATATATATCTCATAATTGATACTTTGTCGTTGGTGAATTTAATACCTTTCACCATATTACGATGTTCTCCTTGAAGTGTACTCTCTGTTGTTAATGTTTTTTTTTTAACTTATGGTTTCATGAACAGAATCATTTTCTGTGATTAATGATCCTTTTTCCATGTTAATGATTCCCCTTTCACTTTCAGCAATGACTATCCTTGTCAAGTACCTACTTTTGTTATAATAGAAATCTTATTTTACTATTAATTTATCCCCTTAATTTCTTATGCTTACTCTAGCATTGTTGGTTAAAACAGCCACTTTCGTTTTAATCTTAGAATATTTAACCATATTCAAATATTATACTTATCTTAACCACTATTACCATTCTACATATTTTCTTGATCCCTTATTCCACTTATATCATATGTTTCAACCCTTAATAATCCACAAGAGTTAACATTGAAGTTACTTATGCATATATGAACTATAGCATTAGATTCAAATTTGAATTATATCACCTAATCCATATAAGAGAATATACATAGTGTTATTAATGAATATCGTAGAACATGTTATGATACCTCTAATATACCTTAGAGCATCTTTATAATTCTATTTATCGTTTTCCACTTAGCCTACTTTTCGAATATTTGTCATTCCATTTATGGCTTAGACTAAATTTGAATTTCGGAAATGGAAGTTATACTATACATACTTTTATGAAATTCTCTTCATACCTTTTCATCATAGTCATATACCTACCTAGGATATGAATCGAACTCCTACATTAAACTTATCACTTTGTATATAATTCTTAGTTGGTTTATCACTTTGGAATACATATTAAAATGTCAGGATTTAATATATTAATGTATTAACCCATACTTAATGTATTGAAATTTCTCAATCGTTTTTGGGATTCGAATTTATGGTAATCATATCTTAAGGACAGTGGTTTTATTACATTTCATTGTTCATGAAGTCACGTATTAATGAAGGTGCCTTTGATCATTAACTCAATCACATGGCCTTGGGATATTTTGATCTGCTTGTGGATTGGATTCCTAACACGTTTATGGTCAAGACGATATCGTATATCTGCTTTGGTCATTTCGATGAGTTACCCTCTTTTCATAATTTCATTTTCAATTTGCATTCTGGCAACCCTTGGCTCTGATTCTCCACACTGGCCTGTTGAAATGGTTGTTGTCTCTGTGTTGGCATTAGTGTTATACCTCTTCCTGCATGTAATGATTCATCATTTTATCGATTATGCCATCATTTAGTTGTTCTTCCTCTGTATATTTTTCATTGTTATTTGTTTTCAATTTCGTTTTCCTCTACAACTAACATCTTCTTTCTTTAACGATTGTAGGGTTTACATTCACTTGGTATTTTTTGCATTCTCATACGCCTCGGCTTCCTGATGAAGTGAGGTAACGTATTTTTTTCAACGTCCAGGTAAGGATTTGAACCCTCAGTTAACTTTAATATTATTTCTTCTCGTATTCATACAAGACCGTGACTGTAATTTCTTCACAGCGTAGCGACTGTAATTTCTCCATAGCGTAACCGTAGTTTTATTCCCTACCTTTTGTATTGTATTTTCCTAACGATCTTATTGTAAATTAAATCTCGGTTTGGTTGTTTATTTATTTTTATAAAATCATTAGTGTATTAAGTATTGTTACATCATTTTCGTTAACATAATTACAGAGCCGAGATTTTTCCTCTAACACAGCTTTCTCTGTATTTCATTATCGTTCCCCAAGTAAATGGTTTTTCGTTTTTCTTTTTCATTTACCATTTGGTATAGAGATCTGAATATTGGTGTTTTTCATTCAATTTATTTTCTTCCTTGGGTTATTGCAAATATTTCTTTTCGTTTAATTTCTAGGGAAGAAATAGATTTATTTTCCGTTGTATTGGGCTTAACTCCCTTACGAATTTTTCTACCTCCTAATTCGTATTTATAAATGAAACCCCTAGAAGTATTTGCAGTATCTGAAATTAATTATGTTTTCAGAATGGCATTTTTATTCTTGGCAAGTGTCATTCAAACTTGTTTTTATTTTTCCTCTACTATGAATACATTATTTGACTTTCTTATTTCATTGGAAATTAGCACGACTACAGTCATTTTTCCTTCATGAAATTCAACTCCCGAATTTACACAGTAACCCCTGTTCAAGTAAATTGAATTTTGCTTTATTCTATCCCTTTACCCTGATTTGTAGGATGCTTAGTTTAATGAACTTGACGTTCCTTTCATTTGAATTTTCGTCATAGTTAATTTAATACAAAAATATCATTACAATATTGTAGAATTATATTCTTTGTTGAACTTGTCGTGATTTGGTTTGAAATTTATTTTGAGTGTTTCTTACTAAAACCTCTGATTTTATTAATTTCCTAGAATTAATAAAATGATGGTTTATATAGGTCCTCTTGATCATTTGCTAAGATCACTTCAAATTTTTAATATTTACTCTGTCAACGAGAACAAAGGTAATTTCATTTTTCTCTTGTCATATTGTTTCCAGTTTAATCTTCTATACAAGTAAATGCATGAGATCATTAATTTTTCTTTTATCTATGTACAGGGTTGGTTCCACTTCTTAAAATAGAATAGTTAAGGTAATTTTCTAAATTCATTTACCCTTTTCAACTATTTCTATGTTATTAAACTCTTTGAGTTAATAAATATATATATACTAAGTCTTGTATATATGGTTTTGTGCAGGTATTCCACCACTCTTATTTCACTATTCCTCAGTTTGAATAATCATTTTTGTCAACCTTTGACAGTGTTTTTCTTCTAATTACAGGTTGGTCCATATTATCTACAGAATTCACTCTCCTAAATTCAGAGCTATGCTCACATTTATAAATTTGTTGTAAATATTTATGTGGGACCATGGACTTTTTCAAGAATTTATGGCATTTTTAATGTAATTCCTATCACGGACAATATCATGGTTAGGTTATAACTGTAACGATACATAGTCATTTGCTATCATTCTTTTAAAATGAAATTATTTACTTCATTACACTAGATTGTTCTTGTACTAACCTCTAGTACTTTATGTGTATATTATTTTTAAATTTCTATGTCAATGAAAGAATGAATGATTATATGTACTCCTCTGGTTACTACATAGCAAATGTTTAATTTAATTTTGTGTAATCATGTTTTCTAAGAGAGGAACAATTTTCTCTTTATGTGCCTATTTTTCTGTTCAATGATTTAATTACACAATTATTAAATAAAATATTTTACCTTCTTTCCACATGTATTTATATATAATTTCTGTGTATACAGTTTAGATGTTTACAACCTAACCTCATATTTAAACCATATTACTGTGGTTTAGACATTCTAGTAGGTTTATTAATTACAAATGTCTATGTAACTATACAGATTGACTATATCTAATATAGTTGTTTTCTGTTAAATACATCACATTGTATAAATCAAAATTCTACAGAATTTAATAATTCGGAAGAGCTAACTTTCCACTTCCTTTAACTACATTATAATAAATACAGAAAGATAAATTCTAACTTACTCACATTAATAATCATTACTCTAACTTTCATTACCATTATAATTTCATAATACACAATCAAATTACTTGTGCATACCAATTTTTGTAAGACTATTTTCCACCCAACCTTGAGCTTTCTCTCCACATCTCCCCCCGAGCAGAGACCAATTCCTCCAAAGTATTGACAACTTCTTGTCTACCCAGGAATGGCTTATTTAAGCTTTCTTTCCCTTCAGCAAGTTTCCATAACTACGTTCAGTTAAATTAGGATGTTGTTTTCCTTTTTTCCTAGGCTTTACTTTTGCTTTTTCCACAAAAGTACTTTAAAACGAGCTTTTTCCTCTTTCTAGTTTTATTTCACCTCTTCTCAGTAACTTTCCACTTTAATGAGGTATCTTTTGGATTTTTATCTCCAATATAATATTTTAAATTTATTTTATTTTCTCCAAGGATTTTTGGAGAATCTGGGAAAGTCTTTGGATTTAATTCCATCCTCATAGACTTAAATTTTTGGCCTCCAATATACTCTAATCTTTGCACAATAATTAAAATTTCACATTTATTAGAATTAAAAAATATAATATGTCCACAATTATTTTTTTCCTTTAGGTCCATTCAACCTTTAGGATTGTTCACCTATCTAATAAAAGCAGTAAAACTAGGGATATTTCACAAATATTACTATGGATCTACCTTAGGGTTATATTTTTCGCGAAAAATATTAATCTCATATAATAGACACAAAGCTTATATGACTATTCCTCAAATTAGGTGTAAATTTTAGGTGTAAATTTTATAGTTAAGGATCATGTCTCTTCCTATATATTAACCTCAAATAATAAATAATGTACACAAATCCTCAAATATTACTATGGATATACCCTTAAGGTTGTATTTTTTTGGAAAAATATTAATCTCATATAATATGTCTATGGATATTCCTCACATTAGGTTTATATTCTATATTTATACCTTAGGACTCAAATATATATTAGGAATAATAAACACAAATCCTCAAAAATAAAGATTCTAATAGGATTATCTCTATGGATTTACCTCAAGATCGTGCCTTTTCCACGATATATTAAACTCAGATAAATTAAGTGGGATTTTTAAAATATTTCATGTTTAATACCTGAAGATCATGTCTTTGTCGAGATATATTAAACTCAGAAAAATTAAGTGGGATTTTAAAAATATTTCATGTTTAATATTATATAATAAAATAGAATATTTGTAGTTACTTTCACCGGAGACTACATAATATCTAATATGGTATCGTAAAAAAATATAATATTTGTAGTTACTTTCACCAGAAACTACATAATATCTAATGGATTATACTCACTTTAGCGGTATTTTAAAATGTTTTTAATATAATTACTTAGTCTTAATTTTTTCAATAATAATTTTAAAGATAAAATCTAGCCAATAGGTTCTGTTATTTTTTTTTTCATATTTGTAAATTTTTAATTATTTTTTTATATTTATGTGTAAACGTTTAATGTTTGAAATATAAAATATTATTTTTTTAAGCAAACACTTAGTGTGGAATGAAAGAGAACTCAAATGTTAGGCTTTGTATCTAAAAGGAATATCAAATTATGTGTACTTTGTGATGAGAGTAATATGTTTTTAATTGATTTTTGGGTAAAAATTTATTAGTGCATATTAAAATAGAGAAACAAACTAATCCCAAGTACTTTAATATGAAATTATTTTATTTTCTATCATTAAATTTTAAGATTATGATACTTTTATCAGTGTTATTTTAATCGATGAAAAATATTTTTATGAAATATTTTTCTTACATTAAGTGTGTGGGTCAAATCATATGTGTTACAATTTATACAGAAAAGCATGGTAAAAAATATAAATGTATAAAAACAAATTGTCAAATATTGCATTTAATGTGCATAATCGTCTCAATTAAGATATTGAAATGGTTTTTTTATTTATATCAAGATATTGTTTATTATACTTGAAAAAAATCCTCTTGAACCTCATTTGGAATATTTTCCCTATGATAACCTCTCCACATATACAATTTTGATCTACCTCTAAACAAAGTTTTAGATTGCTGATATTTTTATAAATATGGTGTATATCAGCATTAAAGAGGGATTTTTTATATATGAAACAAGGTTTATGTGATTTTTATAGGTATCATATATTCTAAATGCTTTGGGGTTTATTTCTCCTCACTCCATAAGCCCTATTAATTCCCCTCTCCACATATATTTTGCAAGTATCAAGTTTAGCTTGTACCTTGTAGCTAGTTTTGCTACATTCTTTTAGTTGATAAGCCTATGAAAGCCTATATCCTTCTCTTCATGAAATTTCTAGCTCCTTTTCTCTAGGAAAACCCTATCTCATTTTCTTCATCTACATACCAAAACCCTAAGCCTTACCTCTACACATTGTATCCCTTCCTCCAACCACAAAAACAATCACGACAACACCAATAACTATGAGGACAACCACAATGACAACTAGGTATTTTATTTTATATAGAAATATCAATGATGGGGTGAATCTATTTGAAATTATGTGTTTTCTCTATGTATCTTGTAAAAATATTATATTTTTAAGTTTTCATAAGTAAGAGTATATTGATTAAGTTATTGTCCATTGTTGACCATATTTTTCCTTCTTATGACAATGTCACATAATGAAGTCATCCTTATAACTAAACAAGGATTTCTTAGGTCTAACATAATTTTTTCGATAATGGTGTTAGCTATTTCATTGTTAATTTAAAAAGGAAAAAAAGCACAAAGCTAATAATAATGATAAGACACTTTCTACTAAGTAAACTATAAGACATAGTTATAAATACAATGCAAGATGGACCCAATAAAAAAAAAAAAAATGAGATCCATGTTATCCCTCTTAATTCATGGTTCCTTTTGGGGCTTCTTTCCTATTCACAACTCTTTTATCCTTATATTTATCAATATTATTGTTACACTAAACCTCTACAATTGTCTTCTCTAGCCATCCTCTTAAGTAAACAGTATAAGAGCTTATTTGTTCATTACAACTACTCATTGAGGTTTAGAAAATTCTATTTAATAATTCCATCCTCTCCATTATCCTCCTCAAAATATCATAGTAACCTTCAATTTCCTTAATAATATATTCAAAAAGGACATAGCATATTTGAATTGATTCAAAATCACAATCACCATATCCAAGTCTCGAATATGTCAAATCATCTATATTGTTTCTTTGTGGATATTTTGATGGCATATAATATTCCATGCATTTGTTCTCTACTTCCTCTACAACTCCTTGAGATCCTTTTGTTGTGAAAAAATGGTGATGGACATGGAAACCTAACATGAATCCAAATTAAAAATGAATAAAAAGAAATAAAATTAATTATAATAATGGTTTTTTGAGGCCAAAACAAATTCTATGAGTAAAAAAACAACTAGACCTATTGACGTGGTTAAATTACTAATATCAATAGAAATCACACAAATATGTGTACACAAAACTATTGTTATTCAAGCACAACCATTAGCTATCATTACTTGTCATTGATATGAATAATGTGTTAAGTATTCAACACATCATGAACTAGAAGAATGAGGTTTACCTATAAGCTCTTAAAAATTAGATGATCACCTCAAACATGTCAATTATACTCTTTCCAAGGCTAAATTTAACTCATTTATGCTTACACTAAAATGGAATATTATCGTATTTTTATTATTGCTACCTTACTTACAAATGCCAAAGTGTGTGGGGCTTGGGTAGCTGAAATGTATTTTTATCTATAACTTGTAACAATAGGTCACATTTTTTAAGTTTGGGTAATTAATAGTATATCGATTAAACTCTTCTCTATTGTTTGACATAATTTTCCTTCTTATAACGATGTCATATAATGAAGCAATTATTATAACTGAACATGGATTTCTTAGGTATAATGTAATTTTTTGGATGATACTATTATCTATTTCATTGTTAATTTAAAATAGCATAAAAACACAAAGGTACTAACAATGAGATGACACTTTATACTAACTAAAAAATAAGGCATAGTCATAAATACAATGAAATATCAATCCAATAATAAAAAAATGAGATCCATACTACCCCTAATAATTCATGGTTCTCTTATGGGCCTCTTTCTTATTGACAACTTGTTTATCCTTATAGTTCTCAATATTCTTGGTACACTTAAGCTCTCAAATTTTATTATTTATCGATCCTCTTAAGTAACTAGTGTAAGAAATTATTTATTTATTACAACTACTCTTTAAGTTGTAGAACCTTCTATATAATAATTCCACCCTCTCTCTCATCCTCCTCCAAATATCCATATTAACCTTCAATTTTCTTAATAATATATTAAACAAGAACATAGCATATTTGAATTATTTCAACATCAAAATCACCATATCCAAGTCTTGAATAAGGCAAATCATTTATAATGTTTCTTTGTATATATTTTTATGGCATATAATATAGCACAAATTCTCTTAAGACTATCCCATGCATTCATTCTCTTCTTCCTCTACAACTCCTTGAGATCCTTTAGTTATGAAAAAATAGTGATGGACATGGAAAACTAATAGGAATCCAAATTATTTATGAATAAAATAAGAGAATATTACCTATAATAATGGATTTTTAGTTAAATAAGTTGGGTTTATGGGGGAGGTTAGAGGAGATCAGAGCCGAAGGTACATCGTCGCCATGACCTAGGTTTTGGTGGTTTCTGAGTAGGTTTCCCCTGGCAGACTTTCTTCCCCACCCTTGGAGCCTCTTCATACACCTGGAGTGCATACAGGCTCCCTTATGATAGACAACAGTGGGGGGACGGGTGCTCCCCCCACCTTTGGTTCGCCTTCCATAGGAGCGGCAGCAGGGGCTGACAGCGACAGTCAGCAGAACTTTGGCCCACTCCCTGACTCAACAAGGTCGTCTCCTGTAGCGAAATAGACATCCACATCAGTAACAATCACTTATTACACATGCATACCCAAGGCCACTACAAGAACTAAGATCTAGCTCCCTACACATTGAATCAATGAAAAAATCCAATACATGAAGAACCATGCATTAATAGGAAAGTTCATGGGTTTTTGGCCCACAGAAAAATCCCTCTTAGGTTGGATCGCCTCCAAATGGAAGCCCAAGGGCCACATCAATCTTTACCTATGTGCCAAGGGCTTCTTCAATGTGATCTTCACATGCATCGAAGACAAAAACCATATTATGAATGGTGGGCCATACTTCTTTAACTCTGTAGGTCTGTACCTATGCAACTGGGTAGAATGCTTCAACCCAGACAAGAAATATTTAACTTGGGCTCCAGTCTAGGTCAGACTCTACACCCTTCCCTGGGACTACTAAGACAAGTTGACTCTTCAGGACATAAGCAATGCTCTTGGAGAATTTATTAAAAATACAGAGGAGACAAAGATCAATAGGCATGTAGCCTACGCAAGGATGTGTGTCTACATGAACATTGCAGAGTCGCTCCCTGATGAGGTTAGCCTATTGCATGATGATTATGAATGGATTCAAACAGTATATTATGAATATGTACCTTTTAGATGTTGTAAATGTCACCAACACGGACACCTATTCATATATTTCCCCCTAAATCAAAAATTTGCACCGAACAATGACTCCGCAAACCAGAATAATAAGGGGTTCATGAAAGTCGCTGGAAGGAAAAAGCACACCAAGAAGTCAAACACGAACCATAACAAAAGAGATATAGCATTAAACAATAGCTTTGAAGCCCCTAGCTCAACTGAATGATAATTAGAATGAACCCCCAAGAGATTCAGGGCAATCTTTGCAAGAGAATCCCCAGACCTCAAATACTCAACAAACCAAGATCCAATCAGAAGCCTTTCTGATCCCCTAGACCTCTACGCACAAATATGACAACTCGGAAAATAAAGGTAAAGGTGCAGCACTAGTTCAATCCCAGAAGAAATGGAGGAAGAACCGGAGAGAATTGACTATGAGGACCTTGATCTAACGGGGTTAGAAGAAGCATGCAATATGAAAGACTTTCTTTCAATCTCTCCGCACCAGATACAGAAGTTGGAAAAAGTCCTCACTAGAGCTCAATAGATTCCTTCTCTTAGCATTCAAGGAGGTACGCTCCTGAATACCAAATTCATCCTAAAATAATCCCAAAAACGATGATGAAAAATAGATTTGCAGCCAACGGTAAGCACGGGCAAAGAGCTAGTAGAATCGAGGATATTCCCCAAGTTAACCACATTCTACTCTGTAATCTCCAACCCCCCTCAATTAATATCATCTCATGGAATATCATAGGGCTTAACAATCCCTCCAAGCACAGGTTAATCAAGAAAATAATTATTGAGGAAGGCCCCACAATACTCTTCATTCAAGAAACCAAATGCTCCAAATCTACTCTAGACACAATTTTCAAAAGACTTTGGAAAGGAAGAAATACCCTAGCGGTGGATTCTAATGGGACTTTAAGAGGCCTTGCAATCATCTAGAATCCCCATATTATTACCCTAGAGAACAGTCAAGCCAATCAACACTTCATTCAAGCCTCCTTTCATTTGATTAGAACCAACATCCATGGACATCTCACGAATGTATACTTCCCCCAGCCTCTCCAGAAAAAAACTAATCTTCTTGATAACATTGTCGATCTCAATAGCCAGCATACTCACCCTCTTTAGCTGATTGGAAGAGACTTCAACATGATAACCAACCTTCAGGAAAAAAAAGGAGGAAGGCCTCACCTCGATATGGACAGCACCAAGTTCAAGAACTTCATCCCTGAAAATCACTTCATAGATCTTCAAACATCCATTGGCATATTCACTTGGAATAAAAAAAGAGGTGGATCTCATCAAATTTCTTCCAGACTGGACCGTTTCCTTATCACGGAAGACTTCATTCATCTACGAGGACAGCTCGCAGCCACCATAATTCCAGCCTCTGGCTCAGACCACTAGCCGATACAGCTCTAATGGCTCAGACCAGGTATGTCCACCCCGAAACCTTTCTGCTTTCAACACTGTTGGCTCAAACATATAGGGTTCAAAGACCTTGTCTCGGATTGGTGGACCTCCCTCACCCCACCCCTAGGCACAAAAATGTATCGTTTCTAGAAGAACTTGAAGATGCTCAATGGGAAACTGAATTTGTGGAACAAGACCACCTTCGGCAACATCTTCAAATATCAAAGAGATCTGGAAGATAAAATGAAGAAGCTCTAACAAAAAATCATATCAGAAGGACAATCAGTAGACTCAAATAAAAAGGAAAAAACCCTAACAGCCCAGCTGGAAGAGAGAAGAAACCAAGAAGAGATCTTGTGGAAACAGGAATCTCGGATATGCTGACTTAAAGATGGAGAAATAAACACAAAAAAATTTCATCGCTCCACCATCCAGCACATTATGCACAACAGAATCACAATCCTCAAAAATCAGAATGGGGAGTGTATGGAAAAATAAAAGGATATCACTAAGGAGCTGTGAAATCACTTCAATAACATCCTCCAAGAACCCAATATCCATTGGTAGGAGGCCATAGGAAGAATCACACAGCACATCCCCAAACTAGTCACTAAGGATCATAATAGGATGTTTCTCAAAGCCACTTCATTGGTAGAGGTTGAACAAGGAAGGGAAAGCCCCTGGCCCAGATGGATTCACCACCAACGTCTTTCACTTCTTTTGGGACATTATCAAAGAGGATGTTTGGGGCATAGTAGAGGAATCGTGCACCACCCACTGGATTCTACTAGCTCTCAATGCTACCTTCCTTGCTCTCATCCCATAGGAAGACAATGTTGCTTCTCCAAGTACAGACCCATAGCACTCTGCAATGTAATTTACAAAATCATTTCCAAGGTTATAGCTAACATATTGAAGTAGCTTCTTCCCCTGCTCATCTCTCCAGAGAAAACGGGTCATGCTAAGGGCGGGAAAATCCTTAATGGCATCATTATAGCCCATGAGGTCATACACTCCTTAAAAACCTCCAAAAAACTGGGCATGCTCCTCAAAATTGATCTATCAAATGCTTTTGATAAGCTCAGCTGGACCTATATAACACAAATCCTCCTGCCCTTTGGCTTCAGCCACACTTGGGTCCAATGGATCATGAGCCTAATATCCTCCCCCTTTATCTCCATTATGGTCAATGGCATTCCTTCAAAAACTTTCAACCCCTCTAGAGGTATAAGGCAAGGAGACCCTCTTTTGCCCTTTCTCTTTTTTCTTATGGCAGAGAGTCTAGGATGCCTGATAAAGAGCTCCATCAATTCACACAACCTTCAAGGAATTCCTCTCCACAATCTACCCCTATTTCCCACCAGCAATTTGTGGATGATAATATGATAATGGGGCACCCCTTGGTTTAGGAAGCTCGCACCCTTAAAACCCTGCTCGATTGTTTCTCAGAAGCCTCTGGAAATATTTTCAACCCTGAAAAATCTCAAATCTTCTTTTTTAATATGCCCCTTATCACCCAGCGCAAATACTTGGGAGCTCCTCTCATGGACTCAGTCATCAAACACACCTCCTTGAGAGATTTTTTGGACAAAATGGAGACCAAATTGTCCAACTGGACCCATCACTCCCTCAACATAGTTGGACAGTTGGTCCTCATCAAATTTGTTCTTCAGTCCCTACCCATTTACCTATTTTTTGTTCTAGCGGCACCAAAATGGGTCCTCAAAGCCATGTGCAATTTGAAAATAACCTTCCTTTGGGGGGGAACCAAAGACAAAAAAAAATGGGTGGAAGTCAAATGGAAAGAGGTATGTACACCGAAAGCATAGGGAGGACTAGGACTAAGAGATCTAGATCATAGCAGCAGCATCATGGGCACCCGTATATGGTGAAAATGGGTATCCAACCCTCACATACCCTGGGAAACCCTATGGGCTGCCAAGTACATTGGTAACTGGCCTAGGGAGGAACTAATCAGATTCAACATTGATCCTGGAGGATCCCAAATCTGGAATGCTGCCAGCCATCAAAAAGAGTTGATCCAAACCCACAGCTTCTGGGAACTGCGCAGTGGTTCACAAGCCAGATTTTGGGAGGATTCATGGCAGCAATTGCCCAACCTATCCTCAATTTTTCCTAGACCCCTCTGGAGCATAGTCCTACAGGCATGACAAAAAAACTACATCCAAGACTTCTGGACCAATGAAATAACTCAAGGTTACAGGACTTGGCTACGCACAGATAGATGGCAAGCAGACTAGAACAATGATCATCACAGAAATATTTGGGAGGAATTAACAACAAAAAGAAGAATTAGAACCCAGCAAGGTCCATAAATTCTGCAATGGGGCCATACTCTAAGTGGCAACTACTCTACCAAGGAAGCCTATCATCTATTACAACAGATGACACCTCGCCCCACCAATCAGATATGGAAGAAGATATGGTCTCCCAAGCTCTGGCCCAAAGTAGCTACCATTTTATGGTTTCTCAATAAACGACACATCTTCACATGGGATAATATTTTGAAATGGGGTTTTGTGGGACCTTCACAGTGCCCACTCTATGAGAGTGACACTGAAACCATAGATCATTTGTTGGACCTCTGCCCCATATCCAACACCCTTTGGGATAAGATTGAAATTATGCACATAATATCCAATCGAGATAGGGGTAACATCACCAATACCATCAGAAAATGGTCGGATAAACCCTATTCCAATAACCTTCTGAATCATCTCTGGTAGATGATTGTAGGCCTACTCATCTGGAATCTTTGGAAAGAAAGAAACAGCAGGATCTTTAAAGACACAGCCTCAAATCGAGAGAAAATTTGAGCCAGGCTACATAGTAACCTAGAAGAAACTCTCACCATGACTCACTGGGGGAAGGACGATATCTCAATAACCACTATTGAATACACCATTTGGAAAAACTAGCACATATGCATCAAGACCACATCGGACAACCCCTCCCCAAACACAGGCAAAACCCGCGCACCTGAACAATGGAACCCCCCCCAGGTCGGCTTCTACAAATGCAACTTCAATGGAGCCTCCAAAGGTAACCCAGGGAAAGAAGGATTTGGGGGTATCTTTAGAGACTCCCATGGTAAACCCCAACACACCTACTATGGAAACCTAGGGTGGGACAACAACAACTCCATGGAGCTGGAAGGGCTCGTCCAGGGTATCTCTGAAACTATTGAGTTCAAATTTTTTCCATTGGAAATGGAGGGAGACTCACAACTCATCACTTAAGCAGCCACCCGTATTCTTCATGGCACCTCCCCTCAAATATTTCTAGCACCTGGAGGCTCACTAATCGTCTCAATCTCCTGGAACAGTTGCTACAATACCACAGAGACATTACATTCCACCATGTGCGCAGAAAGGAAAACACAGTCGTTGATATTATTGCCAACAAAGGAGTGGATAGCCACACAACGCTATATCAATATAAATTCTCTCAGATTTTGGATGATTCCTTGCACGAGGATTTCCAAACTATCGTTCAAAAGGATCATCCTTCCTCGGATTGGTGACATGCTGCGAACATGTGAAGCCAATTCCTCCCATGCACAGGCTGACGAAGTCCTGCACCGCCAGCTCTAACCTAATGCAGAACCTCCTCTCAGCAATCATTTACATGATCACACTAATGCACCTGATCTTTTTCCATACCTTGAATCACATGCAACCCCCTGAGAATTGTCCAAACTCGTATTTGTGAACGTGTCACAAAATCACACAGCATTTGCGATTGTGCCACAGGTCTTCAAAAGGCGAGGTCTTTCCTCATTTTTCCATCCCCATGCTAGTCCAGTTGGGCTCCAGACCCTTCTTCGCCTCCCTTTCCATTATGTTGTTACCTCAGTCTCACTGTGCGCTCCCCCAGCTACGTGCCCTCCCTCTTGCGCGCCACCATACTGGTGTTAGCTCGCTAGGAACCCATCCTGATATTTCCCTCCATGCCGCGCACTCCCCATGGTGTTCCCCATGGCTGTGCACCCCCCTCTAGAATTACCCACCTTTATAGATTCAGCCAGTTGCACGCTTTCAGAGGCAAGCTCCCCTGTTGTGTGCCCCCCTTCTACAAACCCCCCTACTGCATAGTTCTCACTTGCGCACCCCCTTGCTCCACTTTTCTATTTAGCGCTCCCCTGTTGAGAGAGTCACCACACTTGGACCGGCCTCCCCCACTCTATCAATTCACACCCCCCCCCCCCCATGGCTCTGCGTTAGCACCAAAATACCATCATGGGTAGCCAAAGAGGCACGTTCTCGGGTCGCTATCAGTGCGGTTAGGAAAATCACTTGGAACCCATTGAGGGCTCCTCTTCTGGTATCCATGATAGGGAGGCACCACAGGGCTCTGAGCGCAACCAGGAATAGATCACCCTAGCTCAGGAGAATCATAGGGGTAGAAGGGGCCCCAGGAAGTACACCATCGCACACCCTGAGAAACCTACTCCTAGAAAATCCAAGCCTCTTCCAGTTCATGAGGCCTCGATGGAGGACATCGATGTGCGGATCATGGACTCGAATGGATTTTGGATGTGTGTTCCTGATGCTGAGTACCCGATCTCTCCCATCCTCTACGCAGGTGCAAAAAATCCCCCGCGTGTGCTTTCTGCTGAGGAAGAGGTCATTGCGCAAGAATACAGATGCCGCACCGAGGAGGAAGACCGTGTTATAGAGGATGATGAAGGAACACCATGACTGTGTGGTTTCTCAACTCTATTCTATTTTCTATTATTTCAACACATACAATAGATCTTTTATTTTTTTATGTGTCATGGCACACCTTGTAAATTTTGACTATTTGATGTTATTAAAGGGTTTTTTTCCTCCTAGGAGGCAGCTCCAAACCTGCGCTATTTTGAAAGCATCGAAGGTTTGAATGGATAAACACATCTTACCATCTCAGCCCGACACCTATGTAAATTTTTACTTTGAATTAATATAGTTTAGCCTAACTTGCCAAAAAAAAAATGGCTTTTTAGTTCAAAACAAATTCAATGAATTGAAATAGAGGCTAGACCTATTTTTCGAGTTAGGTTATTATTATCAATAGAAATGGAACAAGGATTTTCACACAAAATAATTTTATGCAAGCACAACCATTAGCTATCATTAGTTGTCATTGAAATCAATAAAGGAATAATGTGTTAAGTTTTCAACACATCATGAACTTGTAAAATGAGATTTTACCATAAGCTATTAGAAATTTCATGATCACCTCAAACATGCTAATTAGGCACTAATCAAGGCTAAATTAAATTGATGCATGCTTACACTAAAAAGGGATATTATCAATTTGTAATATTGTTACGTTAACTTTAGTTTCCAAAATTTTTGGGGCCTAGGTTTCCACTAAGTATAATGTTTTAAATATCCTCGAATTTAGACAATAATCATCTATAAATAGATTGATACTTTGATAGGTTGGTAGGTCTCTACAATTTTTTACCCTTCTGGCAGTCGGTCTTCTGCGATTGGCCGACATCATGAACATGGTTATGACCCAAAGCTCTCATTCTCACCATGTACAACTGAGACAAGGAGCTATATTTTTCAAAGGACCCACTAGTATGCCACACAATATTTTCATATCTCATATCCCCTTTGGCCCCTCCTCCTTCCATACATCTAAAAAAAACCCTTTCATTCCCCTATCACACATGGTCTCATTTTTTTCCTCACCTTTTGATCCAAGTGTTTGAAGAATGAACCCTATTCCTACCTCACTATCTAATGATGGTTATAATTTCACTGAATTTTCATATCTTGTCTCCCCAAATATGACCCCATTCATATGTATTTATCCCTCCCTTCCAATTTCATCAAACAACTCCCACTCGTTATTTCACCTTAACTGCGCCCCTCTATCGGGTAATTTCCTTAATAGTCTACTAACAAAGGCTATGTTTAAATTGGGTCCCTAGGTTTTCCATCCTAGACTGAAAAATCAGACAAGGCATCCACTTGGTGCAGAAATGGACAAAGGGAGGAGGAAATGTATCAAGAGGAAAATCGAGGAGACCTATCTGACCATTAAAGGATACATTCATCTGAAAGAATTGCAGTCCATGGAGGAATCTATTGTGGTGGATTGCTTTGCGAGTAAAATAACGGAAATGACATTTATTTTAGAAATTATGATGTATATTTGCAACTTATTATGAATTTTTAATCAAAATCACAAGACACAAACCTACTCTACTGCTCTAGGGACATTAATTCACAATTTAGAACAAAAAATTTAGACATGCAATAATAAATTACACACATGAAAATGGTATTTTTCCTGGGGAAAGAAATATTCTAAAAACCCCAATTCCTTCTTTCATTAAATCATATAAATAGAGATGTATTACAATTTCATTTCTCAACTGAGCACAACCTACAAGTGAATAACCTATCCCTCTACTCACTGAGAAGCTCTGACCCAGACTTAGTAAAATTTTTCCTCTGCTTGAGCTCCTATTTCCTTGCATTTTTCCTTGAGAAATTACACCCCTATTATATAATAATTTCTCCAAAATGGATTTCTTGATTCCTTATGTTGATCATCTGACTGCACGCAACACTTATACACTCAAAACTAGTCTACAACTGATGTTACACTACCATGGAATATCCACCAAGCCTGGGGAACTTGAATTCTTTGCATGCACTAGTTATTTTAGGTAGAATCAACAATTAACTGGATTATCATTGAGTTTTATTAAAGTCCCATTGCACAAATGACCCTCCACTAGTTCCTCCAACAGTTAGAAATAGTTTAACTAAAAAAACCTTCGATAATTGACCTTTATTTCTACAAATTAGCAATCACACATGCTTAATTTAACTGTAACTCTTCCAACTTGAATTTAATGAGGAAACTAGGTGACACAATCCATGTCATATAATTTAACTACATCCAAGTTGTCTACTAATGTGGAAATTCGAATTTTCTCAATTTAATCAAGGAAAAATAAAATTGATAATTTCATATTTCATATTTCATTTTTAAACACTCTCTCTCATAAAGAAAGGGATTATCAACCACCCCTATTCTGCAACTGTGGAACTCTAAATTCCCTCTCAATAAGGCCTTTGTCAAAATTTCAACATCTTGTTCCTCTGTCGAAATGTATTGCAACAACATTATCCGCCTCTCCACACAATCCCGCAAATGGTGATATAGGATATCTATTTGCTTGGATCAATCGTGAAAAAAAGGATTCTCAGAGAGCTTAATGCAACTTTTATTATCACATTATATCACAATTAGATCTATCATATAACCAAATAATCCAACAATTATCTTTCTCATCCAGATCACCTCATATGTTGCTTGACTTGTAGTCATGTATTCTTATTTTGTCGAGCTGAGCGGCATATATTTTTGCTTCCTACTGTACCAAGAAAATGTTGCAGACCAAAATTTTAAAATTTCACATAATGTACTCTTTTGGTTTGATAGACTCCCCACCTAATATGCATCTATGAAGCCACACAACTTCACTCCCTCTGTTTGTTTGTACCATAGTCCAAACTGGGTAGGGCCTCTAAGGTACCATAAAACATGCTTAACTTCCTTCCAAAATAATTTGGTTGGCCTAACCATAGGTTCACTCAGATGGTTGACTGCATAGAACATATTTGGTTGTGTGTTCATAAGGTACATCAGTGAACCCACTATTTGTCGGTAAAAGGTAGTATATACTTCTTCACCTAAAGTGGCATGCTCCTTCCTCCTGTTGGTCAGTAGAGGTGTCTCCATGGGTTTGTAACTCTCCATGTGAAATCTGTGTAGTATCTCATTTGCATACTTTCCTTGAGAGACAAATAGCTCCCCATTGTCTTGACATACTTCCAATCTAAGGAAGTAGTGCATGAGACCCATGCCCTTCATTCAATATTATCTTGCAAGGTCCTCCTTGCAAGATATGATTAGTTGATCATCACCAACTAAAATTAAATCAACAACATATAATACAATAATCAACTATTTACCTTCTACCAAACTATGATAGAGGTTTGCATTCACTTCACTTTTGTTGAAGCCCAAACTGGTGAGATAACTATTGATCCTGGTGTACCAAGCACGAGGTGCTTGTTTGAGATCATACAATGTTCACTTGAGTCTGCATAGATGAGACTCCCGATAAAAATTCTCAAAGCCTTCTGGTTGCTCGATGTACACCTCCTCCTCAATAACCACATTGAGAACTGTTGTTTTTACATCCATTTGGTGGATCTTCCACCCCTCTGCACATCCAGAGAAAGAATTTATCTAATGGATGAGTACCTTGCTACAAGATAAAATGTCTCCTCATATTCAATTGCTTCAACTTGAGAGTACCCCTTGGTCACAAATATGGCCCTGTACTTTTATATGCTTCCGTCTGCTACCTACTTTAGCTTAAATATCCTTCATGAACCCACTGTTTTACGGAAATCAAACCTATGGATAAGTATGATTTCCCTAAGTGTGGTGGTCGCACTTAGAACAATAGAAAGAAATATATTTGACCTTTTCCTTAAAATGAATAGATAAGGGAATAAAATCTACTTGTAATATGTTCGCTTTTCCTCACATCCCTTTGTTGCTTCCATCGCTTACAATCGAACTGAACTCGCTTGATTGGTACCTCCAATGGAAAACAGAAAACAAAAAATGACATAAATGCATATGATGTATTCATGTTAAGCAAATTGAATCAATTGAATTTGTAAATAAACATATAACGTCATTGACACATGTATTAGGAAAGGAACAAATGTCTTTATTATAAAGTAGAAGGAGAAGTTACAACCAGTTGGATCGATTCGATGTCAACTCGCTCTAGCTTCAGTCCCATCCTCATCACACCAGCATCATCACTCCAGCAGCATAAAATTACATTCATACGACACGTCCAAGAGTTTTGATCTCACCAACATAACTCTACTTAATACAAATTCTTGCTCTCTTGTGCACTATGATCAGTGCTCAATTTATAAGTAGATGAAGGTAGTTTGACATTAATGAAACATTGAATGGTTTTTCCAAAAATGGACGAATAGGTTTTCTTGTTCATGGTAATAGGAGGATAAGAGGTTTAATGGCTCCATGGTGTCCATATTCGAAGTTATCAGATGATGTGATAGCTTGACAACTTCTAGAAGCCACTAGAGGTTGGGAAGATTCCTGGAATCCAATGAAAAATTCACTCCCAGTTGACCAACGCACTCTAAAGATGGCCTATATCCTCTGCAACACAACCTTACATCGGAGTAAATTCTCTAAAAATCACTTATTGTAGTTTAGGGGTGTGTTGATGGCTTAATGGGGCACTTGAACTAGCATCTAAGAAGTGAAACATTCATGAAGGAAAAAAATCAATGGGATGACATTTTTAGTGCATTTAGGAACTAATTTATAATATGATAGACCCTAATTGATATTGATCTGGGTTTTAGGATGATGCCCAAATTGACCTGTAAGAGCTGCCCCCTAAAGCATGAAGTCAAAAATGATATTGTTGATTGATATGCTTTAGGATGTGATGAGTAGGATCTAAAGCGGATGTTTTTCTACATCAATTACAATACATTACATAATTGTATTTTTTAATCTTTGAAATGAATTGTTGAGGGATTCATACCTATACTCAGCACATAAACTATCATAACATCATAAATTTGTCTACAGATATAGACCCATGATAGGATGACCATCTGTTTAAGCAACATCGTACGAATGATTTGGTACTACTCCTGAAATCATAGCCCGGATGGATGAAACTAGATCCGGGGTCTTCTATCTCATTCACTCGATCACTTAAGTATGAGTCTAACCATGCGAATATGTGATCTGAAGTCGAACATGGGAAGACACCGTCCGATTACCAGCCAATGGTGTAAGCCATTAATAGACACGAGAGAAACCACCATTGATGATAATGGATCTAAAGGTACTATAGTACATTTTGCATGGTGTGAATAGATGATTTGATGTTGAACACCATACAAAGTCTTTCGGTCGAAGGCCTTTGAGGTCAACCTGTTTCCAGAAGCGAGAAACCTGCCATTGATGTATGCAAGCTCCAAGGTACTGAAAGGTTTTTTCTAAGTCAAATTCTTGGTTGATGAGCTGATATCGACAGGAAGTGGCTCATCACAGGAGGGCCTTGATTTATCCCCCATCAATGACACAAAATGAGAGTAATGATTTTGGAGACAAAATGTGACTAATGAAGCAATGTTACGGGATGGCGGTCATGAAATGAAGTTTTGTGAGTATTGAAAAGGATGAGGAATAATTGAGTGACTTCTCTTGAACATATTGGCAACACTGAATGAGTTGGTAGCATTGACCAAAAACTAAAGGGATGGATGGTGTGATATATCATAGGCATGATAGACCATCAAGCAGATGACCCAACCCAAAATTCATGGAGATGAAGTGAATGAGTGTCATGTTTAAGAGCGATTTGCTACCATAAAGTTTTTTATACCTTTCCAATTTTCCCCAGTCATTGTTGACTAGTACCTCTTTATTTCTCAACAATATTTATGAGGATAACATATGCTTGATGTATAATTCCACCCTTCAGGTGAATCCATATTAATATGATGCTTTAATGAGTCTAGCGAAGGTGAAACTCGATCTTGTCATGATGGACAAGTTTGTCGCTATTTGATGCTTTAACGAGCCTAACGACAGTGAAAACTTTGTCTTGTCATGATGGACAAGCCTGTCTCTATTTGATGTTTTAACGAGTCTAACGATAGTGAAAACTCAGTCCTTTTTCATTTTTAGAGAGTTTGAAAATGGACGAAAAGAAAACTCCACAAGTTTGTTTTCATAAAATTGTCCCTCAGATCTGAAAAGGCGTAAAATAATACTTGAGGGAACCTCCTAGCCATGTTTGACTAGCGTTTTCATTTTTTATAAACATAATTTATCTCAGTCTGAAAAAGGGTTAAACTTATACTGAGTATATTTCGTTTCAATTCCTTTTACGAGCTCGAAAGGACAAGTTCTCAGTAATATTTTCATATTTTGGGAGTCTGAAAAGAGCTAAAAGAGAACTCTGAGGGGTTCCTTTTTCTTGTTTAATAGAGATTGAAAAATAGATAAAGGTGTGCTCTATGGTTGAATTTCAATTTAATTTACATGTAGGAAAAGACAGAAAAAAACTCGACATTTTCATGTTTTTTACGAGCATGAAAGATAGCAAAAGAATCTCGGGATTTTTATGGGTTTAACTAGTCTTGAAAATAATAACCAAAATGGACTTGAGATATTTTCATTTTAATACAAGCTTGAAACAAAGGAAAAATATGCTTGAAAGTGGTTTCATTTTTACACAAGCTTGAAACAAAGAAAAATTTTCTTGTAGTGACCTGTTTCATTTTTTAACGAGGTTGACACAGTAAAAGAACTATCCTCAAGACCTGATTCATTTTTTTAACGAGGTTGACACAGTAAAAGAACTATCCACAAGACCTAATTCATTTTTTAACGAGGTTGACATAGTAAAAGAACTATCCTCAAGACTTGATTCCTTTCTTAACGAGGTTGACACAGTAAAAGAATTATCCTCAACATTTCACCCAACCTATCTATTTCGAAATCATTGGGAATCTTCCTTAAGTCATATGAAGTGGAAGATATCATATTGCAGGTTTTTTTTTTTGTGATTTCCACTGATGACATAGGCGACGGTAATGAAAAGGTACCCATTAGGGAATAATCCTTAAAATTTCCTACACCAATGTTATGAAAAGATGGCAATGGTCTGTGAACAAACAAAATGTTTCCAATTGCCTGGGAACCAGAGGCGAAGAAGGAGAGTTGATAAATGACTATGATGCTTCCCTTATAGGGGAAGACGACCATACAAAAGTAAGTAGATACTACCATAGCCATAGTGTAAACCCATGGTCTTCCAAGTAATATATTGTATTCAAGAGGTCCTTCAATGACCTCAACTTCAATAGTAACTGAATTTCCCCCTAGTTTGACTTGCAGGTTACTGATAATTCCACAAGGCTTATATGTATGACCGTGAAAAGCTTTTAATGTCGTAGGTGATTGTGACAAAGTCAGCGAGGCAAGTGAATTCCAGCAACTCATAGACATGATACAAGTAGATGTGCCTTCATCAATGATAGTACGATGAATGAGGCGATTCAGGACATGTACTTGAATCAAGAATGCTAATTGTGTTGGTAATTATGGAACATAGACCGCATGATTAAAGAATACAATATTATAATCAATCAGATCTATTCCACCAATCGCTAACAACAAAGCCTGCTTTTGGGACGGAAAATTTTGAAGAACCTCAAGCATTGACATAGCAGAAGGTGACTAAGCTAGATCTTCAATTACATTATAATTTTGAGCTACACGAGCTCGAGGGTTGAAATTTGATTTATGAACAACTCCCTTTGGCCAAATTATTGTTAACTTTGGAATGATAGGCAATGGAGCCAAGTCAGACGAAATCGAAGTCAGAGTCGTAGGTTGATCTGTAGCCTGACCATTCAACGATGAAAATGGATTACTGTAATATTTACTTTGAGTAGACACCAAAAAATTAGTTTTGGGCTTAGTGGCGGATAGCATAAGCACTTGCGAACTAGAATCGGGATTTGTAGAAACCATATGTGTTTTCAGGTTTGGAAAAGGATTTGTCAACACTGCAGATGCAGCAAAAGTCTTAAGAAGCTTTGAGACTTCTGAGTGGTGAGGACAATCTCGTGTAAAATTCTCCTCATTACATATCAGGCAACGGTAATGAGGTTTCCAAAAAGAACCAAATGAATCAGATGATTTTTCCTGTGGGGGGAATTTGATTTCTTCTTATCTTTCCCCTTCTTCTTACTTCTAGGTTTCTTGTCACTTTTTCCTTTTCCAGATGACACGGCATGGACTTCAGAAGAAGACACAGGATCAGATGTAATAAGGGTTTGATTTGAAACAGCAAGTGTAGAACCAGATGGTCGACTTGCTGATGGAGTGCTAGCAGAACCAATCACACCATCGTTAGCATGAATGTCCTTACCAGATGGAGAAGGAGGAATAGTAAAATTTAGTCGCGGCACATTTGGAATATTTTCATAGAGCATGCCAGACTAAGTGTAAATCAAATCCAGATACTGGGCACAAGCAATTACTTGCTCTTCAGTGTCTTTAAAATATTTCATGTTTAATACCTCAAGATCATGTCTTTGCCAGGATATATTAAACTTGGATAAATTAAGTGGCATTTTTAAAATATTTCATGTTTAATATGATATAATAAAATAGAATAATTTGTAGTTACTTTGACCAGAGACTACATAATATCTAATATGGTATAATAAAAAAATAGAATATTTGTAGTTACTTTGACCGAAGACTACATAATATCTAATGGATTATACTCACTTTGGCGGTATTTTAAAATGTTTTTAATATTATTACTTAGTGTTAAATTTTTCAATAATAATTTTAAAGATGAATTTTAGCCAATAGGTTAACTATTATTTTTTTTGTTTTTTTGTAAATTTTTAATTATTTTTTTTATACTTATGTGTAAAGGTTTAATGTTTGAAATATTAAATATTATTATTTTATTTTAGGAAGGAAAGAGAACTCAAATGTTAGGTTTTGTATATAAAAGGAATATCAAATGATGATGTGTACTTTGTTATGAGAGTAATGTGTTTTTTATTGATTTTTGGATAAAAAATTATTAGTGCATAATAAAATAGAGAAACAAACTAATCCCAAATATTTTAATATGAAAAAATTTTTTTTTTATCATCAAATTTTATGATTATGATATTTTTATTAGACTTATTTTAATTGAGAATGTCTTTATGAAATATTTTTCTTACATTAAGTGTTTGGGTCAAATCATATGTGTTACACTTTATAGAAAAGTATGGTAAAAAATATAAATGTATAAAAAAATTTGTCAAATATTGTATTTAATGTGCATAATCATCTCAATAAAGAGAATAAAATGGATTTTTTATTTAGATCAAGATATTCTTTATTATACTTTAAAAAAAAAAAATTTCTTGAACCTCATTTCGAATATTTTCCCCTCTAATAACCTCCCCACATAGACATTGTGGATCTACCTCTAAACAAAGTTTTAGATTGTTGATACTTTTATAAATAGGGTGTATTTCGCATTAAAGAGGGGTTTTTTATATATGAAACAAGGTTTATTTTAATTTTATAGGTATCATATATTCTAAATGCTCTAGGGTTTATTTCTCCTCACTCCATAAACCCTATCAATTCCTCTCTCCACATATATTTTGCAAGTATCAGGTTTAGCTTGTACCTTATAGCCAGTTTTGCTACATTATTTTAGTTGGTAAGCCTATGAAAGCCTATGTCCTTCTCTTCATGAAATTTATAGCTCCTTTTCTCTAGGAAAACCCTATCTCATTTTCTTCCTCTACATACCAAAACCCTAATCTTTACCTCTACAAATTGTATCCCTTCCTCTAACCATAACAACAATTAGGAAAACACCAATAACTATGAGGAAAACCACAATGACATCTAGGTATTTTATTTTATATATAAATCTCAATGATGGGGTGAATCTCTTTGAAATTATGTGGTTTCTCTATGTAGCTTGTAACAATATCATATTTTTAAGTTTTCATAAGTAAGAGTATATTAATTAAATTATTGTCCATTGTTCACCATATTTTTCCTTCTTATGACAATGTCACATAATGAAGTCATCCTTATAACTAAACAAGGATTTCTTAGGTCTAACGTAATTTTTTCAATAATAGTGTTATCTATTTCATTGTTAATTTAAAATGGAAAAAAAACACAAATCTAATAATAATGAGATGGCACTTTCTACTAAGTAAATTATAAGACAGTTATAAATACAATGCAAGATGGACCCAATAACAAAACAAAAAATGAGATCCATGTTATCCCTCTTGATTCATGGTTCCTTTTGGGGCTTCTTTCTATTGACAACTCTTTTATCCTTATAGTTCTCAATGTTATTGTTACACTAAACCTCTCAAATTCTCTTCTCCAGCCATCCTCTTAAGTAACTAGTATAAGAACTTATTTGTTTATTAAAATTGTTCATTGAGGTTTATAACCTTTTATTTAATAATTCCACCCTCTCCCTCATCATCCTCAAAATATCATAGTAACCTTCAATTTATTTAATAATATATTCAACAATAACATAGCATATTTGAATTGATTCAACATCATAATCACCATATCCAAGTCTTGAATATGTCAAATCATCCATAATTTTTCTTTGTGGATATTTAGATGGCATTTAATATCCCGTGCATTCATTCTCTACTTACACTAGAACTCCTTGAGATCCTTTGGTTATGAAAAAATAGTGATGGACCTGGAAACCTAACAAGAATTCAAATTAAACATGAAGAAAAAGAAATAAAATTACTTATAATAATGGTTTTTTAAGGCCAAAATAAAGTCAATGAGTTAAAAAAACAACTAGACCTATTGACGTGATTACATTACTAATATCAATAGAAATGATATAAATATTTGTACATAAAAATATTGTTATTAAAACATGACCATTAGCTATCATTACTTTTCATTGATATGAACAATGTGTTAAGCATTCAACACATCATGAACTAGAAGAATGAGGTTTTCCTATAAGCTCTTAAAAATTAGATGATCACCTCAAACATGTCAATTATACACTTTCCAAGGCTAAATTCAACTCATTTGTGCTTACACTAAAAAGGAATATGATCATATTTTTATTATTTCTACCTTACTTATAGATGCCAAAATGTTTTGGACTTGGGTAGCTGAAATGTATTGTTTATCTGTAACTTGTAACAATAAGTCACATTTTCAAGTTTGGGTAATTAAGAATATATTATTAAACTCTTCTCTATTTTTTGACATATTTTTCCTTCTTATAATGATTTCATATAGTGAAGCCATCCTTATAACTGAACATGGATTTCTTAGGTCTAATGTAATTTTTTGGATGATAGTGTTACCTATTTCATTGTTAATTTAAAATAGCAAAAAAACACAATGGTACTAACAATGAGATGACACTTTATACTAACTAAAAAATAAGGCATAGTCATAAATAAAATCCAAGATCGAACCAATAAAAAAAAATGAGATCCATACTACCCCTACTAATTTATGGTTCACTTTGGGGCCTCTTTCTTATTGACAACTCTTTTATGCTTATAGTTCTCAATATGCTTGTTACATTTAAGCTCTCAAATTTTCTTCTCTATCCATCCTCTTAAGTAACTAGTGTAAGAAATTATTTATTTATTACAACTACTCTTTAAGTTTTACAACCTTCTATATAATAATTCCACCCTCTCTCTCATCCTCCAAATATCCATAGTAACCTTCAATTTCCTTAATAATATATTCAACAAGAACATAACATATTTTAATTATTTCAACATCACAATCACTATATCCAAGTCAACATAGTTACCGATCAAACGGGAACTATTACCTCAAAACAAGAACTCTAGCCCAAAAAAACTCAAAAAACATCAAAAAACAACCCAAAAATGAAAAGTATGTCTTCCAGAACACACTTTTTTTTAGGGTCAAATTTCAACAATTTTTTAGATTATGTTAAAATCCCCTTTTTTCTTGAAAAAATGATTGAAAAAATACCCTCTAAACAGTAAGTGTTGATGGTGGAATAACCAAAAAATAATAATATGTCACACTTTTGACACTTTTTTACAATGGAATTAAAGATCAAATATTAGAACATTGAAAAAATGTAAAATTCGAACAATTTTGATACATGATGTTAAAGATACAAATATCATGTCTGAAAGCCTTATAATTGCCAACAATTTTGACTCCTTATATCTCAAAGCCTTATATATTGTTAAAGATAAAATATCTTGACTCTAAAAAACTCTAAAATTATAATTGTTTTCAACCATAACATTAAAGATAAAATATCGTAGCACATAAAAACCTTAATATTTTGACAAGCTTTAAATCTTAAGTTTTTAAATATTAACTTTTTAACATACTTGAACCATGAAATTATGGACAAATTATATGATTTAAACAATTTCAAAAAATGAACAAGTAAATGAAATATTTATTATTCGAAGAGTATTTTTTATTTTAAAGGATAAAAATATAGCTATTTTCAAATCTTAACCTAAGACAACTTATCTAATTTCAACCAAAACCTAAAAATCAACCATCAAAACGAAGTGTCCCCTTTCAATGAGGCATAAAAATTTTAGAACTTTAGAAGTATCTTATACCAAATGTTAACAATAAATAATATCATGGAAATATCACTGCATAATCTAAAAATTCAACATTATTTTCTATTTATTTTTTTACTTTTAATCAAAATATCAACTTTGGTATATTGAATATAACATAAATTATTTTTGTAATTCATTGTTGCAATGTGGATATTCTAAAGAGATGAATTCTTCATAATTAAAACATATAATCCAAAAAACATAGAAATGCATCATAACTTCATGTAAGATCATATGGAAGTCAAGATATTTATTTCAAGTCACCATGCAAACATCAATTACATAAAAATTCCTTAGAAAGTTATTCAAAATCGGTCATAGGTTACGGCACACCATCAAAACCTACATCTTCAGATGAATGACTGGATGCAGATGAAGATGATCCATAGTATTCTCTTTCATCAACTAGTGCTCCATCTGAGTCAACATGCATGCCCACCATTTCAGATTTCAAAAGTCTTCTAGATCTACGACTACATTCAATAGAGTCCCATGCCAACACTATTTTATTTGGTAGCAATTTCTTCAAAATATTTATGGTCTTCAAGTGAAGAGTTCCTCTCTTTGTCAAATTGAATTCATACACAAGTATGTCAACATCCTCCAATTTCAAGACATGTGTGCACTGACAATTTATATTTGTGCCCTTCATTTTTCTCTTTCCACCAATTTTTTTTTCAACTACCATCTTTGGCTTGTAAACAACATTGAATGGGTGGGTACTTGTGGCATACCAATGTACTTCAACAACTGTAATATCTTTATTTTTTTTAATGACATTTATAACCTTGGCATCCCAGAATGGATAACCAAGTGGATCTTCATCTACTAACACTGCTATCATGCAACCCTCCTTAACATCTTGCACAGAGCCCCTGTAAAGGTCTTCCATGGCTTCATGTTGTACACGTGATCTTCTAGAACCAATATATATTTCTCTTTCCTCTCCCTATGGAGGATTAATAATACCTTGAGCATGTTATTGTTCAACATTGTGTGTTTCCTCATGTTCATTTTTCATATTTTATGGCCAAAAAAATGGAGTCTTCAGAAGTGTATCCTCATTTATTTATCTTGAAATCATATCACTTTGATTATTAAAAAAAGTCTCACACCAAATTGAATCAGCAACATCAAATTACTCATATGTATCTCTAATCATATTTTAATTTCCTCCAGACATTCATAATAATTTATATCTCTCTTATGCCTTCGTGCATTATGGAGTTCAGAAACTAACTGTAATAAAAATACCTTTGATGCAAATATTGGACAGTCTGGAATGAACTTCAAAAATGATAAACCTGATGATGGCCCCCATTATGCAGCAGTTGAATACTTCTTGCCCCATATAAATGTTATCACATCAATTTTTTTTATACGAAATTGATGCTAGAAGCTAATGTCATTAATTTTTTCAATTCATTTCTCCTTACCATGTGGTCCTAGAATAAACCTTCGCATGTTAATATTCTTCCAACACATGAAAAATAGGCTCTGGAATGTATGATTTCCTAATACATTCAATTAATGATGGCATGTTTCCAACACCTTTCCTCCTCAATTATGCTGAAAAACGATTGAAAATTTGATCAATATGGTCATGAGTATGCCCAACAAGAAGGAAACCAACATTTATCTTTTTAGAAATTCCCAATTCAATGAGCATGTTTAGATACCCAAAAATAACTTGATTTTTGTTTTCACTTATTGTGTTGTCTAATTGTACATATAGAAATTCAGGAAGAATACTAGACAAATGAGTAACAACATCATGGATTATAGTTATGGTCATATTTTCATAATTATGAATATTTGGAGTTGTGAAGCAAACCCTTGGAAACATATTCTCATTAAATACCATACAACCAACCAAGTGAAACTGAATGAAATTTCCTCCTGTAATTTTTTTTGTGTGCGGACAAAATGTGGTAGAAGTGTTTTCTTTTGGTCCATACCATCAATTATCAAACCCAAATATTTATTTGTATTATCATAACACTTCTTTCTATGTTTATACAATTTTTGTCCTTCACTTGCTTGTTAATTGCGATGCTCTTGAAGTTCTTTGACAACAAAAATTGCACATAAAATAAAAGAAACATATGAATAAATATATTTTCATAGTTGATAATTATCCAAATTTTAAAAATATTTTTATGAATGCATACCTCTTTCTTCCCCTTGACATTTAACTTTTTTTTCTTTAAGAGAAGCACATGTACTACAAATCCCCATCCTTGTCTTCTTAGGAATACGAATATTGTTTAAATTATCCTTCCATACCCTTGTAAAATATGAATATGTAATGAAATTATCAACTCCTCTAGCACCTTCTGCATATTCTTTGTATAAGTTGTAGATTTCTCGTCTTGAGAAATTATCTAGAATATGTATTGTGTCTTTATTTGGAACACACTCTCCATGCTTTGAAAAGAATTCTTTTATCCATGACATAGAATTATTTTCTAACAACCCAACCTCTCTTTTATAACGTACTTATGAATAATATGTGGGATCCTTTTCCAGTCTATCTTGGATTCCTGACAAACAAAAATTACCAATTGAATGCAACATTTTGAAATATTTTATGTAGAGAAATACATTCCCAATATGATAATCATAACCTACTAGTGTGGATTGCATGCAACCCACTAAATATGAATTATGCATGCTTTTATTCATTGAAAAATATATTTTCCTTTTCTCCAAAGCATAGTTTAAATCCATATGTTTCAAGCAATCCTTTCGACAACAGTCACTTGAAATCATATGATCGAAAGAACTTCTGCTTGTGAGATATGTTATCTTAACCCTTGTATAACTAGAATATTTTGGATTGATATGAAAAGGTCTACTCCTACTCCTAGTTACAATATTTACTTGCAACGGCTTCATCATTCGATTATCCTTTGTAGAAGTAGTTTCATCACCCTCAATATTATCCCCACTTTCATCATTCTGAACATAGTTAAGAAATTCATCAGAATCATTTCTTGGAAAATATTCATTATCGTCCTCCCTTGAAGACAAAATTTCACAACAATCATCTGCGCTTTTGAAAGCCTGACTTAGATGAAATTATTCACCATCTTCATCCATGCTTTCTAAATCTTCCCTTGGAGGATTCAATTATACATCACCATGAGTGCCTTTGAAACACTCAGAGAAAATGCATTATTCAAATATGTGCCTCTAAAATTATCATTTTAAAGAAACTCTTCATCCTCCCCTTCCTTAGTGGTGCTCTCATAATCTTTAGGATTAGGCCTAAGTGTAAACTTTGAATCTCTATTCACTATAAATTTTGCATCCCACCCCTCCCATTCCCCATTGGTGCTCTCATAATCCTTAGGATTAAGAATAAGTGGATGCTTTGAAACTCTATTTAATGGAAATTCTTCACCACCCCCCCCCCCCTTCATCAATGGTACTCTCATAATCCTTTGGATTAAGATAAAGTGGATAATTTGACTCTGCAAAATCTTCATCCCCACCCCCCCCCATCATTGGTGCTCTTATAATCTTTAGCATTAGGATGAAGTGGAAATTTTGACTTTGGAAATTCATCCCCCTCTTCATCAGTGGTACTCGCATAATCCTTAGGATTAGGACGAGGTGGATATTTGTCTCTGGAAATTCTTCATTCGCCTCTTCATCAGTGGTGCCCACATAATCCTTAGGATTAGGATGAAGTGGATATTTTGACTCTGGAAATTCTACATTCCCCTCTTCATCAGTGGTTCTCGCGTAATCCTTAGGATTAAGACGAAGTGGATATTTTGACTCTGCAAATTATTCATTCCCCTCTTTGTCAGTGGTTCTTGCATAATCCTTAGGATTAGGATGAATTGGATATTTTAACTCTAAAAATTATGCATTACCCCCTTCATCAGTGGTGCTCACATAATCCTTAGGATTAGGACAAAGTGGATATTTTGACTCTAGAAATTCTTCATCATGTCCTTCATCACTAGTGCTCTTATCACCCTTAGCATTAGGATGAAGTGGAATAACTGACTCTTGATTTACATAAACTTCTTTTTGCTTCCCTTCATCAATTATGTTCTCATCATCCTTAGGATTACGACCAAGTCAAAAATATGACTCTCTATTCATGGTAAATGAACTCCTTATTTATTCATCAATCTGAATAGAGTTGTTGTGTGACGAAAATGCTGATGCTATAGAAAGAAAATCTTCGATATCAGAAGAACCCATGACTTTCAACAAGAAGATGTTGAATGACACAAATGCACTCTCTCCTAATGACAATATATAGCTTAGAGACTGAAAATTTCCCCCCAAAAATTATCGCTAAAAATTTTCCCTCCAAATTTTCCCCACAAAATTTTTGGCGAAAAAATTTCCCTCCAAACTTTTCGCTTAAAATATTTCCATCCAAAATATTCGTTTAAAATGCATTTCAAAAAATTTTACTAACTTGCTGGTCTTGAAATATTTCACCCTACTTTCTATTAAAAATATCCACAAAAATATTCCTTTCATGCATTCCTTTCAAACTAAAATTAAAAAAATCATTTAAATGATTTAACATTGACTACGTATCAAAATTAATTTTTAAAATCTATGTTTTATTTTTTTGCCAGCATTAAATAAAAGTTAATATAAACCTATAACTTAACTTCATATTAATTTATTTATTTTAATTTTAATCCCACATTCGTGAAACGCTAAAGCAATCGCACAATCTTCGCTATATAATAACAATCATTGTTTATATTCCTCATATCACATCAAGTATTTTGGGTTTTGTTGGAGCAATTTATGGAGGAGTTGGGTTTTGTTGGATCAATTTGTGGAGGTTCTCGATTTTGTTAGAGGAAATCTGTGGAGGTGTTGGGTTTTGTTGGAGGAAATATGTGGAGGCATTGGGTTTTGTTGGAGCAATTTGTGGAGGCATTATGTTGGCATTGATAACACATTGAACGGGAGTTTTCGCATTAGAAAGGTTAGTTTTCCTTCTATTTTGACCTTTTAAAGATGAATTTGAGGAGAATCTATTTTTTTAATGTCTTTTATGCTCCAAAACTATTTTTTATGGTTTTAATGTTCCAAAACCCTATTTTTTTTATATTTATAGTGAAGAAAATGGAAAAAAATTAAATTTGTAAGGTTTTTTGGACAAAAATTTAGAATTTTTTTCTCTTTTAGGCTTGCTGACCCATCAAGTTCAATCAAGATTTTTTCTGAATGGAAGAACACAGAGGAAATAAATAAAACATATTTTTCATGGTATCTCGAAGACAATGAAACTGATTATGGTATACATATATATCTCTTTTGTGGTATGATTCACTTAGGTGAAGCATATCAGGTGATGGGCAGAGTACGAGACATATGTTTGGTTCCGAATACAAACATTATTTATGTTCTTGCAATAATGACTAATAAATTTGAAAATATTAGATATCGTTTATCAAAGGTCAAGTATGACAGATAAAACATCTACAAAGTTGTGTGCAGAAATCTCAAGCAACATTGCAAGTAATGTTGTAAGTATGTTTATTTATATTTGTGTTATGCATTATTGTAAGGATCATTCAATTTTGTATAAATTATTGATCATTGACATTTTATTTTATTTTGCGGGATTTTGTTGAGCCTATTTAAAACTTGATTGAGGTTATTTATTATATGGATCCAAAGGTTATGACTGTGATCAAGACTTTCCACACAAAAACAGAAGAAGAAATGAGAATGAGGAAAATACCAATAGCTCATGACACTGTCGTAGTTCAAAGAGGGGATCAACGAAGACTCACTAAGGTGGGTCAATATAGTAAACCTAAACATGTTTCTTTTGAAGATGTGGAAGGTGAATCTAAAAATTATGTTAGCATTAGTGAGGAGGAGATTAGAACTGTTGTGCAAAAGAAGAATACAAATCAAATACCAAAAATAAAAATGGCCGCAGATGTCTCTCTTCTAGCTAATGATGATGAGATTTTTTATCAAAAATAGGATATGTTAACCAGTAAGAATAAGAAATCAAATGTTATTTAACCTATAAAATTCATGAGCAGCAATGAAGGACAAACTTAAAGCTCTAAAGGAAGCATAGAAATCATAACACCAAGTGCCGAGTTAGATAATGGCATTATTAAAACAAAACAGAATGCCATTCGATCTGAGTTGAGGAAGAATAAATTAATTTTTGGTGGCCAAACATTTGAGCTTAATTTCAGTTGATTCTATAGGCTAGATGAAGGATAATATCAATATAAAATTAAAAAGGAACATCACCTACATGTACATAATCTAAAAAAATTGTTCAGGTTCAATCCATATGTGCATGTGGTGGATTCTGTGGTTCTTGTTGATCCACGCCACATTCCCAACGAATCGTAATTTGACAAGACAGAATGTTTTGATTATAAATATTATTTAATTGGAAGGAAACATTTGGTAGAGGCTAAAATACAATTGATTGAGGAATATCCCATTAAATATCTTTTCCAAACAGTGAAATGCACCATTTACATTGATTTAACAGAAACATAATCAAATTTATTGGCATGGGATCATAATGCAGATAATGAGTGCAGAATGAAAATGAATTTCCTCCAAAGGATCAAATTTATTCATAATGAATTCATAGAAAATTGTGGTGGGGATAAGGCAACAGTCAGTCTAACCTTTCGGAAGGAATTTTTAATGGAAACAGGTTATTAAATTGATGAAAAAATAAAATCAAAAGATGGACAAATACATTCAAATATATTCAGAGGCATGGATAACATTTTTCAGTTGGAATTTAAAACTAGGGAGATATGGGAATTGATTGATGATATGTTTGAGCAATGGGAGAATATTTCAATAAAAAATCAAAAGGTTGAAAAGTGTAGACACATAATATGTACCAACAGTAAGAAATGCCCTGAAATGAAGCAACTTCCAGAGGATATGACTATCACAGCTTGGAGAAAAATGCAAGGAGTGAAGGATGATAAACTATTCAAATTAATATTATCCTGTGTGAAGTCAGGTGAATTATTAATGGAGGAAATGTGCACAGAATTTCAAAAGTAAGTTTGTTGAATTATTTGTACTTTTCTTTTGATTATAATTTTATTTTAAATAAAACATATTTTTGTTGGTATAATTTGTTATACATATCACTATATTAATAGTTTTAACTTTATTTATTTAGCCAGAAGATTTGTATGAAAATACAATAACATATGGTTAAAATGTTGAATGAAGATAGTTGGGATGATGTTGCGCGCAACTACCCAGAATCAAGTTCTACAACAACACTTAAAAATTTTTATATTGCATTCAATAAGATACGTTGATTTATATATTCTTTTTATTCATATGTAAACTATTTTTATTTTATTACTTATACATATATATTTTTTGTGTCATTAAAGATGTCGAAGAAGGATGCAAATGGAGTACCAGATACTTTCAAAAGCTTTATTGAAAAAAGTAGGTTGGAAAAAATGAGAAAGCAACGCCTTAAGAATTTTGAACTTGATCCTAATCTCAATCATTTCATTTGGAATGGGCTCAAAAGTATCAAATATCAAATAATACCAAGTGATTGTGAAGACATTACAAAACTCATACCTAAAAGGGAATATGGCCTGGTTATTGTAGATATTCCTCATGGTTTTAATTTTCCAAACATTGAATATGATAGTGAACCATATACTTATTAAGCTTTTAGTAAATTGGTTCTGGGCTTTCAAGAAGTCACAACATCACCACTTTGGATATTTATTACATTTCATTCATACACACAATTTGCAATGTTATTAACAAGCTTCAAGGAAAAAACAAACCCAAGGATGCAGATTACATAGTAAGACATTGAAATTTTATTTTCGATTAATGTTAGAATTTTTATTTATGTACAATTTTATTGAAATTTTACTATGTTATGTTATAGGAAGAAGTCAAATCTTATTTTTTCCTAAGATCGGCCTATTATAAATGATTGTGAGTTCATCCATGTTGAATTTTGGACAAAAGAGGATATCTATAGGCCTATTCTTTTGAATCAAGTAGATGGGAAGAGTCATAGTCAAACATAGGTTTATGATGGTGTTGTAAGAAAACTAACATATGAGGAAAAAGAATCAAAATGAGATATAGTTAACATTTATAAAAAACCGCAAGCATTGATTAACTATATTATAGATCTATGTTCAAATGAAGGAGATTGGGTTTTGGATTTATTCTCGGGTTCAAGTAAGTATTATTATATAAAATTGGATGTAAATATTTATTTTTTAGTTTTTATGTGTTTATACTAATTTTCTTAATTATTTATTTTGTTCTCAATGATTAGGTACAACGCTAGCACGTTGCCTAAAAAAGGAAGAAATTGCATTTCCATTGAGAAAGACCATGTGAAATGCAAATTTATTCAACAAAGAATTAATGCTCTTCAGTTTCTTCCAAATGCAATGCAAGAAGTTGGTTTCAGGAAAGGGGATTTTAATGAATCACGTGTGGAAAAAAAGGTAAAGGAACCTCAACCATTGTTATATGGAATGATTGAAAAAGGGCATTTTGGAAGATTTGCAGACATGAAAGATCCATTAGAAGATGACGATGACCAAAATGAAGTAGAAAATGTTGCGGAAGAAGACATTAATGATGTTCTAGAAGATGTTGAACATGGATTGGTTGATATTATGGATTAGTTTTAGGTTATGCTTGCAAATAAAGCTCAAATTTGAGAGCTATTAATCAGTTTTACTTGTAATGTTTAGAATTTGATATTTTATGAGAAGAATCCTTATTTCTTGAAAAAAAACATGTGATTACTATTAACTTTTGACATAAAATTCATAAAAAATTGCTATTTTTTAAAGTTTTTTGTTAAGATTTTCCCAAAAAATCCATTTATTTAACATGTTTTTTAAACAAAAAATCTCAAAATGTGTATTTTTTTCATTGTATTTATATTGAAAATGTGTATTTTTTTTCATATGATTAAAAATATTGGATTTTAGCGACAATTATTAGAATTGCATTGAAATATTAATTAACAATACATAAACATATAGAAAATCCTAGCTTTAAAATATTGAGCCTTTTTTTATTTTTTTAACTATAAGAAAAAATAAAGATTTCATTATATATATATATATATATATATATAAACAAGTACATAAATGCACTTAAAAATAAACATCTCAGGGAAGAAGAAGGCATTAGAAAATTTATAGTGTCAAAAACAACCCTCTAAAAAAAAGTAGATGATTCTACATCACCACTTTTCAAAATCGACATGAAAATCGTGACATTAAAAAAAAAAAATCATAATAAAATTTAAAGTGCCAAAATTATACTCCAAAAAAAAAATTGGTGATTCTGCACACCACTTTTCAAAATCGGGTGTTTTTTTTGCTACCTCAAAAAAACGGGTTCCGGGTAATTTTCTCATTTTCTCGGTAACTATGCTAGTCTTGAATAAGTCAAATCATCTATAATGTTTATTTTTAGATATTTCAATGGCATCTAATATAGCAAAAATTCTCTTAAGACTATCTCATGATATCCTTGAGTTATGAAAAAATAGTGATGGACTTGGAAACCTAATAAGAATCCAAATTATTTATGAATAAAATAAGATAATATTACCTATAATAATGGATTTTTAGTCCAAAACAAATTCAATGAACTAAAATAGCAACTAGTCCTATTTTTCGAGTTAGGTTATTATTATCAATAGAAATGGCACAAGGATTCTCACAAAAAATATTAGTATGTGTTAGCCCCCTATGAATTTTTTGACAAGCAAACAAGGGGCTAAAATTCTTTTGAGCCTTCAAGGAATGCATCTCCCCTGAAGACACATCATCCTTGAAGCCTCCCTGTGCCTGGGTCCTTTGAAAAATCCCCACTGCTTTCCCTAGTTTAAAAACCTTTGTTTTCCTCTCCTTTTCCCTCCCTTAATTCCTCCAAATCATCCCAAATTCCTTCTAAGCCTCAAAAATACCCTTTTTTTGGCCAAATAGCCCCTTTTTCCCTCTATCGTTACCCCTTTTGGCCTTAAATTCCATTGAAAATGGGCCAAAAAACCCATATTCTTCATATGTGGGCTTAACCCCCTTCGGCCAGCCCCCTTAAATTTTTCCCCCACACGACCTAGGTGCTGGGACCACGCGCTAGCCCGAAAAGCACTTATCACGATCTAGTTAATATGGTTCATAAGCACTTCCCACCATCGATTTCCCGTAATCTAACGGTCGTCGCAAGCCCTGATGCTCTCGTGTTCCCCGTTCATTCCCCGATCGCATATCAACCGTCGATTTGATCCACAGATCGACAGTCCACATTTCATCCGCCCTGGTGGTCCCCACAATCGCGTCACTGTAGCAAACCACCGATTTCTATCGCACCACCTTTGGAAGGAGGGTGGTAATTTTTGTTTGACAGCGATGCCATACACCGGTTGACACGTGGCTTTAAGCACTGCTGAGAAACCACTCTCATCGCGCGTTAACGTTCGTCCGTGGACCCGGCGTGATATGTGTGTACACCGTCCGATCTGAAGCTGTCCATCCAACGGTGATCGCGCCACGAAGATGCTCGGGAGTTAGCCCAAGGCAAGCAGGACCCCTGGCCCACCATCCGTCGCCCTCTGATGCGTTTTCCACTGTCGATCTCCTCCTGAGATCGGACGGTTAGAATTAAATTCACACCCCGCCATTGACCGGATCCCGCCACGTCACCCATTCCACGTTTTTTCGTTTCATTTTCATCCGTTCCCTTTATATTTCATTCAAAGGTCAAATTTTAATGTTTTACATTTAAATTTCCAATCTCGCTGTCTTCCAACTGCATCTCCCTCTATTCCACGGCGTTCCTCTATAGTATCCTCTGCATTGATCGTCCTCATCCATGTCGCATTGTCATTTTCGTAGTCATCCACATCATCTGACCCCATGCACAATTTCTTAACGTGTTTTCGTGTTTTACAAGGTTACAGGCAGGCGGAAAACTGCCATGGTTCATATGCACTATTGTAGTGGCACAGTGCACGGAGAAAGGCCTGAGGAGGTGTTGAGAACGTAAATTTTCATTAAGGGTACAGAGTTCAACCGTGCAAACTTCCCAATACCATTTAAAGTTCCAATTTCACAGACAGAGGCAATCATGGAGCGGCAAAGAGTATCAATGAAAGATCATAGAATGTAAGGCCAATAATTGAAGATTGTGAGCCTTAACTCAATAATTAAAGGCAAAATATCAAACTGAAGACCTCATGAATCACACAGAAGGCCTAGGGCACACAAAACGATATATGTCAGTGTCACCATCAGCAGAATGTTCCTACCCATGAAAGGACGAAGTGCCCATATTGTTTCCATTCCATACCGTGTTCCTGAGGAAATTTCAGCCCTGACAACAGTCCTATGCTATCAGAAGCATTTGTTACACAGTATGGCAGACCCTAGCATCATTATTCTACCTTTTTGTTTAATTCACCAGAGTACCGCAGGTATTATAGCAAGTACATCAAAGACATACCTGGAGTAAATTGCAGCCTGACGAAGACCACTCTTTCATCCAAAGAGTACTGAAGATAAATTCCCAGAATTTAAAACAGAATGGGGCCTCGGCCCTCTTCCTCTTCTGAATTTTAATGCTACATTTAGTTTTTCATCTACTTCCTCAGCCTCGTTTTCAGCTATAAAATTCATGAAGAAACTCATTGTAATGGTTGTTTATCGAATATCTGTGAACTGCAAGTTGTTTCTCTTGAGACATGTTATCTGTGTAAAGTTGTAAGATAGGCTGAGGAAGATGTTTTCAGACTGAATATCAAGCTATTGGTAATGTTGTACTTGACTGGTGTTTCTCTTTAATATGACAAGCACATTTATTTGGATCCTGATTTAAAGCAGTGGTGATGTTTTTTTGTCTCTGTCCATGTTTTCCTTTTTAGTTCATTACATTTCTTTTCTTCTGGCACGCATCAGAAATCTGGCATAGGATTTACCCTTGTTAGGTACCCTATGTTTCTGCTCTCCCTGCCTTCAATTTTTTTCTATTGTATGTGTTATCTGAGGATTGATTCAAGCTAATTTAACCAGTGTAGTGGTCAGATATACTGCTAGCTGATGTGTGAATTAATGAATCTGTTCTTAGATGTTCTTGTTAGGCTCTAATTGGATGAATTGGGATACTGGCAGTCTAGAACTCTGTCTCTGTCTCACTAGGTTCCTTTTCATTAATTGAACATTTCTAAGATCCCTTAAGCTGGATGCCAAAGCACTGAGAGTTCAAATTCTCTCTCTAATCTCAGGTTTTCACCATTGTGTTTAAATCTTTTGTGTTTCCTTGTCTGAAGAGTTAGCCTTCTAGGTTTTGGATCACAGGTTGTCCAATGGCATGTCCTGTCCCTGGATCTGATTTTTGAAGGTCACCTTGGAGGTTTCCTTGCTTTCACCTTCTCTCTTACCATTTCATGCCACACTACCATCTTTAAGATCCAATACTTTAGATGACTAGCCCAACTGAAAGCCTGCATATTGAATAGCAAGTAAACCCTTTCCTAACTCCATTTCCCAATGGTCTCGACTTTCTCTGAATCATCCCTCCTTTGCCTAAAATCCTCTTTGCTCATCCTTGTCTTATATTGAACCCTTATTTCCTGATTCCCAACAACCAAACAAAAATCAAACAAACAAACCTCGTGCCTATAACTAGCCTAATATCTTAACTTTGAGCTTCAAAGACATGAAACCTTTGCTTATATAGAGGGATCCCTCTCTGGACCCAGGAGGGCTAGATCCTGTGGTCTAAAAGTGGTTCTGATGTTGTCTCATCTTTTGGTCTTGCTAATCTGGCCAAAACATGGGAACCCCAATAGTATGCAAGCATAAACATTAGCTATCAACAGTTGTCATTGAAATTGTAATATCCCTATTTTACTGAGTTTATTTAGACAATTGAAAATCCTAAAAGTTAAGTGGACCTAAAGGAAGACTATATGTGTGGACATATTATTTTTTTAGTTAATAAATGTGGAATTTTAAATATTTTGCAAAGACTAGACTAGATTGGAGACTAGGATTTCAAGTCCATGAGGATGGAATTAAATCCAAAAACTTTCCCAAAATCTCCAAAAATCCTTGGAGAAAATAAAATAAATTAAAAATATTAGATTGGAGATGAAAATCTAAAAGATACCTCAGTAAAGTGGAAAGTTACTGAGAAGAGGTGAAATAAAACTAGAAAGAGGAAAAAGCTAGTTTGAAAGAGCTTTTATGGAAAAAACAAAAGTAAAGTCTAGGCTAAAGGAAAAAAGAATCCTGATTTAACTGGACAAGGTTATAGAAACATGTTGAAGGGAAATTAGGGTTAAATAATACATTCCTGGGTAGACAAGAGGTTGTTTACACTTTGGAGGAATTGGTCTCTGCTCGGGGGGGAGTTGTGGATGAAAGATCAAGGTTGGGAGGCAAATAGTCTTTACCAGAATTGGTATGCATAGTTATTAAATTTTGTCTTGTTATTTTGTTGTTATGATGATGATGATGATTAAATAATAGTAGTTTTGTTTTAATTAGGAATATAAGTGGGAAAGTATATCTTCTAAATTATTAATATGTATAATAAATTATTTTATTATTAAGAGTGAAGTTTCTGATGTATTTAACAGAATATAACCATAGCAAGTATAGTTGTGGTTTTTTATAGTTACATAGACTAGTTAAATTATTTAACCAACAAGCAGAATATCTAAACCCAACTATACAGGTTTAAATCTTCTATTAGATTGTAAGAATTAATACATTACAAGCAGAAATTACATCATTAGGAGTGGAGGATAGTCTAAGGATGTTAATAGAGATATGACATATAATTAGTTATTTTTGTGAACCATGAATAAACAGAGATATATACAGTGGGAATTATTATTAAACCAAGAAGAAATTATTTCGTACAAATTGTGTATAAAAACTCATACTGTACATAAAACATAGAAATCAATATACATGATTTACTTCTTATGTTGAAATAAGAAATAGGATAGAATTTTATATATAGGAGTACTATGTGTACATTACAATTGTAAACATAAATATCAACTATGAATTATGCATAAGTGATGCATGTAGTTGAAATACAATAGTTAACTTGGAAATCTAATTTACAATTATTACAGGGATGGAAACTCATCAAATAAAGGAGAAGAGAAATATGTATTTATATTCATAATAAAATGTCAGATATCACTGTCACAATTATAATGACGGGAATTCCCTTGTTTTTTATATAAATTACATATTTTATACATGAATAAATATCATTGAATTTTGTTGGCTGAATTATGTGAATGATAGCAACCAACCTGTAAATAGACGGACCAAACGAATTGTCAATTCTTTTGAGAAAAAGGAAAAATTAGTGGAGTTGTAAATTGCAAGATGAGCAATGCCTGTATAATAAATACACATAAATATGGATTAGATTTTATCTAATAGAAAAGTAAAATAAATATACCTAATATTGGAAATTGTCAATATTAGTTAAAACATAAATTTACCTTGTATCCAAGTTGAGGCAGTGGAATAACCTCTGCGTATAAAAAATAAAATCAACCATATGTGTTAGTGGGGGGGAATTGAGAAGGATATTATAATTTTGTAATAGTATTATAAGTATAGAAAATAACTTACCTAAGTTGTGGCATATTGGGTAATTGATGTAAACCCATGAATGGTACAGGAGCAGGAAGAAGAGGAGTTCATGTGTAACAAAACATTTTTCTAGTTGGGGAAATTAACAAAATGATCCATACTTCATAACAAAAGTACTTACGTACCTTTTACGAATTATTATTATTCTGAATGTTATAAATTTTTATAATACAGACAGAATATACATATATACCAACGAGAATGTAATTGATGATTTAATAGAGTATATTCCATCAATTGGAATATATAGATATAAATCGACTTTGGTAAACTAATTAAAATAAATTCATGCCATGATATACAATTCGGTGATATACAGAGATTTTAGAAATATTATAAACATTAAGTAATTATCAAATTCATTTCCATGAGTTGAATTAAAATTCGTTCTTCACATACTATGGATAGTTTGTAGAAATCAAAATCGAATTAACCAAAAGCGTTGAGGAAAAACGAAGGTATTATATTGGAATATAATTCTGTTAGAGTGAGTGTCATTATATGTACAGTTATGAAATTAATTATGAAGATGTTAATGACAGAAAGTAAAATCTTTAATCATATTTTGTAAGAGACGGTAAAGTGTCAGAATTAAGTTAATTCAATGACAACAAAAGCAATACAAGATTATAAATCAAAAAATAACTAAATAAAAATAAAAATTGGGTATGTAGATTTGTTACAAATGGTATCAGAGCCCATGTTGAAAACACTGGGCCTATGTGTCCCCACACAGAAAAATAAATAAATAAAATAAAAATAAAAATTTAAAAAAATAAATAAATAAATTATGCTGCTGTAAATTTTTATTTTTTTCAAAATATGACGCACTAATTTAATTTTGTGTACATTGATTTAAGTGCAGAAAAGTACAGCTGCTATTATGAGTGACAGAGGAGAGTTGTATGTGGATCTGGGGTGTGAGGTAAATCCACGAGATCAAAATGCTCAATTTCTAGACATGATGAGAGATATGCAACGAGAAATGGTTCAGCTGAGAACAAGCAATGAACGATTGTTGCAAGCTAGTGAAGAGCAAGAAAGGTTGATAAAAGAGTTAACCTCAAGGTCTAGTCACGAAATTGAAGACCATGGAAAAAAGAGGAAAGAAGATGAAACCAACTCAGAAGGATCTGAGGGCAGGGAAGCATCTGGACAGCATTCCAGAAAGAAAAAGGAATTGCAAGGAGAATTATGGAAAATAAAACTTCCCACTTTTGATGGTGAAAAGGAGGAGGATGCAGAAGCTTGGCTTCTGAACATGGTTAAATACCTCCAAGTATATGAATACGGAAGTAACCTGAAAGCCAGATTGGCAATTTACCAACTGCAGGGTAAAGCTACCCTTTGGTGGGAAGAAACAAAAATGGTACATGTGCTGGATGAAAAAAATGTTACCTGGGAAGAATTTCAAACCAAATTTAAGTCTAGGTATCTGAATGAGAGATATTATGATGATAAAGCCAAATAATTCCATGAGCTGAGATTGGGACAACTCACAATTGATGATTTTGTTACCAAATTCACTAACTTGCTTCGCTATGTGCCTTATATCAGAGAGTAAAAGGCGAAGTTACAACGATTTTTAAACTTCCTACCTACCATTTATAAAAAGATAATCGAATTTGAAAATCCAAAGACAATGGATGAAGTTGTTCACAAAGAAAATATGTGTTATCAGCAGTTCAAAGGCAGAAATGATCAGCTAAAAAGTTTCAAAAACAAAGAGAAGGGGAAGGGTGACTGTAATGTAAAAAGAGTAAAACCGGCCTATTTGAAAAAAATTGGGAAAAAACATCAAAGGAATAAATTTAATAAAACTGAAGAAAACCAACTGGCACAGTCAAAGACTGGGTCTAGTAATAGTATTATAAGTATATAAAATAACTAGCCTAAGTTGTGGCATATTGGGTAATTGGTGTAAACCCATGAATGGTATAGGAGCAGGAAGAAGAGGATTTCCTGTGTAACAAAACATTTTTTTAGTTGGGGAAATTAACAAAATGGTCCTTACTTCATAACAGAAGTACTTACATACCTTTTACAAATTATTATTATTTTGAATGTTATAAAGTTTCATAATACAGATAGAATATACATATACCAACGAGAATGTAGTTGATGATTTAATAGAGTATATTCCATCAATTGGAATATATAGATATAAATCAACTTTGGTAAAATAATTAAGATAAATTCATGCCATGAAGTACAATTTGGTGATATACAAAGATTTTAGAAATATTATAAACATTAAGTAATTAGCAAATTTATTTCCATGAGTTGAATTAAAATTCGTTCTTCACATATTGTGGATAGTATGTAGAAATCGAAATCGAATTAACCAAAAGTATTGAGGAAAAATGAAGGTATTATATTGGAATATAATTTTGTTAGAGTGAGTGTCATTATATGCATAGTTATGAAATTAATTATGAAGATGCTAATGACAGAAAGTAAAACCTTTAATTATATTTTGTAAGAGACGGTAAAGTGTTAGAATTAAGTTAATCCAATAATGACAACAGTAGTACAAGATTATAAATTAAAAAATAAATAAATAAATTTGGGTAAGTAGAGTTGTTACAAATGGTATCAGAGCCCATGTTTAAAACATTGGGCCTATGTGTCCCCACACAGAAAAATAAATAAAGAATGTAAAAAATAAATAAATAAATAAATTATGTTGCTGTAAAAAAATGTTTTCATAATATGATGCACTAATTTAATTTTGTGTACATTGATTTAAGTGCAGAAAATTACAGCTGTTATTATGAGTGACAGAGGAGGGTTATATGTGGATCTGGGGTGAGGTAAATCCACGAGATCAAAATGCTCAATTGCTAGACATGATAAGAGATATACAACGAGAAATGGTTCAGCTAAGAACAAGCAATGAACGATTTTTGCAAGCCAGTGAAGAGCAAGAAAGATTGATCAAAGAATTAACCTCAAGGTCTAGTCACGAAAGTGAAGACCATGGAAAAAATAGGAAAGAAGTTGAAACCAACTCAGAAGGATCTGAGGGTGGGGAAGCATCTAAATAGCATTCTAGAAAGAAAAAGGAATTGCAAGGAGAATTTTGGAAAATAAAACCTCCCAATTTTGATGGTGAAAAGGAGGAGAATGCAGAAGCTTGGCTTCTGAACATGGTTAGATACTTTCAAGTATATGAATATGGAAGTAACCAGAAAGCCAGATTGGAAATTTACCAACTATAGGGTAAAGCTACCCTTTGGTGGGAAGAAACAAAAATGGCACATGTGCTGGATGAAAAAACTGTTACCTGGAAAGACTTTCAAACCAAATTTAAGTCTAGGTATCTGAATGAGAGATATTACGATGATAAAGCCAAAGAATTCCATGAGCTGAGATTGTGATAGCTCACAATTGATGATTTTGTTGCCAAATTCACTAACTTTCTTCGCTATGTGCCTTATAACAGAGAGTAAAAGATGAAGTTACAACAATTTTTAAACTTCCTACCTACCATCTATAAAGAGAGAATCGAATTTGACAATCCAAATATAATGGATGAAGTTGTTCGCAAAGAAAGATTTTTTTATCGGCAGTTCAAAGCTAGAAATGATCAACTAAAAATTTGGAAAAAAAAGAGAAAGGGAAGGGTGACTCTAATGTAAAAAGAGTAAAACCAGCCTATTTGGAAAATTTTGGGAAAAAGCATCAAAGGAATAAATTTAATAAAATTGAAGAAAACCAACCGACACAGTCATAGACTGGGTCTAAGGAGAAAGAACCACTAAAGTGATGGGGATGTGGAGAACCTCACTTTTTACATGACTGTCCTCACAGAACAGTTCAAAACATTCAAGTTTTACGAGAGGGAACTACTGTAAACAACATTGCTCGAAAAATTCCTAGGATCAGTGCTGCACTTCAAGATCGCCAGGCTAAACACCAATCAACCATGATAGAAATCAAAGGAATGATTTTTGAACCACCTGTTTCTATTTTGATAGATCCAGGAGAAAATTTAGGTTATGTCAGGCCACAGATGGTGGAAAAGTGCAAGTTCAAATCAGAAAAATTTCAGCAAGAATGGTTAGTGTAGTTAGCTACAGGAACAAAAAGAAAAGTGACCCATCAAATTCCAAAAATTGTTGTAAATTTAAATGGGTATGAAACTGAAATTCATATAAATATTTTGCATCTAGGATCATATGACTTGTTAGTATGAATGGAATGGTCATAGAAGTAGAAAGTAATAGTTAATTTCTTATATAAAACAGTTCATTGTATAGATGGTGAGGGAAGAGTTGTGATAGTGAAAGGAAAACCAAGACCCATATCAATCAGACAAATTTCTTTACTACAACAAGAAAGGGTTGTCAAGTGTATGTTGTACAAGTAGAATAATTGGGACAAAAAAATGAAAAAGAGTTTGTATAAAATTTACCAGTAATCAGAGAGTTCAAGGATGTATTTCGAATGGAAATCCCCCATTTACCCCCTAAAAGAGAAATTTATTTCTCAATTGAATTAGTACCGGGATATACACTTATCTCTAGAGAACCCTGTAGAATGAGTATTGTTGAACTATTATAGCTTAAACTACAATTGCAAGAATTTTTAGACAGAGGGTACATTAGACCAAGTGTGTCTCCTTAGGGAGCATTAGTATTGTTTGTTAAAAAGAAGGCTGACACATTCAGAATGTGCATAGATTACAGACAGCTGAATAAATTGACTATAAAGAATAGATATTGTCTTCCAAGGATAGATGACTTATTTGATCAAGTGAGAGGAGCCACTATCTTCTCAAAGATTGATTTAAGAACTGGATATCACCAACTCAGAGTTAAGAATGAGGACATCAATAAAACAACATTCAGGACTAGATATGGACACTGTGAATTTGTAGTCATGCCCTTTGGACTTACAAATGCACATTCTACATTCATATGTTTAATGAATAGTGTACTACACACATTAGGGGAACTTTGAGGTCTAAAATGGGCCTCCTAGGAAAAATGTACAGCCAAAATAAACTTTATAAGAACCAATAGGATTCAAGATGATGATGTCGACCATGGGGGATGATTCACCATTTTTAAGTAAAAGGTTAAAAAGATTAAAAAATAATAAAATAATCAAACTACCTTTTCAACTCGTGTTTTCAACTTATCTCCCAAAGTGTTTACTCAAATTTCGAGCAAGAGTACTCATTGGATGCAAATTCAATTCATCATCCAAGGAGTACCCATGTTGCATACTTTTGATGGATCCTGCTACACGAAAAATGATAAATACATGAAAAACGTGATTACAATCATGTTTTTCATGTATTTCTAAATTTTCGTGTAGTATTATCCATCGAAAGTATGCAACATGGGTACTCCTTGAATGAGGAATTAAATTTTGCATCCAATTAGTACTCCCACTCAAAATTTGAGTAAAAGATTTGGGAGATAAGTTGAAAATACAAGTTGAAAAAGTAGTTTTTCCTTTTTTCCCTCTTAAATTTAATGTTTTAATCAAATCTTATTTTATTATTTCCACTATTATTTTATAATTTCCTTAGGAGGCCCATTTTAGAACTCAAAATTCCCCTAATGAGTATCTAGACAATTTTGTATGAGTTTTCATTGATGACATTTTGGTGTATTCCAAAAATGAAGAAGAACACAAAGAACATCTCAGAATAGTCCTACAAACCCTTAGAGAACATAAGTTATATGCAAAACACAGCAAATGTGAATTTTACGAGGATAAAATTCAGTATTTGGGTCATGTGATTTCAAAGGATGGCTTAGCAATAGACCCAGAGAAAATACAAGCAATAACGGATTGGCCTATACCCACTAATGTCCCAGCCATATGATCCTTTATAGGTGTTGCTGGATACTACTGTAGGTTTGTGGAAGAATTTTCAGCCTTAGCCTATCCTATTTCTTCTTTACAGAAAAAAGGAGTGAAGTTTGAATGGGCATCAACGTGTTAAAGTAGTTTTGAACAATTAAAACTGAAATTAACAACTGCCCCCATATTGAAGATTGTTGATCCAAACAAAGAATTTGTAGTATGTACAAATGCATGTGCCGAAGGGTTAGGAGGAGTGTTACTGCAAGATAATTCAGTCATAGCATATGAGTCAAGAAAAGTGAAGAAACATGAACATAATTATATTGTATATGACTTATAACTAGTTGGTGTGATACATGATTGAAGATGTGGAGACATTATTTGTTGGGAAAGAAGTTTTTACTAATAACAGATCACATAAGTCTGAAATACTTCTTTACTCAACCTAATTTTAATGCTAGACAAGCTAGATGGTTATCTTTCCTTAGTGAATTTGATATGGAAATCAAACACATTAAAGGAAAAGAAAATAATAATGATGATGTTTTGAGTAGGAATTTTCATCAAATTTTGGTCAATGCAGGAAGTAGTGTGAAATTTTAAATATAAGAACTGGTATAGGAAGTGTTGATGCAAGATCAACAATATGTGAAATTGCAAGAGAAATTGCAGAAAACTGTTGTTGGATATACTAAAAACCAGAAATGACTTATTTATTATAAACAAATATTGTATATGCCAAATGTGACATCTTTAAAATAGGAAATTTTAGATGAGTTTCATAAAAGACCTTATGTAGGTCATCCTAGTTATCAAAAATTGATTTCAGCATTAAGAAAGAACATGTTTTGGCCGGGTATGAAAAATGATGTTGCTGATGATCTAGCTAGGTGTTTATTATGTCAACAAGTAAAAGTGGAACATCAGCACCTGGCAGGATTACTGAACCCTCTACCTATTCCAGAATGGAAGTGGGAAGTGGTTTCCATATATTTCATTACTATATCGCCTATAAATAAGTATCAACATGACTCTATAATGGGGGTTGTAGACACATTAACTAAGGAATTACACTTTTTACCAATACAATCTACTTTTGGCATAGCTCAAGTAGCTAATGTATTCATGAAAGAAATTGTGAAATTACATGCCATTCCAAAAATGATTATATCTAATAGAGATGCAAAATTTACTTCAGCCTTTTGGAAAACTCTTTTTGGAGGAATGGGTACCAAATTGAACTTTAGTACCACATACCATCCTCAAACAGATGGGCAAACAGAAAGAACCAACTAGATTTTAGAAGACATGCTATGCATATATGCTATGGACAGACCTACAAGATGGGAATATTTTCTACATCTGGAATAATTTTCATATAATAATAATTATCAATATTCAATTAAGATGAGTCCTTTTGAAGCATTGTATGAAAGAAAATCCATATGCCGCTTAGCTGGAGTCAACCAGAAGATAAGCTAATTCTTGGACCGGATGCATTGCAGGATATGGAAAGAACTGTGAAGAAAATTCAACAAAATATTAAAATAGCTCAAGATCGACAAAAGAGCTATGCCGACAAAGAGAGAATTCATAGAGAATTCAAAGTGGGGATCATGTTTATCTGAGGATTGTTGGACACCTAATCCTCTATGGGTAGGTGTAGAGGACGAACGAACATAGGATGTCCAAGAAACCCTGGAATATGGAATCCAAGGGTCACTCCATGTATGATAATTATGTATCATTGTGAGTAATAGTGTATCAAAGGTTTATATTTTTCATGTATCTTGTGTATCTACAGAGCTCACCATTTATGAATTTAACATGGTATCGTAGTCGAAGATCTACTGCCTGATCATATGAATGAGCCGCTTGTTTTTGTGGCCTCTATGTCTATTCTGCAATCACACCTACCTAGCCATAAGTCTGTCTTCAGCCTATTCTGCAATGATTTTCTCTAAGTAATCATAACTATGTTTGGTGCAATAGTTATGATTGTATGCTGGTGTGCGTAATAGTTCATTGTCTAGACCGTTTTGAAGCTCTCCATTGAAGGTTTATGTTGTGGTGGTTGTATGGTCATGGAATTTGATAAAAGTGTAATCCTACATTGTTTATGATGTGTTAAATTGTTCAGTTTATTCCTTGCAGCATGTTGCAATCTAAAACCTGCAAAATTGTGACTGTGTAGTGAAATTAAAGTACGTAGAATGGAATACAGTGCATGCCAAATACCATTAATTGTGTCCATTTATGTCCTGTCATTATTCTCTGAATAATATTTGAGTTTAATACAGTCCTGTAATCAGAGCCTGAATTTGCTTTGTTGAACTGCTAGCCTCTGCAACATTCATTGTCTAACTTTCATAGTGTGTTACTCCCTTTTAACGCTCCTATCTATATGTATTTTTTGTTCCCTAATTTCTGGTACCCACATGTCCTAATTTTTCTCCGTCCTACTATAATTCCTGTTATTTTCTTTCCATTATACGTTGTCCCTATGTGTTCTATCCATTTGTGCATTTGACAGAGTGTTCTCTGCTGAATCTCTGCAAGCAAATACTATGCATTGAGATCGAATCAAATTTTTCAAGTATGGTTGACTTCTGAAACGTATCAAGCAGGTCAGGATCCACCTTATCCAGGCTCCTCTTCTGCTCTTTCTTTTTAGGTTCATAATAATAACAAAATACTTGGAAATTGATGGGGGGATGATTGATGTGATACCAATTGGCATCTGCCATTTTTTTCCATTGTCTGTAAGCATTGAGTCTGAATTGCAATAGCCATTCGGGTTCCTTCCTTTTTACCGAAATTAACCTAATGGTTTTCGAAAGTCATTTTTGATAGAAAACCACACTCGTAATCCCTTTTCAAGTACTGGTGAATTGGGTCATTAGGGTCCTTGCCTCTTGTGGGCACACTTCTCCTTTCATCCATCGTCACATCAGGGTCTTCTACACAAATTCCAACAAATCACTGGCAGCGTTTAGTGGGTGTGGGGCCAAGTGATGCATAAAATGCCTACAGAGTGATTTCCGGTCCCTAACGTCCATTTTCGGAGGAGATCGAAGGCCTAAATTGGCCATAGCTTCCATTGTGGAGGTCATGTGTCACTCAAAACGATGAGAATTTGTTGAAAGGTGGCTCAAATTTGTAGATATTTGAGTTTCAATTTGAATGGTGAAAAAAAAAACATGATACAGGCAACTCCTTACAATTGTTGCTTCGAAGGAGCAGTCACTGAATTGGAAAATGTGAATAAGTGGTTGAACTAATTGTCCCTCCAAATGTATTTACAGCAACAAAAACTTCAGCTTAGCTTATCTCGCTACTTTCATCCATCTTTGTTAGGGGAAGAGAGCTTGATTTTGGCTCTTGAATCACTGTTTGAAGGATATGTAAGGAATATGTAAAATGAGGTCACATAAATCTGATGCTCAAATATCCAATTTTCATTTGGAAACATAGCAATTCTTCTGTCCTCATCAGTACGTGAGAAGAGCTCCGGGAAGGAGAGCTAAGTTGAGACATTAGTCTTGTAGCCTGGTCCCCAATGTACTTGTTCATGCATACTCAGAATCTAAGGGCATCATTCTATTGAACTGAGAAAGGTATGGAGCCTTCATTCCTTTCTTCCTTTAAGTTAGGAAGAACTGATGAACACATATGAAACATATCAACTATGAGACATGCAAGGAGCTCGTGAAACTGAGACTTTGAGACTCTCATGGGCATTTGTTGATAGCTAGATTTAAAAACTCATTTCACTCCGATATCTCAGCATTCGGAAGTGGACTATGGAAAACATAGGGTATATATATCCATAGATGGGGGCCTCAGTGCCCTTTACTAAACCATGGATTGTGCTCAGAAGTTATTTTATGTAATGCTCTCTCTGTCACAATAAATTTGGAGCTTGGTGAAATAGTGTCTGATTCCTCTTATACAGATTATCTATTTTCTACATGTGACATTCACGAATCAAAAATCATTGAAGTATATTTCTTTCCGATAAATTTTATGTGGATGACAGATTTCTTCAAGAAACTTGAAAGATTTTTCCAAGAAGCTTGTTTTATACAAATAAATTGATCTAGTTAGCTTTTTGAGGGACTCATCAACGCACAGCATTTGTTTGAAAAATGGATCGAATTGGTGAAGTTTTATATTTCCTAAGAACTTTGATGCATTCCGTTGACCATGATACAATTAAAATTGACAAAGTCTCTCTCTTTAATATTCAAATTTGTTTAGAAGATGCATAGGAGAAAATCAAGTTTCTCCAACTTGAATCTCAACTTCAGCAAGAGGAATTAAAACAGAAGAGTCATCATTATAAACTTTATTTTCAGAATATTGAGATAGACTCCCATAAGCACGAAGAATATAGAGTTTAGGTTGATTCACATTCAGCGCCTAGTTCAAACGCGAATATGCATGCAAGTGGAAAAATCCAGCCTTCACCTCCCAAGCCCATCATCAGACCTTGGGAAGAGCTTGTTCATAACAAGCACAGAACAAGTCTTGGATATGACAAGGAGTTGTCCTTTCATATTCTAGACTACTCCAAGCCCATCAAATTTCAGAGTGCCTGATTTCTTCATGATAGCTCACCTTCAGTTGTTCCATATTTTGCTCCTCTTCCACAGCAACAACAACAAATTGTAAAATGCCAACACTATGATCAATTTTTCCATATGAAAGATAATTGTTTTGATATTCACCCATGCAAGCTCTGTGGTTGGCACACCCATTCTTCACACAGATGCTTCAGAAACAAGCCTCCTGCAAGAACAAAGATTTATATTGGATGGATCGCTTCTTGGTAATGGGCATCAACAGCCAAGAAGATGTTTAAGTCACATGTCAGAACTTGTTCTAGAATAATGAACAAACTTGCAGTTGGGTTTTCGCCATCATCTCTCCTTGTACCTGACAGGGGGGGAAATGGTGGTCATCTACAAGCTTTGAAGCCACATCAAGCGAACCTGAGCCACAACCTGTCATTCCAGATTCAAAGTTGTAGCCAGAGACATGGATACCCATGAGCATGCCTTTGGTTGATGGACAGCCTTAAACCATCTATGCGAGGTTGATATTCTTCCTCTTCAAAGCATTCAGGACACTTCCTCTAGCAGAAGACTTCATCTTCTTGGCAGTTTTGGAAAAGTTCCAAGAAATGCATCAAGCATTCCAGAGTTGGTGGTAATCTTTAAAGCATCACAGGTTGTAGACCTCCCTTCTTCTAGCTTGAAGGTCTCCCTCTTCAAATATGAGGGACACTTCCTCTAGTAGAAGCCCTCATCTTCTTGCCAGATTTGGAAGATTTCCCGGAACTGCACTAAGTGTTCCAGTGTTGGTGGTCATCCTTAAACCACCTCTTTATGCCAACATTTCAGAGAGTTGATTCAGCCTAAGTGCTGCCATGGATACTTTACAGATTTGTATTACAACTCTCTTCTTGGACTCACACATACCCCTTCGGATTAAGGGGGGGAATGTTGGACACCTAATCCTCTATGGGTAGGTGTATCAAATGAACGGACATAGGAAGTCCAAGAGACCCTAGAATATGGAATCCAAGGGTCACTCCATGTATGATAAATATCATAATATGTATCATTGTGAGTAATAGTGTATCAAAGGTTTATCTTTTTCATGTGTCTTGTGTATCTACAGTGCTCGTCATTGTTGATTTTAACAAGGATTAAGCCTAAAAAGAGTACATTATATACTGGTAGTTTTGCTAAGTTAGCACCACGCTACTGTGGACCATTTGAAGTTCTAGAAAGAGTGGGGCCAGTAGCTTATAAATTGGCTCTACCTAGTCATATTAAGGTTCACAATGTTTTTCATGTTTCCTTATTGAAAAAGTATGTACATGATCCTACTCATGTAATTGATTGGACTGTGCTACAGGTGGAAACTGGAAGGGAATTTCTCCTAGAGCCCCTTCGTATACTTGCATGAGAATAAATCGAGCTCTGGAATAGGAATTTATCTAGGGTGAAAGTGCAGTAGAGGAGCTTTACACCTGAGGAATATACTTGGGAGCAAGAAGAGGAAATGAAAGAGAAATATCCATCATTGTTTGAGAAGTGAACTGATATTTTGCAACACCAAGGATGGTGTTTTGTTTTAGAGGGGGGAAATGGAATATCCCTATTTTACTGCTTTTATTTAGAGAGTTCAAAATCCTAAAGGTTAAGTGGACCTAAAGGAAAACTATATGTGTGGACATTTTTTTTTAATTAATAAATCTGGAATTTTAATTATTGTGGAAAGACTAGAGTAAATTGGAGACCAGGATTTTATGTCCATGAGGATGGAATTAAATCCAAAAAAATTCCCAAAATCTCCAAAAATCCTTGGAGAAAATAAAATAGATTAAAAATATTAGATTGGAGATAAAAATCTAAAAGATACCTCAGTAAAGTGGAAAGTTACTGAGAAGAGGTTAAATAAAACTAGAAAGAGGAAAAAACTAGTTTTAAAGAGATTTTGTGGAAAAAACAAAAGTAAAGCCTAGGCTAAAGGAAAAAAGCGTCCTGATTTAACTGGACGCAGTTATAGAAATATGCTGAAGGAAAAGCAGGCTTAAATAAGCCATTTTTGGGTAGACAAGAGGTTGTCTACACTTTGGAGGAATTGGTCTCTGATCAGGGGGATCTATGGATGAAAGCTCAAGGTTGGGAGGAAAATAGCCTTTACCAGAATTCGTATGCACAGTTATTAAATTTTTTCTTGCTATTTTGTTGTTATGATGATGATGATGATTGAATAATAGTAATTGTGTTTTAAATAGGAAGATAAGTGGGAAATTATATCTTCTAAATTATTAATCTGTATAATAAATTATTTTATTATTGAGAGTGAAGTGTCTGATGTATTTAACAGAAAATAACAATAGCAGGTATAGTTGTAGTTCTATATAGTTACATAGACTAGTTAAATTAGTTAACCAACAAGCAGAATTTCTAAACCCAATTATAAAGGTTTAAATCTATTGTTAGGTTATAAGAATTAATACATTACAATCATAAATTGCATCATTAAGAGTGGAGGATGTTCTAAGGATGTTAATAGAAAGATGACATATAATTAGTTATTTCTGCAAACCATGAATATTGAAGAGCTTCCCGGATTATCCACAGTATTAAGGAACATTTGTTGACGTTTCGAATCCCAACGGGGATCCATATTCAGGACATTTGAATGAAGGATTGAAAGAAGGGTTTAAGGCCATTAATAGTGAAGAAGAATATAAAAAGAGCCGACCAAAGTTATTTATTTTTATTTTATATATATTTTATTTGATTTTATATTTTTTAATTCAATTCCAAAAAATAATAGGAATTAAATTAAAAAATATGAAATAAAATAAATATATATAAAATAAAAATAAATTAAAAATATTAAATAAAAATAAATATATATAAAATAAAAATAAATAACTCTGGTCGGCTCTTTTTATATTCTTCTTCACTATTAATGGCCTTAAACCCTTCTTTCAATCTTTCATTCAAATGTCCTGAAGATGGATCCTCGTTGGGATTCGAAACGTCGACAAATGTTCCTTAATATTGTTGATAATCCGGGAAGCTCTTCAATAACTGACAACCACAGGAGCTTAAAAACCAACACCGTGAATAAACAGAGATATATACAGTGGTATTTATTATTAAACTGAGAATAAAATATTTCGTACAAATTGTGTATAAAAACTCATACTCTACATAAAACATAGAAATCAATATACACGATTTACTTCTTATGCTGAAAGAAGAAATAGGATAAAATTTTATATATAGAGCTACTATGTGTACAGTACAAGTATAAACATAAATATCAACTATGAATTATGCATAAGTGATGCATGTAGTTGAAATACAATAGTTAACTTGGAAATCTTATATACAATTATTACAGGGATGGAAACTCATCAAATAAAGGAAAACAAAAATATGTATTTATATTCGTAATAAAATGTCAGATATCACTATCATAATTATAATGACTAACATTCCCTTGTTTTTTATATAAATTGCATATTGTCTACATGAATAAATATCATTGAATTCTACTGGCTGAATTATGTGAATGATAGCGACCAACCTGTAAATAGACGAACCAAAATAATTGTCAATTCTTTTGAGAAAGAAGGAAAAAGTAGTGGAGTTGTAAATTGCAACATGAGCAATACCTGTATAATAAATACACATAAATATGGATTATATTTTATCTAACAAAAAATTAAAATAAATCTAACTAATATTGGAAATTGTCAATATTAGTTAAAACAGGAATTTGCCTTGTATCCAAGTTGAGGCAGTGGAATCATTAGGGGAATTTTGAGGCCTAAAATGGGCCTCCCAAGAAAAATACACAAAAAAAATAATAAACTTTATAATAACCAATAGGATTCAAGATGATGATGTCAACCATGGGGGATGATTCGCCATTTTTAAGTAAAAGGGAAAAAAGATTAAAAAAATAATAAAATAATAAAACTACTTTTTCAACTCGTATTTTCAACTTATCTCCCAAATTTTTTACTCAAATTTCGAGTGGGATTACTCGTTGGATGAAAAATTTAATTCCTCATCCAAGGAGTACCCATGTTGCATACTTCTGATGGACCCTGCTACACAAAAAATGAAAAATACATGAAAAAACGTGATTGCAATCATAATTTTCATGTATTTCTCATTTTTCGTGTAGGAGGATCCATCAAAAGTATGCAACATGGATACTCCTTTGATGAGGAATTAAATTTTGCAACCAACGAGTACTCTCGGTCGAAATTTGGGTAAAAACTTTGGGAGATAAGTTGAAAATACTTGTTGAAAAAGTAGTTTTTTCTTTTTTCCCTCTAAAATTTGATGATGTAATCAAATATTATTTTATTATTTCAACTATTATTTTAAAACTTCCTTAGGAGGCCCATTTTAGACCTCAAAATTCCCCTAATTCACCTTTGTGTATAAATAACAAAATAAACCATATGTGTCAGTGGGGGAAAACTGAGAAGGATATTATAATTTTGTAATAGTATTATAAGTATAGAAAATAAATTACCTAACTTGTGGCATATTGGGTAATTGGTGTAAACCCATGAATGGTACAGAAGCAGGAAGAAGAGGAGTTCCTGTGTAACAAAAAAATGTGTTAGTTTGGGAAATTAAAAAAATGATCCTTACTTCATAACAGAAGTACTTACATACCTTTTAGGAATTATTATTATTCTGAATGTTATAAAGTTTTATAATACAGACAGAATATACATATATACCAACGAGAATGTAATTGATGATTTAATAGATTATATTCCATCAATTTGAATATATAGATATAAATTGACTTTGGTAAAAAAACTAAGATAAATTCATGCCATGAAATACAATTTGGTGATATACAGAGATTTTAGAAATATTATAAACATTAAGGAATTAGAAAATTCATTTTCATGATTTGAATTAAAATTCGTTCTTCACATACGGTGGATAGTATGTAGAAATCGAAATAAAATTAACCAAAAGCATTGAGGAAAAATAAAGGTTAATATATAAAGAGGTATGAATGTTGAACAAGAAAATATATTTGCTTAAACTAAAAAATAACTAACTTCAAGTTCAATGTATTAACTCTCATGCATACAGGAATCTAGTATGAAATTCACCTTGAATCGTAATAAAATTAAAAAGAGATTTGTAAATTGCAGATAGAGAGTCAAAAACGAATAGTAAGTTATGCATGAAACTTTGGAAATTCAAGGCTGACTTCAACTGTCAAATTTTATTCATACAGGAATAAATCCCAAAATCCAAAATGAATATTCAGGAAACCCTTGAGGTTGAAGGGTGAACCCAATACACCGAGACCAGACTTAATACAAAATAATTGGGAAAGCAAACAAGGGTTAAGACTGAGAAAAATACAAACGAAGTCATATTTCAATAGCCGAGTATGAAATTTTGGGAAATAACAATTTTCACAAAGAAATCGTTGTAAAATCTTGAATACAAACTTCAAAATGATAACGTAGAGCTCAGTCAATACCATTTCCTAAAGAGCTAAATTTCCAGAAGAAAGCGTAACAATACAAAGAGGAAAACAATTTTATAATGCGTAAGTATAGAAGTATAATAATGGTGGGATTAGTAATGAGCTTACTTGTGTTATGACCAAAATTATATTATCTCATGAATTCACTGAAAAAATGTGTAAAGAGTTTATGTCCTTCAACATAGAAACTGCATGGAACTCCTCTATGCAAAAACAAAGAGCTAGAACGAAATTTAATACGAGGAGTTTTGAAATCTTAAAGGGAAAAATACTCCTGAAATAAATTATGAGCATAAATTGAAATATTGATCTAACTCAGGGATTCCCAAACGAAGAACGAACTCTGAAAATAGATGTGCGTATTAGAAAAAAAAGGGCAAAGCAACGTAAAGGAGGTAATAATCTTACCTGCAGCTGTAGTAATTATGGCTAGGCAAAAATCGCAGTGGGAAGCCATTAACGCTGCAACCTTATACTATAGAACCAGAGCTAAACCCTCGAAAGAGGAAAATTCCTAATGAAAAATAAAACAAAGTAAAACGAAATTCAATAAACCCTAAACGATAATTATGGAGGGGAGAGTATGAGTTGGTCTCCAACATCAATTGAGGAGAGATCTGAACTCCACCTGTCCACGATGTTAATACTTCCATGTGGCCAATTTAAGATGCATTACAATCAGTTAACCCCTGATAGCATCGAACTAAGGAAACGTAAAGAGTTGCAGGTAGATTTTTCATAAACTGATTATGCTAGATACAATCAAATCCATAAAGGTATGGTCGAATATACCTAGGGAAATGTATGAACTAAAATGCATGGTTTAAAACATTAAAGGATGTATCATAAACCAAATCTGATAATATAAGATCTGTAAATTTATATAGGAAAAGTCTATGGTAATGTACAAGATAAATAATTCGAATTCCATAATAGTAATAACGCCATGGTGGTTGGAAATAAATTCGTTGACAATGCAACAATAACGAAACCCTTAAAGGGTACTTTTCTTATATAGACATAGGATATTCATACGAGCATGACTATACTAATTTGAATGTCAGATAACACTTAAGAGAGAGGTTATAAGTCTAAAATAAGATGAAACTTCCCTTATTATAATTCGAATTTATACTATAGGGTAATACGTATAAAATTAGGATGTAGGCATATGTCCTAATATGTAACTTTAAATTTAATATTTATTAAAGTTATAAACTTAATCAAAATTCTATAAAAGGTAGAGTTGTGGAAGGAGTATAGAATTAATAAAATAATAGCAACAGAAACTATGGTAAAGGACCTAATGTACACTGACATAAATGTATGAATGTCATGAAGAGGAGGCGAATTTGTAATACCTTAAGGGGAGAAATATTGGAATATAATTCTGTTAGAGTGAGCGTCATTATATGCATAGTTATGAAATTAATTATGAAGATGCTAATTATGGAAAGTAAAACCTTTAATGATATTTTGTAAGAGATGGTAAAGTGTCGGAATTAACTTAATTCAATGAAAATAAAAGCAGTACAAGTTTATAAATTGAAAAAAACAAAAACAAAAAAAGGGTAAGTAGAGTTGTTACAGATATCAATAAAGGGATAATGTGTTAAGTTTTCAACACATCATGAACTTGTAAAATTAGATTGTATGATCACCTCAAATGTGCTAATTAGGCCCTTATCAAGGCTAAATTCAGTTGATGCATGCAAAGACTAAAAAGGGGTATTATCAATGTGTACTATTATTACCTTAACTTTTGTTGAAAAAAAGTTTGGGGCCTAGATTGCCACAAGCATAATGTTTTAAATATCCTCGAATTTTGAAAATCATCATCTATAAATAAATTGATATTTTGATAGGTTGGTAGGGCTCTACAATTTTTTCCCCTTCTGACAACCCGTCTTCAGCGATTGTCCTACATCATGAACATGGTTACCACCCAAAGCTCTCCTTCTCACCATGTACAACTGGGACAAGGAGCTATATTGTTCAAAGGACCCACCAATAGGCCACACAATATTTTCATATCTCATATCCCCTTTGGCCCCTCCTCCTTCCATACATATAAAAAAACCCCTTACATTCCCCTATCACACATGACCTCTTTTTTTTCCTTGACCTGATCTTTGCCTTCCAATCCAAGTATTCGAAGCATGAACCTTGTTCCTACCTCACTAGATAATGATGATTCTACCTTTTTTGAATATTTTGTCTCCCCAAATCTGACCCCATTCATATGTCTTTCTCCCTCCCTTCTAATTTCATCAAACATCTCTATAGAGTCCTAGAATTATTTTTCTTTGACACCCTTTTTGCATCCATATTTTCCTTATTTTCCTACCACTATCAACCCAATAAGGAAGAAAACACATGATTTTAACAAGGTAAATTATTTGTGTGTCCTATTCTTCTTCTTATTTTTTAATATACCCTATTTTTTTGTTAAAAATTACATTTAGCGATGGAAATGATACAATTCTGCACCTATTCCACAGATCTGCAAGTACCTTCATTGTTAGCAGGATTCTGGTGCATCAGCTCAGCTAAGGAGTATATGGGTGGATATAGGATGATCCCCTCATATATTTCCTCCTACTTACCCAGGCCTATTCACCAAGAATATCACGCATTCCATTAGTCAGAGATAGCAGTCAACACGTTGCAGCGTCTAGGAACATAGTATGGAAATATCACGACTATGTCGATTTGCTTTCTAAAGAGAAAATCAACAGATAAGAGATATTTCGTTTATGATTTTAAGTTGTATAAGGATTCTAATAGAGATCCATAGGCTTAGAATTCGCATATTGTTGAACGCATTCTATAAAATCATAAGAACTCTGTGTATTCGGGGTGCGCCAACTTTCATTTCCTGAACATTTTGTTTGAATATTTTTATGTTAATTTTAAGTTCCCTTTCATGCAATTTGATGTGTTGAATAGTGTTTAGAACCTGCTGCATTGCGGAGAACCCCTTCAAGCAGAACAGGTCATTTTACTTCCAGTTTTTATGCATCTCAACCGCATTACTATTTCATAATTTGGTAAATGATTTTGATTCCTTCTTTATTTTCAGAGATCAGCTTTAGTATTTTAGTCCTTTGGTTGTGTTTATTTTATATAACAATTTCTTGAATTCATTCTCCTACATTTCATGTAGTTTAGTTTATTTCTTTTCCATTTACATTCCAGGCTAGAATTTACAATAGAATTTAGTTTATTTCTGTCTTCATAGCATTTCGATTTTCATGTTTTCCTAAAATCAAAACTGTATCATATTTCATGCTTTTATAATTTAGAATTAGTTCATTATTTGTTGCAGCATAAAAATTCTAAAAATCAACTCGATAAAAATACAACTGATCATTTCTTTTGAAAAGATTCATCCAACAAACTATTTTTAAAACTCAATTCAATTAAAAGTAACCATAGAAATAAAATTTAATATAGATGATAAAATTGATTTAAAAACATCACTGATCCATAGGAATTAACACTGAACCATAAGTTCAAATATTAACAAAAATCTAAAAATTAAAACCTCACTTTAAACGACAAAGACTTCTAGTACATATAATGCACTTGCACTTCATCAATTTACTGACTCCGGTCGATAATTTATGCTTGTAATTTAAGAACATTAAATTGACTAAACATTTTGGTGTCGTTGTCGTGGAAGTGTAAATAGAAGTCTTATAAATAAAACATGATATGCATAGAGAGAGATATTCTAAAGGTAGGTTTATAAGATGAGGCAGAAGTTTGACTCCTACAATCATCACTCACACCACCCCGACCTCGAAGTTCTACACCACCCACTCAAAATCAAATTCCATACGTAGGTGGTCCACATAGACTTCCTAAAATCCTAAGATCTTAAATCTAACCTACTTCGCCTACTTCATCTACTAAATCTTTAATTGAAGAAGAAAATCTCCCATCTCCAACTACAGGAGTAATTTTTCTATCTTCAACTGGAGAAATATTTCTAAGACAAGAATTAGAAGTCCTCAGTGAGGAATAAGAACAAGAAACTCATTCAAATTCTCCATTGATAGAAGAACCAGGAGAAGTAGAAATTCTTATAGCAGAACCAGACACTTACATTAGTTCTGAGGGATCCATCATGGTTGAAGAAGGAGAAATAGAAGTACACAATAGCAATGGTGAAAAACCTAGGATTGGAGGAGGAAGAGGAAGAAATAGAGGAGGTGTAAGAGGTATAGGTACAGGTAGGGGAGATCCAGAACCTTTTAGATTCCCTATCCATGATGAGGATACAACATATACAATGAAAAATATTTCAACTAGTATCCTCCCTAACTTTCATGGAATAAGAAGTGAAGAACCAAAAACATTTCTCTTTTAATTTGAAGTATTATGTAAATCATATGATTTTCTACACGATACTCAAAAATTAATGTTGTTCCCTGCTACCTTAAAGGATTCAACATTAAATGGTTTATGAGTTTAGGGACGAATTCTATAGGAACATGGGCATAAATGAAAGATACATTCTTAGAGAAATATAAGGATTAGTGTAAGCCACATAGCATGAAATATGAATATTTTAAGATGGCACAAAAGGAAGATGAAAATCTTGAAGAACTTGTCGAAAGATTTGTTTATAACATTAAGAACGCAAACATGGATAATCTAAATGAGGAAACTTTGAAATCTCTCCTACTCAAGTCTATCAAATATGAGTGTATTGATATCCTCAATGTAATGGGGAAAGGAGACATTTCTTAGTTACCATTCAAAGAAATTTTTGAATTATGTGTACATATTTCAAGGGGTAAATCATGAACCGTGAAAATTCCAAGAGATCCTCCCTTATCAAGAATAAATAAATCTTCAGCTGGGACAGTTAGTAGGGCAGAATTAGGTAATTTGCTTCATAATTTCAAAAAAAATATTTTAGGGAGCCTTAGTGAGGGAATTGACACCCTTAAAATACAGAACAAGAAAAAATCTGATAATGTTGCATTTTCTATCTTCTGTCCTAGATGTAGAAAGAAACACGCTCTGAGAGAATGTCCTTTATACTTAAAAATCATAGAAACCCATGTAATATGTACAGAAAATCATGATACTAAATAATTCCCCTCTATACCAGGTCTTAGGGCTATATATAGTGAAGAGGGAATGCCAAATCAGGTAGATCCTCTTTACTTTATTGCCAGAAGACCATGGAAAAATATTCAAAATCAAAATCAAAATTTTAATTCCGAACAATTTGCATAATCTTCACAAGGGAATTGGAATTACCTATGCCATGGCAGCCTTGGGCTCAACCACAACCTTGGAATCAAGGGTGGAAAAATCCCTGTGGAATATATGCTAAATATCAACCATATCCAACACCCTATCAAAATTTCCCACCACAATTATTTCCTCATAATAATAAAATACCTCAAGCTCAAGCTCAAGCTCAAAATACAAATCCACAACTCTCTCTACCATTTACACAAAAACCAAACCAATTTCCTATTCAACCACTTCAAAATCCAAATAAGCAACCTGTTTACAACATGGAAGGGGGAAAATCTCAAACGTATATAATAACTCCACTAGATCTAAATAATGTTCAATTAAGATTTGGTAGAGTATTAGAAAAGAAGAAACCCTCTAGTGTTATTCAAGAAACAAAGAAAAATTCTCGAAAAAATAGCAATAAAACTGAAGAAGAAGAAGAAACTTCTCTTCCTCGGAAAGAAAATGATCAAATAGAAAATATTCCCATAATATCGACTGATGAGACTCCTATTATAGAACAACCTCCAGTATCTATTAGACCACCTTTTCCTGAAAGGTTAAAAATTGATAAAGGAGTAGAAAAGCAAATCATATTGCCTGATTATGATATGATGGATGAATTGAAAAATATCTATATAAAAATTCCTTTACTAGAAGCTATAAAAGAAATACCATTTTTTTCAAAAAAAAAAATTAAGGAATTGAGTACTCAAAGAAAAAGAAAATACATAAAAATAATCGAGTTAGTTGGGAGAATTGCAGATATCATGATGGGTAAGGCAACAATGCAGAAATATTTAGATCGAGGATGCCCCATTGTGAAAATTCACATCAATGGAATCGAAATACCAAACACATTGATTGATTTGGGAGCAGCCATAAACATAATGAGTAAACAAATTATGGATCAACTAAAACTTCCTAACCTTCAATACGCACCAACATTATTACAATTAGCAAACATGTCGGTAATTAAACCTAATGGTGTGTTAGAAGATATTTTTGTATCCTTAGATTCTTGGGAATATCATGTCAATTCCATGGTCTTAACACCCGAGAATAATTTAGGAGGACGTCCATTAATTTTAGGAAGACCTTGGTTAGCTATAGTCGATGCTTTCATCAGTTGTAGATCAGGAGACATGTTTATCTCATATGGTAGTTCAAAAAATAAATTTTCATTATATCTACCTACAAAAACAACAATAGATATAGAAAATGAAGAATGCATAGATGATGATAACGATATACAACCCATTTTTACTATTGCACAAACAAGTGAGGACCAAATTTTAAATTTAATAGAAAATAATGAATCCTCCTTATTCTATGACAATAGTCAAACTTTTCAAGAATAATGTAATATCGAATATTTATCATCTAGAAAAATGTCTTTACATTTTATGGAAAATTTTGGAAATTCTTCAATAAAAAATTTTCCAAGGAAAACATTGAATATTAATGAAAATCTGGAAGAATTACAAAAAAATAAACAGGTAGAGACCTTGCAAAAACACTCTTCTTCTTATGCATGGGAGTATACAGATATGAAAGGAATTAATCCCAAAAATTATATGCATCATATCTATATTGAAGAAAGTGTTAGATCAATTAGACAACCTCAAAGAAGAATGAACCCAAATTTAAAATAAAATGTTAAAGAAGAGCTACATAAAATATTGAATGTAAATTTTATCTACCTAATATCAAAGAGTCAATGGGTTTCACCCCTAGTAATCATTCCTAAAAAAAATGTAAAATGGAGGGTATGCATCGATTACATGGAATTGAATAAAGAAACATTGAAAGACCACTTTCCACTTCCTTTCATAGATCAAGTCTTAGACACATTAGGAGGGAAAATTTAATTTTCATTTTTGGATGGATTCAGTGGGTATAATCAAATTCAGGTAGGACCTGAAGATCAAGACAAAACCACATTTACCTATCCATGGGGAACTGATGCTTACCAAGTACTTCCTTTTGGGTTATGAAATGCTCCATCAACATTCCAAAGAACAGTTCTCAGAATTTTCTCTCATCTTATTCATGACTGTGTGGAAGTGTATATGGATGATTTCACAGTTTATGGTAATTCTTTTGAAGAAGCACTAGAAAATTTAGAAAAAAATCTAATAATATGAAAAGAAGCAAATGTTTCTTTAATTCATGAAAAAATTTTGTGATGTTTAATGAGGGAATTGTTTTAGGTCACCATATTTCAGGAAATGGGGTAAACCTAGACTCATATAAAGTAGAGGTTATTTCAAAATTATCAGTGCCAAATTGTCAATGAGATGTTAGGAGTTTTATTGGTGTTACTAGGTATTATAGAAGATTTATAGAAAACTTCACAAAATAGCATCCCCACTCTTCAAATTACTTACCAAAGATTGTGAATTCAGTTGGGACTCTAATTGTCAAATTTCCTTTTAAAATTTGAAAAAGAAAGTCTCTGAAGCACCCATTCTAAAAGGACCTAATTGGAAATTTCCTTTCCACATATCTATTGATGCTTCAAATACAACCTTAGGGGTTGTATTGGGACATAAAGGTCTTACTCCTTATGCCATTTACTACACCATTAAAAATTTAACTCCATCGGAGAAAAATTATATTGTAACTGAAAAAGAGTTTTTAGTCGCAGTGCATGCCATTAATAAGTTCAGACATTACATCATTGGCTATGAAACTTTCATTCACATAAACCATTATGTCATTAGCTATTTAATGAGCAAACCAGTCACTAATTGTAGGATAACCATATGGCTATTACTATTGCAATAGTTTAACATCACCATTCTAGATCGACCAGGAAAACAAAATAAAATTGTTGACTTTTTATTTAGGATTTAAAATGATAATAATCTTATGCTTGTAGAGGATAAATTTCCAAATGAATATATTTTTCCAATATATACTAAATCACCTTGGTATGCAGATATTGCTAATTATTTGGCTACAGGAAAATTACCATCTCATTTGTTTCCCAGATAAAAGAGAAAAATAATCCAAACAAGTGCTTATTATTCATGGGTTAATGAATAATTATACAAAACAGGACCAGATATCATCATCAGAAGATGTGTACGAGAAGGTGAGATACCAAAGATACTAAAAGCTTTCCATGATGAACCATGTGGAGGCCATTTTTCTAACAAAATAACTGCTTATAAAATCATTCTCTTAGAATATTATTGGCCTTCCCTTTTTAAGGATGCCAAAGAATATGTTAAGAGATGTAATAGTTTCCAAAGGATGGGGAAACATCTTCTTTGAAGTGAAATACCACTGTAACCTCTATTATGAAACCAGCTCCAAAAATAGAAGAAAAGAGAGATCAACACCTTATAAATAAGCCACTTCGAGGGGAAAACCTCCTTTACATTACATAAATGAACAATTCTTGGATGATACAAATGAAAAAACCTCCTTCTATATATAGGAGTCCATGGGGTCACAATATAATCCTAATCGACCTAACAATAAAAATGTAAGGGCACAATAATAACAATATGGGGGTTACAATGGTACAAAAATAACAATAAGGGGGCTACACTAACAACAATAAGGGACTACACTAGTAATACAGGGACATAACATGCCCCTCTCCTTCAAAAAAATTTGTCCTCAATGCTTGAGTAGCATTGGATGCTTTTGTATAAAATTCTCTTCCTCCCATGTAGAATCTTCAGCGGGTAATTTCTTCCACTTGATGAGATACTCTGAAATTGATCGATTTCATAGATGTCGAGTTCTTATTTCCGTGACCGCTTCAGGTTCCAATATGTTTTTTTCTTCTTCATCAAGTTCTAGAAATATTGTTTGAACTGGAAGTTTGTCACCTATAACCTTTTTTAAGCATGAAACATGGAAAACTGGATGCACTCTTGAAGAAGCAGGAAGCTTCAATTTGTATGCCATAGTACCAATCTTTTGCAACACCTTGTAAGGACCATAGTACATTGGCGATAATTTATTATCCTTCTTAGCTTGCTTGAGGGACATTTGTTTGTATGGTTGTAGCCATAAAAATACCCAGTCTCCTACAACAAAACTTCTCTCGCTGCAATGTTGATATGCCCATTGTTTCATTCAATTTTGTGCCAAATTTACCTTATCCTTTAAGAGTTGGAGAACTTTTTTTTGATGCTCAATGTGATCTTCCACTGCTTGAACCTTAGAATTTTCTCTTAAAGATGATGTGATGGACGGTGGATGATATCCATAAAGTGCCATAAATGGGGTCATTTTTTTTCAGTGTGGAAGGAAGTGTTATACCACCATTCAGCCAAAGGTAACCACTTGACCCATTGTGTTTTTTTATCAGATACAAAACAATGAGGATATCCTTCCAAAAATTTGTTCACTATCTCAGTTTGACCATTGGATTGAGGATGATAAGATGAGCTATGTGCTAGTTGAGTACCCAAACAAGAAAATAATTTCGTCCAAAAAATTCCAGTAAAAATGGGATCTTTGTCGCTTACCATAATATTTGGTTTTCCATGTACCTTTTGAATTGTTTCCATAAATGCAGTAGCAACTATACTTGATTTAAATGGATGAGATAATGCACAAAAGTGTGCATACTTGGTAAGTCTATCAACTACAACCATGATGACACTCTTTCCTTTGGACTTAGGTAAACATGTGATAAAATCCATTGAAATCTCCTCCCAATGTTGACTTGGAATGGATAAAGGTTGTAGAAGACCCTGGGTGTTAATTGGCTCAACTTTATTTTGTTGGCAAACCAAACATTTTGTCACAAACTTTTGAATATCAGATTAAAGGCCATCCCAAAAATTCTTTCTTCACCCTGAGAAAGTTTTTAAAAATCTTGAGTGTCCTCCTAAAGGAGAAGTGTGCAATTCCAAGAGAATATTTTGTTTTAGTTGGGAATTATTACAAATATATAAGTGATATTTGTACCATAAGAAACCATTTTTCCAAATAAATGTATCATATGTACTAGGATCTTGCTGCAATTTTTGAATCAGTGTCCACACTTCTTCATCCTTCTTCCATTCATCCCTTTCTTCGGTTATCCAATCTGGTTGGATAATAGAAATGGCACAAAGAAATGCTTCCACCTCTTCATCCTTTCTTGAGAGTGCATCTGCAACAACATTTAGCTTCCCTTTTTTGTAGATTGTTTCAAAGTCATAACCCAACATCTTTGTGACCCATTTTTGTTGCTCTTCTAAAGATAGTCTTTGTTCCAAAAAGTGCTTAAGACTATCATGATCATTTTTTACCTTGAAGTGTCTTCCCATTAGGTAAAGTTGTCATTTCTTTAGTGCATGTAGTATTTCCAACATTTCCTTCTCATAAATAGAATTATGTAAATATTTTCCTTTGATTGTACGACTTTAAAAAGCAATGGGTCTTCCTTCTTGCATTAAAACAGCACCAATTCCATTTCCTGAGGCATCACATTCCACAATAAAGGTTTTTGTGAATTTTGGCGTAGCTAAGACCGGTGCTAGGAACATTACCTTTTTAAGATGTTCAAAGGCCTTAGTTGCTTTAGGATTCCATGAAAATGCATCTTTATTCAATAATGTTGTTATAGGTACTGCTATTTTCCCATAATTCTTAACAAACTTGTGATAATACCCTGTTAACCCAAGAAATACTTGCAATTTCTTTATGGTTGAGGGGACTTTCCATTCCTTAATGGCTTTAATTTTGTTAGGGTATACCTTAACACCCTCATGTGATACAATATGACCCAGATATTCCACCTCTCGTACTCCGAAGAAACATTTGGAGGTTTTTTCATATAATTGTTTCTCCTCCAATAGTTTGAGTACCCTATCAACATGTTGAACATGATCCTTCCAAGACCTGTTGTAGATTAGTGTATCATCAAAAAATACTAACACAAATTTTCTAAGGAAGGGTTTGAAAATGGAATTCTTCAATCCTTGAATTGTAGAAGTTGCATTGGTAAGGCCAAAAGGCATGACCAAAAATTCATAATGACCCTCATGAGTTCGAAATGTTATTTTCGGAATATCTTCGGTCTTCATTCTAATTTGATGATATCTTTAACAAATATCCAAATTGGTAAAATAAATTGCTCCATGTAATTCATCAATTACGGGGGTGGGAAATTTATCTTTAATAGTGACCTTATTGAGATCCCTATAATCCAAACACATGCGCCATGATCCATCCTTCTTGTGCACCAATATTACTAGATCAGAGAAAGAACATTAACTAGGTTGAATTATACCAGCCTCTAACATTTCAGCAATCATAGGTTCAATTTCACTCTTTTGGACATAAGGATATCTGTTAGGCCTGATTTTTGGAGGAAAAATTCCTAGAATCAAATGAATCACATGATCATGATCAAAAATAGGTGGGAGTCCTTTGGGAATTTCAAACACCTTGGAATGATTCTCCAATACGTTTTGGAGATCTGAAGAAATAGATGATTTTGATGTTGGAACTTCAAGTGAGCATAATTGTGCAATTACGCCTCATTTTTATTTCTTCATAATATTTTTCATGACATTAGATCTTATTATCTTTCCAGGCTTCCCTGTGATACCCCTTAATTCAAATTCCTTTCCTTCCGAAAAAAATTTCAAGAAATTTTCTCGAAATTAAAAGCTACCGTCCCCAAAGATTGTAACTTGTACTCCTAGTACAACATCAACACCTCCCATTGGAATGGAAAGCATTGGAATATTAAACACATATTCCCCCATGTTTATCTTGATATTATGGCATTTTTTAGAGAAATTTATAGTTCCTCCATTTGCAACCATCACTTGGCATTCTGGTGTTCAGTATAGGAAGCAATTCAATTCATTGGCTACCTTACAATGAATAAAATTATGGGTACAATCCGAATCAATCAACACTATTACCTTTTTCTTCTTAATATTTCCTTCTATCTTGAGAGTTTGAGGAGTGGTAATTCCTTCCAATGCATTACATGATATGGTCGGATTCATTTCTTCTTTTTATAGGGTTGGTTCCTGGTGTATATCCTCTTCTTTTGAAGTTTCTTGTTCATTTTCTTCCTCCTCTTCACAATCTATGTAAAATAATTTATTCTCAGCACACTTATGACCTTTAGTGTATTTTCTATCACAACTGTAGAAAAGACCTTTTGCTATTTTTTCTTCCAATTGTTGTGGTGTCAACCTTGTAGGTTGTGGAAGTCTAGGAGTAGCAACACTTCCATATTTATAGATGTGAGTGGTAGGATTCCTTGTCACCATAATTTTACATTCAATTTTTTTTGCCAACCTGAATGCCTTCTCCAATTACTCAGGTCCCCAAAGGCGAACCTCATGTTGGATGTTATCCTTTAAAGTCCCTATGAAGACATCAATCTTGTGTTCCTCTGGAATATCATTTACCCTTATATTCAATTTTTGGAAGTCCTCAATGTTCTCCACCACTAAAACCTTTTGTTTGAGATTTATCAACTGGCTAAAGAAGGTGTTGCTCTTTGTATCCTCATAATTTGCTATCATTTTCTTCGTAAAAATTGACAAAGTGACAATTTTTTTACGGGAGAAAAACCTTATATACCATACAAATGTATTTTTTTCTAAATATAAAATTTTAATGCGTAACTTCTGTGTGTTTTTAACATTATTGAGCAAAATATTGCTCCATATTTAGTATCCATGTTACGGGATCCTTGCCATCAAAATTCCTCATATCGATCTTTGGAATATGGTGGGTGTTTCATCCAACATTAAAGTTTATGGAATCATGATTAACATTTATTTTTTTCTCATCATGAGTTTCCTCTACTATCTTTTCTCCATCAGGAATCATTTCTTGTATCAACTTTTTCAATCCTTCCATGTCTTCTTTTATATCATTCTTCATGTCTTCCATTTTTTCTTCCATGCCTTCCATGCCATTATTCAAACCATCAATCTTAGCTTCCATGCCTTTCTTCAAACCCTCCATATTAGCTTCCACGCCTTTCTTCAAACCATCCATCTTTGCTTCCATGCCTTTCTTCAAAACTTCCATTTCATTTTTTTTTCTCTTTGCGAGAGCGAAATTTGGTGCACTTGCTCATGTAATTTTGATATATCATGTTGCACTTCTTCATCTTCATGAGTCATAGTAGAGTATTCTGAGGGCTTAATGGGTGTTGAATTCTTTTTATGGGGCATTTTATAACCCAATACTGATATCTATGCTTCAATATTCCCTTGGAATCACTTCAAACTGATTTTTCAAACAAGACTTATGCTATTTGAAAAAAATAGACACCTTTTTCTTACTTTTGAGGATCTCAATATTGAAACCGAATTATCTCTGTCATTGCGGATATTCAATATCTGAAATTAGATCTTGTAGTATCCCTCTAAATCTTCTTTCGAATTATATGGGTCTAACCTGATCTGGATGCTTCAAGACAAATTTATGCCCAATCTCCCACAATTACCTAATGATGGACTCGTTTAGTAGAGCGAAGTTGTATGGCATGCCACGTGTCATTGTTTCCTTTTTCGGCTATGAAATTGATACACAGGAAAATAAAGTCCGTTTAATTTTAGCCACTTTTTATAGAATTCAAATATGATGATCAGAGAGAGAGTTATGCCAATTTTCCCAAGGTCACCTCTTTTAGATGAAATTCAGGAGCCTGCCAAAACCCCAACTTCCACAGATCATATCTCTAAAAAAAATTTGAACCAAGATTTAAAAATTTTACACGAATTTCCTCAAGGTTTTAGCTTAGCGTGGTAACAATTTAAGATTCTGAACCTTCGTAGAAAAAAAATTATAGTGAAAATTCCACAATGACCTGTTTGGAGCAGCGAAACCCTAGAATCCAAAGCTATGATACCAAATTTTATGAAATCAGCTCCAAAAATAGAATAAAAGAGACATCAAATCCTTATAAATAAGCCACTTCGAGGGGGAAACCTCCTTTACATTACATAAATGAATAATTCTTGGATGATACAAATGAAAAAACCTCCTTCTATATATAGGAGTCCATGGAGTCACAATATAATTCTAGCCGACCGAACAATAATAATGTAAGGGCACAATAATAATCATATGGGGGTATCAAGGGTACAACAATAATAATAAGGGGGCTACTCCAACAACAATAAGGGACTACACTAGTAATATAGGTACCTAACAACCTCAGGTACTCATTGAACCATTTGAGAAATGAGCCTTGGATTTTGTTGGTCCAATTAATCCACCTTCTAAACAAAAGTGGTATATTCTGGTATGTACTAATTATGTTACTCAATGGGTAGAAGATAAAGCACTTTATTTTTCTATTGAAAATGTTGTAGTTTAATTTCTTTTTGAGGATATCTTCACTTATTTTGGTGTCTCAAGGGAAATTGTTACAGATCAAGGAACACAGTTTACATCCAGAGTAGTACAGAAGTTGGTGGAAGAATATAAAATCAAACACTGGAAGTCCACTACATACCATCCCCAATCAAATGGATAGGTTGAGTCTACAAATAAATTGATTGAAGCCATTCTCACCAAGACTGTACACTTGCACAGAAGGGACTGGGCAGAAAAACTTCCAGAAGCTTTATGGGCCTACAGAACTACATGGAGAAGCACTATATGGAATACTCCCTATGATCTTGTTTATGGAAATAAAGTCTTATTTCCAATAGAGTTCCAGATCTAGACTTATAAAAAAGCAGTCGAGTTGGGACTTGACTTGTCAGAAGCACAAAATCAAAGGATAGGACAACTCAATGAGCTTGATGAGATAATTCAATATGATATCCAGAAGACTAGCTTGGTTCAAAAAAAAAGAGCTAGATGGCATGATAAATACATCAAGGAAAAGAAATTTCATCCAGGAGACTGGTCATTACTCTTCAACTCAAAATTCAAGAATTTCCAAGGGAAGTTCCAAACTCACTGGCTTGGGCCTTATGAGATCAAAGAAGTTTTTGAAAATGCAGTAGTAAGAATCAAGACTATTTATGAAGAGAAAATTCCTCTATTAGTAAATGGAAACCGACTTAAGATTTATCAAAAGCCAATGACAAGAGAGGAATTTGTCAAGATTTTTCAAGGCAACTCTGATTTAAAGTTGGTTGAGAATAATTCTTCTTCTCAAGCTTAAAATTTTTTTGTCTCTTTCACATAATACACACACACACACACACACACATATATATAAAGAACAAAAAATAAAACAATCAATAAAAATTTGTATAAACTTGAAAACCAACAATTGTTGGCATGTTTTATATAGAAAATTCAAGGTGAAAACCAAATTTATTTGGAACCTTAAATTTTCTTTTCCCATGCTTTTCTAAAAATTTTCCATTCTTCTAAGCATCCTTTTCTTAAAATAAGTAAGCTACATATTTGATGATACTCTACAGCTTTGACAGATTTATGGAGCCTTGACAGTTTCTGTAGCTAATTGATAGGAACATTTGATGATCAGATAAAAGGGAGACGTGATTGACTCCTCATGAAAGAGAACACCTGCAAGATGACAATCAGAGGTTAGCAAGAAAATAAATCGAAGGTATGTAATACTTTAATTTAACAATAGGGGTCAATATATTAATATATTAATTATATGGACATGACATTACCGAGAAAATCAAAATCATTATGAAAGGTGACAGTGTTATAACAAATCCCTCATAATTTTCCATACCCGTTTAATCATTATAACATGATTTAAAGTCTCAATTCATTGATTTGATCATCGCCTCAATCATAATTATGAAGGGTTAACGGCTAATTCACTCACGTATACCTTCATCTCATACCTACCTACCCTCTCATTTTTACAACACCATCTGCCATTTCTGCTCTAAAGCAAACCCTACCAAGTTCGCTACCCTGTCAACAAAACAATTTATTGAGGTGAAACACCTTCCAATCATGGGTGTGATTGTTCGAACAGAGCCAATAGGGAAGAAATTATTTGAAGGATATCCACATGAAAGAGAATTATTGCAGAAAGCACAATGGCTGGAATTTATGGAGAAATTTGATGGTTTTCACAAAGAATTCACCAAGACTTTTGCAAGGGCTTTCAATGGCATAGAAGTGGAAATAGGAGACATGAAATTCACTGTGATAGAGTCTCTCATTGCAGAAGCTACTGGATTGCCACGTATAGGAGAAAATTGGTTCAAGAACAGAGGAATCAAAGGAGATGACTGGAGGGTTTTCTTGAAGAAACCAAGCATGGAAATTATTGTCTTCAGGAAAGGCATTCCTAGTTCAGCTTTAAAAAGTAAGTGGAGGAATTTTCCCTTAATCATCCAAAAAATTGTTACTTGTGAAGGACGATTCGGTTGTGTGCTTTTCTACCATATAAGACTGTTGATGAATTTTCTTGATGAACATTAAATGAATCTTCCATATTTCTTGTTGAATAATATTAAAAAGATGTCAGGGAATTCTCAAAAGAGAATTTAGTTCATAGAAAACACAATGTATCACCATGGGTTGGTTAAAGTACTTGTTGAATTCCATCTTAAAAGTATAGGGGATACATGGGAAGCCTTTCTAGTTAGGAATCATTTTGAAGAGGAAACAAATAAATATCCAAGTAGTAGCAGAACACAGAAGAAAAGGAAAATTGAGACACCACTAAAACAAGAGCCACAGCAGCAGCAAGATTTGTCAAAGGATGGCATGCCAATTGTAGAAATTTTAAAGAAAATGGATACAAAGGATGTTAGAAGAAAGAAATCCAACAACAAAACGGACTTTTTGTCTCAAAAATAGAAGCCTAAAACCCCAAATAACCCTGTCATAGGACTGAGAATAAGTACCAGGATAAAGACAGTGAAGGAAGTGTCCTCAAAATATGTAGAACACATTGATTTAGAGGCATATGAAACCATGGAAAATTCCCCGAGAGCATCGCCACCTGCCTACATTTCATCTCCTCAGAGTCTAGGACAAAGCATAGGTATTGATCCAGTACAACATGAGATCTATGATTACATAGAGTCACTGGAGAAAAGAGAAGCAACCAATAAATTAGTTCCAAATCTAAGTGAAGAGAAAGACCAGTTTAATGAACCACAAGAACCTATAGTTCTCAACATCCTTAGGAATGAAATCTTTGAACTAGAGACAATAAATAACTATATTAAAAATTAAAACCAATTTTTGAAAGCTCAGAATGAATTTCAAATTTACAGGAGTGACAACCTCCTCCTACATTTGAGTCTTTGGAACAAAAAGAACAAGAAATTGAAGGAAGAAAATAGAACCATGAAGAGAAAAATCATTAAATTAAAGTACAAATCCTCATGAAGAAACCAAGGATGGTAGTAACAGGAAAAAAGGTGAAAAGGATGAAATTTAATGTGGTGGAAGAAGTATCTAAGGATATGCAATGACTGAACATAAATTACAATATTTTGTGGTTGTATGAGGACATACAAAACCTTCAGTATGGGGGCATGTAGAGTCCCATAATTTTTTTTTTTTGACACCCTTTTTGCATCCATATTTTCCTTCTTTTCATATCACTATCAACCTAATAAGGTAGCAGACACATGATTTTGACAAGGTAAAGTATTTGTGTGTCCTATTCTTCATATTTTTTAATATACCCTATTTTTTTGTTAAATATTACATTTAGCTATGGAATTGATACAATTGTGTAGCTATTCCACTGATCCGCAGCCACCTTCATTGTTAGCAGGGTTCCGTTGCATCAGCTCAGAAAAGGATAATATGGGTGGATAGAGGATGATCCCCTCATGGATTTCCTCCTACTTACTCGGGCTTATTCACCAAGAAGATCATGCATTCCCTCAGTCAAAGATAGCAGTCAACATATTGCAGCGTCCAGGAACAGAGTCTGGAAATAGTACAGTTGGGTCAATTTGCTTTCTAAATATAAAATAAACATATAAGTGATATTTCATTAATGATTTTAAGTTGTATAAGGATTCTAATATATATCCATAGGCTTATAATTCGCGTATTATTGAACGCATTCTATAAAATCATTAATGAAATATCACTTATATGTTTATTTATATATAAGGATTCTAATATATATCCATAGGCTTATAATTCGCGTATTATTGAACGCATTCTATAAAATCATAAGAACTCTATGTATTCGGGGCACGCCAACTTTCATTTCTTTAACATTTTGGTTGAATATTTTTATGTTAATTTGAAGTTCCCTTTCATGCAATTTGATGCGTTTAATAGTGTTTAGAACCTAATGCGTTTCGGAGGGCCCCTGCAAGCATACCGGGTCGTTTTACTTCCAGTTTTTATGCATCTCAACCGCATTACTATTTTGTAATTCAATAAATGATTTTGATTCCTGTTTTATTTTCAGAGATCAGTTTCAATAGTTCAGTGCTTTGCTTGTGTTTATTTTGTATAATAATTGCTTGAATTCATTATGCTATGTTTCATATAGCTTAGTTTATTTCTTTTTCATTTACATTACAGACTAGAATTTACAATAGAATTTAGTATTTATGTCTTCATAGCATTTTGATTTTCATGTTTTCCTAAAATCAGAACTGTATCATATTTCATTTTTTTATAATTTAGAATTAGTTCATTATTTTTTGCAGCATAAAAATTCTAAAAATCAACTCGATAAAAATAAAACTGATCATGTCTTTTGAAAAGGGGCATCCGAAAAACTATTTTTAAAATTCAATTTGATTAAAAGTAACCATAGAAATAACATTTAACATAGATGATAAAATTTCTTTAAAAAAATCATTGATCTGTAGGAATTTAGCATTGATCCATAAGTTAAAAGATTAACAAAACTCTATAAATTCAAACCTCACTTTAAATGAAAAAGACTTATAGCACATATAGTGCACTTGCACTTCATCAGTTTACTGACTCCGGTCAATAATTTATGCTTGCAATTTAAGAACATTAAATTGACTAAACAAACTCCCACTCGTTTTTTTTCTTAACAAATGATTTAAATGGGCTCCTGAGGTTTTCCAGCCTAGCCTGAAAATTCAGACAATGCATCCACTTGGTGCAAAAATGTACAAAGGCATGAGGAAATGTATCAAGAGGAAAATTGGGGAGACCTACTCGACCATCATAGAATAAATTCATCTCAACGAATTGCAGTCCATGGAGGAATCTATTGTGGTGGGTTTCTTTGTGAGTAAAAGAATGTCAATGACATTTCTTTTAGAAATTATGATGTAAATTTGCAACTGCTTATGAAGTTTTAATCAAAATCACAATACACAAACCTACTCTACTGTTCTGTGGACATTAATTCAAAATTTAGAATGAAATATTTATACATGAAATAATAAATCTCACACATGAAAATGGTATTTTTCCTAGAGAAAGAAATATGCTAAAACCCCAATGCCTTCTTTCATTAAACCAGATGAATAGAGATGTATTACAACTTCTTTGCTCAATTGAGCGCAAAATACAAGTGAATAACCTATCCCTCTACTCACTGATAAGATTTGACCGAGACTTAGTCAATTTCTACCTCTGCTTGAGCTCCTATTTCCTTGTGTTTTTCCTTGAGAAATGAGACCCCTATTATTTAATAATTTCTCCAAAATGGATTGCTCAATTCCTTAGGTTGATCATCTGACTGCATGCAACACTTGTACACTCAAGACTAGTCTACAACTGATGTTACACAACCATGGAATCTCCACCAAGCTTGGGTAACTTGAATTATTTGCATGCACTAGCTATTTTAGGCTGAATCATCAATTAATTATATGATCATTGAGTTTTATTAAAGTCCCATTGCACAAATGGCCCTCCACTAGTTCCTCCAACAATTAGAACTAGTTTAACTGAAGAAAAAAAAAACCTTCCATAATTGACCTTGATTGCTACAAATTAGCAATCACACATGCTTAACTGAACACTAACTCTTCCAAATTGAATTTGCTAAGTAAAGTGGGTGAAAAAATCCATGTCACACAAGTTAATTGCACCCAAGCTGTCTGTTGATGTGGAAATTCGAATTTTCTCAATTTAATCAAGGAAAAATAAAATTGATAATTTCATATTCAATTTTTAAACACTCTCTCTCAGCAAGAAATGGATTATCAACCACCCCTATCTTGCACCTATGGAACTCGAACTTCCATCTCAACAAGGCTTTTGTCAAAATTTCAGCATCTTGTTCCTCTGTCGGAATGTATTGCAACAACATTATCTGCCTCTGCACACAATCCTGTAATTGGTGATATAGGATATCTATATGCTTGGATCGATCGTAAAAAATAGGATTATAAGAAAGCTTATTGCAACTCTGATTATTACATTAGATCACAATTAGATCCATCATCTGACCAAACAATCCAACAAGTATCTTTCTCATCCAGATTGCCTCACATGTTTCTTGACTTGTAGGCATGTATTATGTTTTTGTCGAGCTAAGCGGCATAGATATTTTCTTCCTACTGTACCAAGAAACTGTTGCAAACCCAACGTTGAAAATTCCACCTAATTCACTCTATTGGTTTGATGGACTCCCCACCTAATCTGCATCTGTGAAGCCACACAACTTCACTCACTCTGTCCTTTTGTACCATAGTCCAAATTGGGTAGTGCCTCTAAGGTACCGTGAAACATGCTTAGCTTCCTTCCAAAATAATTTAGTTGGCCTAACCATAGATTCTCTTAGGTGGTTTACTGCATAGAACATATATGGTCGTGTGTTCACAAGGTACATCAGTGAACCCACTAGTTGTCGATAAAAGGTAGCATCTACTTCTTCACCTAAAGTGGCATCCTCCTTCCTCCAGTTGGTCATTAGAGGTGTCTCCATGGGTTTGTAACTCTCCATGTGAAATCTCTGTAGTATCTCTTTTTCATGCTTGCCTTGAGAGGCAAATAATTCCCCATCGCCTTGCCATACTTCCAATCTAATGAAGTATTGCATGAGACCCATGTCCTTCATTCCATATTACCTTGCAAGGTCCTCCTTACAATATATGGTCAGTTTTTCATCACCAGCTAAATTTAAATCAACAACATATAAGACAATAATCAAAAAATTACCTTCTACCAAAATATGATTGAGGTTTTCATTCGCTTCACTTTTGGTGAAGCCCAAACTGGTGAGATAACTATTGATCCTTGTGTACCAAGAACGAGGTGCTTGTTTGAGATTGTACAATGCTCGCTTGAGTCTGCATACATGATACTACTGATCAAAAGTCTCAAAGCCTTTTGGTTGCTCGATGTACACCTCCTCCTCAATAACCCCATTTATAAATGTTTTTTTTACATCCATCTGGTGGATCTTCCACCCCATATGTGCATCTAGAGAAAGAATTGATATAATGTATGAGTACCTTGTTACAAGAGAAAATGTCTCCTCATAGTCAATCCCTTAAACTTGAGAGTACCCCTTTGCCACAAATTTGGCCTTATACTTTTATATGCTTCCATCTGTTTCCTGCTTTACCTTGAAGATCCGTTGCAAACCCACAACTGATTTATCTGCGAGTATTAAGGACACCAGCTTTGCAAATATAATTTTGTGTTCCATACCTCAGCCCATGAATGCAAAGGTAGGCCTTGGTCATGCAACATCGCCCTCTTTTTTCCCATAATTTTATGGTTATTTCTCTCAATCGCCCCATTCTACTGTGGGGTTTTCTCAAATCTCGATGCCTTTTTTCGCACATCAATTTTTAAATTCATTCAACACGTACTCACCTCCATTATTTCTCCTGAGAACCTTCACCTTATTTTCGATTTATTTTTCCACCAGTGCCTTGAATTCTACGAACTTGGAGAATATCTCATTTTTCTTCTGCATCGAGAAGATGCGGCACTTCCGTGGAAAGTCATCAATAAAAATGAAAAAATATTTGTGTTTGGAAGTGGAGGTTGTCGAGAAAGGTCCACAAACATCAGAGTGTATCCTTTCTAGGATCGCATGCGCTTTGATATCCCACTCATGGAATGTGGATTTTTTGTACTTCCCCAAGGTACATCCTTTGCATACATCATTATTCTCAAGTGCTCTTTGGGGAGGCCTATGGTTATCTGCCACATAATCTTCAGGGCACCATGATGCAAATGGCCAAGTCTTCTATGCCAAATTTCACCAACATCATGGCTCTACGCATTATTTTCCTTTGTGCTTAATGCATCACAGTCTTCAACATCTAGCTTATATAGGTTCTTTACACAAACCTCGATATGATTCACTTGTCTTGTGGTTATGTGCCTTAGGAATTCATATCCTTTGTTGAATATTACATCATAACCATGGTCTTCCAAAACTGTAACAGAGATGATAGTTTTCTTTAGGCCCAGAACGAACATGACAACCTTGAGCCTAAGGGGGGAGCTTGAATCCCTTTGAAAGGTGATTGTAACAATCCCAGTTATGCTATACCTTCCATATTCCCCCATATCGATGTGTATCTACAAATATTTCTCCTCCAAGTCACTGAAAAAGTCTCTAAACCATGTCATGTGGAATGATGCACCTGATTCCAAGTACCACATGCTCCTCATCACTATGATGGCCATGCATGTAACGAGGGTAAATTCAAGCTTGAACTGTGAAGCTAAGGCTTCACCTGCTGATCCTCTAGAGGTCTTCTTGATTTCTTTTTAATGTTGACACTTCATTTCATAGTGCCTGAATTCATGATAATAGAAGCATTTAATTTTGGAAAAATATTTCTTCTTGCCCCCTTGGCTAGACTCTAGTTTAGGTTTTGGAAAAATATTTCTTCTTGCCCCCTTGGCCCCTTCTTCGCATGCACTATCTATTTTTTGTTGATTTATCATTTAATTAGATGATCATTGAGTTTGACTGAAGTCCCACTACACAATTGACCCTCCACTAGTTCCTCCAGAAATTAAAACTAGTTTAACTAGAAACAACCTTAGATAATTGAACTTACTTGCTAAAAATTAGTAATCACACATACTTAATTGAACTATAGCTCCTCCAACTTGAATTTACTGATTAAAATGAGTGACACAAGCCATGTCACACAATTTAACTACATCCAAGTTGTTTTTTGATGTGGAAATTTGAATTTTCTCAATGTAATCTAGGAAAAAAAAAAATGAAAATTTATTGCTACATTTTTCAACAGTTTTGTGGAGTTGGAAAAAGGGGAAATTTTCCACTCCTTTGGGTTATGAGCCCCACTCCCTCATATTTTCTAGAGGCTATATTATATGGATAACAAACTCCACTACATACACAAACATACTACTTCAAAATAGATGGTTTTGGGTGCTCGAGTCTTGCTTCTGAAGAAATGGTGCATTGACATTGAGGCCAAGGTGGAGCGACCTGATATCGCACATATTTAGGTGTGTATGTCGGGCATACCACTTATATATTGGTCTTGGGATGCTTTTCACAAATCATCAACACATTAGAACATTTATATGAAGCATACTTTTCATATCTGAAATCGGGCTATATGGGAATCGCCCACATATTGGTGGGATTAAATTTATCCGATGGTTTAGCAATTCATCTCGCAATAAAAATGGGAGCTCATTCCTACATACACACACTAGACTATGAAGGAATTCACTCCCGATGTTCTTGATGTCACTCCTATGTACACATCAGTAAAACATCTGCATAACGTTGTTGAAAAAATCTGCTAACATGTGTATTTTGTTTGAAGAGTCTGACATTTCGAGTGAACACTTCACCCATATTTAGGGTGAAGTTGAAAAATTAGGGAAAAAATAGAAGGTCGAGCCTATCACATAAAATACTCAGGGTTCATAATTGGAAATATCAGTTTATCAAGAAGTTGGGCTAGGGCTTAGATGAGTTATGCCTTGGCACCCAAAATCTATGAATTGACCCATCGGGAAATGTTTGGCATTGTGGCCCCACATTCAATCCTAGACCCATTTAAGCTCTTCACACGAAATTATTTGGATCAGTTGGTTCCTATTTGACATCATCTCAATAGGTCTCAGATATGAATTCCCCACCACCCTCCAATATTTTTTCATTTCCATCTATTGGGGCCCCAAAGTTACATTATGTTGTGTTAAAGTGTAGATCCTGGGAACATCTAAGTTCGATCTAATTTGTTGTTATTAAATTTTAGTTTCCGTTGAAATTTTTTGTATGGAAGCATCTATGTTTATTTAGTATTGTTGAAGATAAACATTATGTAGATTTTAACGTTCATGTGTTTTCGTTCTTGGTTTCAATCTTCAAAAAGAAAAATAAAATTGATGAAAAGTTGTAGAAAATTAAATGAAAGATTAATGTGTGTTTGTTGTAAATGTTGTTTTGTTAAATGATTATATGAATATTGCCTTAAATTTTGTTGATGTTCTATCTATTTATTTCAAATTTAACTATCGTGCAATCTAATTTCCCCATAAAGTTGTCACAAAAAAGTAAAGGAACGTGAAGAATTATTTTTAAACATTTGAATCAAAACTTGAACTAGGTTAGTGTACCTTTGTTTTTGTTACAATGCAGTAAAAATTACTCATAATCAGTTGATATTTGTTGCACATTTAAAATGTGAAAATCTCATTCATTCTAACATTCACCGTGAGTTTTAACAAGGAAGTACACATAATCATGAACAAATTTAATCCAACTCAAATTTTAATTTATGTTTTAAATTTTGAATTTTTTCTAAGAATCTAGGTAAAGGAACATGTCAACGTTCAAAACTATTTTGTTGGGCAAGATTTTCACTAATTTTTTGTTGGAGAATTCATGAGATTTGGGTTTGACATAAACAAATAAAAGGGTTTTTAAGAAGGGGGGAAATGGATAACATATCTTAACAAACTCTGAACATGTTAAAATCAAATGGGTGGTTTAGCAATTAAGAATTCAACCACAAGACAACATAGTATTTTGAATTTTACAATTTCATTCAAACCCATTTAAAACTCATCAAAGTAGCCAAGATACTCTGCAACAACATTGATAAATTTTGCAAAAATTAAAGAAAACAATCATATTTATTCAGAATTTACTTAATGAACAATCCCATTTCAACTTCATAACAAACCAGTTTTACAACATAATTTTTCATGAAAAAACCTTAAAATTGAATTATTATGGTGCAAAACTCAAAATACAAAGATGGGTTCTTAGAATTACATGAGTAAGAAGAACTGACAACACAACTTCAAACCTCCTAGCAAATTCTGGAAAAAATTTGATAGAGTTTCCCCTACACCAAAAAATTTTCTCCTTGATTACATCAAAATGGGGCCTATATATAGCCACTCAAGACCCCCAAAGATAAGTATGGTTGCATATGATAAATCCATTTGTAGGGTTCCTCCCAATTTTCTGACCGAGGACCTGGGAAGAAGCATATCATAAGAGGTTGGAATTTTGGCTACCACTATATCCATAACCAAACTCTTGTTAGGTATTTGGTTTAGAGAGACTACTAAATCCTGATTCCTTGATGAGACCGAGGCATTTCACCATTCGGGAGTCAAATGAGTAAAGGTCATGGTATGGTTTAGTGTTATCCAATATTAGCTCCACCATGACCAACATGGGCATAAGATTGTGAGATGTGCCTGAATATAACGTGTATTTATGGAGCATTTTAATATGGACATCAAGAGTAATGTAAAAATGAGGATTTTCATCATCTTGTCCTTCTACGTGCGGTCCACATTCTAAATTAGGAAAATATTCCTATATGTTCAAATTATCATTATGAAAAATTGATTCGGTGGAACTTATGAGCTTTTGTATTTGTGGTTGATACATTGGGTTTTGTAACAGTTCTAATAGCGATATCAAGACATTTATCTTGCTCAGTTCTTTCTCGAAGTTAAACAATAGGGTTATCTTTCTTTTGGTTTCCTTGATAAGTTGAACTAGCATTTGAGACGACATGGAATCTTGTGGTTTATTAGCTTTCTGAGTTGAGTTTGGATTAGGTTCCTCAATGATTTTCCCCTTCCTGTGTGAATGCCCTTATGTTTTTCTCATATTTTCAAGAGGTACTTTATTTTCTTCAGTAACATGTTTCGAATCAAGTAATGGTGCATGGGTTTTAGCTTTATGACCTATCCTGGCTAGTCTTCATGTTTTGGGACGTAATTCATAGTTCCTCCTAATTTATGCCATTATTATATCTATGATTCACTAATATTGGGATGCAAGAATCTCATAATCATAGTATGAATTAGAGGCCTCATAAAATTCCAAATATTTCACATAATCATTTTCTGTAATGTAAAAAATGGGATTTTGATCCCCTACCTAGTTTATATCCTCACCATGGATGAACTCATCAAGGAATTCATTTGTTTGGAGGTTAATATCGCTTCTAATAGGGGGTTTTATTGGTTGGTTTTCAAGCCTCCTCTCTATTTTCATTTGTTAAGGGTTGAATGGTCTACGAATGAAAGTATGATTTTGATACAGTTGAGTTTGGTTCTTAATTGGTCCTTCATATTTAAGCTTAGAAATTTTGTTGGATAAATTTTTGATCAATCTATTCATTTCTTCAATATTTTCCTCAGATGGGTCTTTATTGTATGTGGGATAGTCGAGATTGTTTTTTATCTTATTTTTTCCTTTATCCCTATTTCCTCCTTTTTTATTTCTCAATTTCATAGTTCTCATCTTTAGCCTTTTTGCTTTGTAGTCTTCCTACAACAGTTATGTTTCCTTCTATTTCAACCATGTCTTATTGCATTTATTTTGTATTCCTAGGTCTTCTTTCTCTTAGCTTGATAGAAATATTAGGTTCGAAAGTGATTGCATAACTCAGTAGAGAAATAATGGGAATAGCTTTTATCTCGTTTGGAATTTTTTTATAAAGCTTGTTAAATCACTTAGTGAAATCCTCTACATTCTCAAAAGGTTTCTTCTTCACTATTGAAAATTCGGTGAGGTAGCATTGGAAATAATTTTTCTCACCCCATTGAGTACAGAATTATCTCTCTAAATCATCCCACCAGTGCAGTGAATTAGCGAGAAGAGTACGAAACCATTTTTTCACATCCCCTTCAAGGGTTTGTATGAAAAGTCTCATGAACACATCCTCATATTCCACCATAAAGTTGTCAATAAAGTCTTGGAAAGCATTGATATGTTCTTTCGTAGTCCCTTTATTTTCACCATTGAACCTGGGTGAAAAAATTAAAATAGTTCTCTGGTATGTCGTGTAAGACCTGAGACAAAGCCAAGGGTACATACCTGGATTCTACCAAAGCCAATGGTTGATTAGGTTGATTTCTTTGGTTTTAAGGTTGCCCTTGCTCAGCCATGATGTGTTTTATGATGATGTTCCTAGTAGTAGATAATATGGGAGTTCTATTTTTTTCAGCGGTTTTCGGAGATACGCAGGGTGTGGATGCAGGTGTAGTTTTCAATATGTGTAGAGGGTTGAGTAACTCATAATGTTCAAGTGTTAGTTGTGAGGAGAGTATATTAGTATGGATAATATCTTAATTAGTAGGTAAAAAAATTACAGTTGGACAAGGTTGAGATGTCACATCAATTGTTTGATTCTCTGAAGAGCTTGCTTGCAAATATTTGTTTCATTGTTTAGAGGTGTAGACAAAACATTCAGGATTGATGACTAGAAGCATAAGGTTTTGATCAGGGTTGCTTTGGGTGTGCCTCTTCAAAGAAGACAGAATGTGAATGTGAAAATTATGAATTATGTTTTTTAAAGACAAACATAATTAAGATGAATATGTATAATGATTTAACTAAATTCGTAAACTATCATCATTCTGATATAGTGGTGAGTAGATGATAGTAATTTCTTTGAGAAATATTGAAAATTTTGAACAATGGAGTCACTAGGTGGAATGCACAATGAATTAATGTGGATCTCTTCCACCAAAAAAATATGACATAATGTCATTTCTCCTAGGGAATTAATTTGATTCATTCCCCAGAAATGATGCCACAAGATGTTACAACCCTAGATTCATACTATGTTGTGCAATAGTGCAAAGCCTGATAACATCTAAGTTTGATCCAATTTTCTATTATTGATTTTTACTTTTTGTTGAAATTTTGTGTATGGAATCATCTACATGTTAAGTCCCTATATTAATAAAGTAGTCCCTTATTATGTTAGTGTAGCCCCCTTATTTTTATTGTTGTACCCCTGTAACCCCCATATTGTTATTATTGTGCCCTTACATTATTATTGTTAGGTCGGCTAGGATTATATTGTGGCCCCACTAGGATTACATTGTGGCCCAATGGACTCCTATATATAGAAATGAGGTTTTTTCATTTGTATCATCCAAGAATTATTCATTCATGTAATGTATTGGAGGTTGCCCCCTCGAATTTGCTTATTTCTAAAGCATTGATATCTCTTTTCTTCTATTTTTGGAGCTAGTTTCACAACATTTGGTATTAGAGCTTTGGATTCTAGGGTTTCGCTGCTCCAAACAGGTCATCATGGAATGTTCGCTATAAAAATTTTATATGATGGTTCCAAAGCCAAAAATTTTAGATCACGAAGCCGAAATCCTGAGGAACATTGTCACAAAATTTCAGAGCTTGGTTTGCAATATTTTTGGATATATGATCTGTGGAAGTTAGGTATTTTTCAAGCTCCCGAATTTCATCTCAAAGAGGTGATCATGGAAAAATATTCATAAATCTCTCTCTGAGCATCAGATTAGAATTATGTAAAAAGTGACTAGAAGTACACAGACCGTAGTTTCCTGTCTATAAATTTCAGATCCAAAGGAGGAAACTGGGACACGTGGCAAGTCGTACAAGTTCGCTCTACTAAACCAGTCCATAATTAGGTTATTGTGGGAGATTGGACATAACTTTGTCTTGAAGAATCCAAATCAAGTCAGACCTGTGGAATTTGAAAGAAGCTTTAGAGGGCTACTACAGGGCTGAATTTCAGATATTTAGGATCCACAATTATATAGATAATTCAATTTCAATATCGAGTTCCTCAAAAGCAAGAGAAAGGTGTGTATTTTGTTTTTAAAATTGCATTTTGTTTGAAAAAGCAGTTTGAAGTGATTCCAAGGGAATATTTTAGAATTTTTATCAGTATTTGGTTCTATAATGCCTCCAAAAAATAATTCCATACCCATTAAGCCCTCAAAAAGCTATACTATGATGCATGAAGAGGAAGAATTGCAGTATGAGATATCAAAGTTACGGTACCAAGTGCAACAAATTTCGATCTTACGAAGAGCAACCGAAGATGAAATAGATGGTTTAAAAGAAAAAATGGAGGCTAATTTGGATGGTTTGAAGGATCAAATAATAGCTAATATGGATGATAAATTAGTGTAAGATCACATCGAGCATCAACAACAAGTTCTCCAACTCTCAAAGGATAACCTAACTTTGGTGCAAAATCTAATGAAACAACCAGAAGATCAACATCACATCGAAAGAAGTTTCGAAGCAGTCATAGAAACAAGAAATCGACAAGTACGATCAATTGCAAAGTATCTCAGCAAGTGGAAGAAAATTCCTGTAGAATATTCCACATGGGAGGATGAGAATTTTATACAGAAGCATCAAGAAATGATCAAGCGTTGAGGACAACACTTGTTTGAAGGAGAGGGGAATGTTAATTCCCTATATTAATAGTGTAGTCCCTTATTATGTTAGTGTAGCCCCCCTTATTGTTATTTTTGTACCCCTATAACCCCCATATTGTTATTATTGTGCCCTTACATTATTATTGTTAGGTCTCCTAGGATTATATTATGGCCCCACTAGGATTAGATTGTGGCCCCATGGACTCCTATATATAGAAAGGAGGTTTTTTCATTTGTATCATCCAAGAATTGTTCATTCATGTAATGTATTGGAGGTTGCCCCCTCGAAGTGGCTTATTTCTAAGGCGTTGATATCTCTTTTCTTCTATTTTTGGAGCTGATTTCACAACACTACATTTATTTAGTCTTGCTGAATATTTCTCTAAATTATTTAGATTTTAATGATCATGATTTTTTTTCTTGGTTTCAAGCTTCAACAAGAAAAATAAAAATGATGAAAAGTTGTAGAAAATTAAATGAAATATTAATTCTTGTTTGTTGTAGATGTTGTTTTATTAAATGATTGTATGAATTCTGCCTTAAATTATGTTGATGTTCTTTGAGTTTATTTCAGATTTAAGTGTCATGCACTTTACTTTCCCCATACAGTTGTCGCAAAAAAGTAAAGGAACATGAAGAATTATTTTCAACCATTCGAATAAAATATTTATCTTTATTAGTGTACCTTCGTTTCCATTACAATGCAGTGAAAATTACTCATAATCAATTGATATTTGTTGCACATTTAAAATATGAACATCTCATACCTTCTAACATTAAAAACGAGTTTCCACAAGGAAGTATGCATAATCATGAACAAATTTCAGTGAACTCAAATTTTTATTTATGTTTTTAATTTTGAATTTCTTCTTAGAATCTGGGTAAAGGAACATGTCAAGAATTGAAAATTATTTTGTTGGGCAGGATTTCCACTATTTTTTAGTTGGAGCATTCATGAGCTTTAGGTCTTACATAAAGAAATAAAAAGGGTTTGAATAAGGGGAAAAATGGATAATTGATCTTAACAAACTTGAACCTATTGAAATGAGATGGGTAGATGAGTAATTAAGAATTTAGCCACAAGATACTCTTCAATAACGTTGATAAAACCCATGTAAAATTCATCAAAATAGCCAAGATACTCTTCAATAACGTTGATAAATTTTTCAAAAATTAAAGAAAACAATCATACTAATTCATAATTTACTTTAATTAACAATCCCATTTCAACTTTATGAAAAAACAGGTTTACAACATAATTTTCTATGAAAAATACTTGAAATTGTATAGTATGGTGAAAAACTCAAAATAGAAAGATGGGTTCATTTAATTTCATGAGAAATAGGAACAGAGAACCCAAAACTTACTTCAGAATTCCTCCTTAGATAGCTTTAAAAGTCCCAACAAATTCTGGAAAAAAATTGATAGAGTTTTTCCTACACCAAAAATGTTTCTCCTTAATTACATCAAAATGAGGCCTATATATAGGCACTCAAGACTCAAGTCCCTGTCTCTAAACCACTAGTGGTATTCATAAACCACTAGGAATCTTTCACGAAATATATAATTGTCTTGTAACTAACTTCGTCTAGAAGTTTCCTAAAACTTTTGTTAGTTGTAGGGTAGGTCCCACTTAATTTGGATGTAATGGATTGTCTTTCTCTCTCTTGGTTGTACATTGGGTATTATTCTCTCTCTCTTTCCTGGGTGTTGGTTGGACTGGGTGCTACTGTTATAGGTCAATTTGGGCATCATCCCAAATCAAAGATCGGTATCCATTAGGGTCTATCATACTCTAAATTAGTTTCTACATGCCCTAAACAAGTCATCCCATTGATGTTTTTCCTTCATGAAAGTTTCACTGCTTAGATTCCAATTGAAGTGCCCCATTGAGCCATCAACACACCCTTAGACTACAATAACTACTTTGAAGAGCATCTACTCCCATGCAAGGCTGCATTGCAGAGGATTTAGGCCCACTTTAAGGTTTGTTGGTCAACTGGGAGTGAATTGTTCATTGGATTCTAGGAATCTTCCTAACCTCTAGTGGCTTCTAGAAGTTGCTCCAGCTTTCACCTCATCTGATAGCTTCAAATATGGACACCATGGAACCATTAAAACTCTTATCCTCCTATTCCCATGAACAATGGAACCTATTCACCCATTTTTGGAAAATCCATTCAATGTTTCATTTATGTCAAAATACCTTCATCTACTTATAAATATAGCATTGATCATAGTGCACAAGAGAGAAAGAATTTGTATTAAGTAGAGTTATGTTGGTGAGATCACAGCTCTTGGAGATGTCGTCTACATGTATTGTTATGTTGTTGTAGTGATGATGGTGGTGTGATGAGGATTTTACTAAAGCTAGAGTGAGTGACATCGAATCGATCCAACTGGTTGTAACTTCTCCTTCTACTTCATAATAAAGACATTTATTCCTTTCCTAATGCATGTGTCAATGATGTTATATGTGTACTTACAAATGTAATCGATTCAATTTGTTTAACATGAGTAGGTCATTTTCCTTTATGTCATTTTCTATCTTATGTTTTCCATTGCAGGTATCATTCAAGCGAGTCCAGTTCAATTGAGAGCGACAGAAGTGGCGAAGGGAGGCGAAGAAAAGAGAAAAGATTATAAGTAGGTTTTCTTCCGTTATTTATTCATTTTAAGGAAAAGGTCAAATATATTTCTTTTTGTTGTTCTAAGTGCTACCACCACACTGAGGGAAAGCATACTTATCTGTAGGTTTGATTTCCATAAAATAACTACCTTGGCTAGGTTTTTGATGGTGTCATCCTTAGTTGGGTCGATCTCGGTGCTAGCAGTTGAGGTCATTCCTATTGTTGTGGTGGAGGTATTGAACTGGAACCAACCTCTATTGATAGTGCCTGTGACACTAGCATATATACCCTCTAAATGGCTAGTTTGTACAAACCCATCATTCATTTCCCTTCCTTAACCAAATGGATGTCGCACAAATGTGCATCCAAAATTGTACCATCCAATGTCATGATTGTTTCACAGTCCATGTTTCCTAACTCCTTGAATATGTTATTTAACATGAAAAGGATCTCAAAATAATATTCCTACAAATTCACAATGTCCTTTCCCTGTAATGGATGGTCCTCCTTTTCGAAGCCTTTCTAATATTCCTTAATATCATTGAGGCTCTTCATGAGTAATTCTTTGGAATTTACATCCCCATTTCCATCAAATAATGGCAGGAATTACTTCTTGGTGAAGTTTTAAAATTGATTCTTAAAGCCTTGCACTTCATTTGACAGTGCCTCTTCTTTATTTTCCACCAATGCCACTAACTTTTATTCTCTTCATCTAGTTGGCTCTCGAAACCTACTCTTATCTATTAATATTGTCCTTAGACACCTCTTCCTTGGGCATATGGTTAATGAAATTTGCGATCACTTTGGCCTCAATGGGGAAATATATAATAACAATCTTAATGGAATTCATTTCCTTACGGGTAATTCTGACAACTTTTATCTTCTCTTGAAAGTGGATTTTCTTAGATGATTTCTCCTCAATACTTCTAATTCAGCATCAACTTTCTCCCCGTATTCCTATTCCCAATACATTGCTATATTATTTCTCTCAATCTCTTCTTCCTTCACTTGTAGTTGCCACTTTCAACTTGAGAGCAAAGGTTGTAGCTTATTTTCATCCTATGACACTGTCAGAGATTCTACTTGCCCAATTAGTACATCTAAGGTATGTTGGGACTACAGAGTCTCATATATATTCTCTTCCATTCCTTGGACTTGTGCCTTCATTAGCATGATTTTTTCTTTGTATTATTTGTTGTTTGTGAGTGCCTCATGCAACTTAACCTTCAGATCTTGGATCTCTTTCTCTACTACTACCAACTCAACTATTTTCATAGGATATGCATCTGGAGCCTTGAGTTGTTTTTTCAATGAGGCTATATCCCTATCCTTTTCCTCCAATACTTCCTTATATTACTTAAAATACCTAGGGAATGTGGCCAGGTGCGTAATTTTTTTCTCTAGGGTTTTAATCCTCATCATCCTAGTCTTGTAGACCATCCTCTTAGATTTCAATTGGTTACTAGCCTTGGTATATAGATCTTGGAGATTTTTAGTTGTAGCATATGTTTGATGCATCTGTTTGTGCACCATGTGGGTCACTTTCAAATTCAAATCCATGATATCATAAGGAAGGTGATCTACAAGCAAGGACAATTGATGCACTTGATAATCCAACATGGACCTTATTGTCTCCACTTTGGATTGCAGCACTGCCAGCTTGAAAATTCCTTTTTCATAATCTAATGTGCTCTTAATTTGCATGAGAGGAAGTGGTTTATTATCCACTATTTTGGCATCTCACTTCCTCTCCTTATATTCTTGCTTGGTTATCTCTTGGAATTTTTCTACTATTGACACATGTCCAGGCTTGGACACCTCTCCTGATTATATTGCATCTGATCCTGACACAGTAGAGGGAAAGGTATCCATGGTGAATAATTATTTTGTTAGAGTTTTCAGTTGACTATTATATAGTATCAGAGCCCATGACTTTGTCTCATCATCTTATTCATCATCCTCATCTCCTATTGTGTTACATGTCTTGGATTTCTTTGAGTTAGGTTGCTCTCCTTCATTAACCTCCATGGGTTCTAAAGTTCCTTGTTTCTTTTCGGAGACATGAGAAAAATATGACTCAGTTGGATGTAGGATGGCGCTGACTTCTTCCCAAGTAGATTTTTAGCACAATATTCTATTATGGGATTCATATCATGTTCATTGCTTTATCAATCCTTATATTTTCTCAATTCACAAATGATATTATGGGGATCATAATTCCATGATCCAACTTGTGGGAAATCAATTCCCTCCAATATCTTCTCCACGAGCTCCAAGGTATTCCTTGAATTAACACAAAATGGTCCCACCTTATGAGGAAGTTGGAAAGGGACTACTACTTTCCTTCAAGTGAAGTGTACATTGTCACTATAAAAACTCATTCTGATGTACTCCAATGCAAAAGTGTGAGTCAAGAATGCGGGAAGTTGGTATGTTTAACCTTCAAACCCATATATTTTGATGATTGTGTAGTCCTTCAAAAGGTACCAATCATTGACTTTGGTATTTGGGGTAAGTTGCATCTTTTTCCCTAAGGAAAGGAGCGACTGTAGGCATCAGTTTACCATGCATGAGTGTAAACGACTGACATAAAAGTGGAAATATAATCAAAGAAACCATGGTTTTTTTTGGCTTTTTTTACCATTAGTAGCCACTCGTAGACCGATAACAAGGAATTGTTCTCATCTACCACTCTAGGCTTCAAGTGCTCCAAGTAAGGATATTTTTTATGGATGAATAAGTGAAATAGATAGGCTTGGTAGTGAAAGGAATTTCCTTCTCCAAAATCTATCATATGGGAGTGAATTTCATCTAAAAAAAACTGCGGGAAATCAAATTTGGTGTAGGCCTCGATGGTCGGATTACATAAGGAGACTAGGAGACCTAAAATTTCCCCAGTTATATAGACATCAGTTTCAAGGACATGAACTTTGGAAACCATGGAAAAAGAAAACTTTGACATGGAATAAAAATTTGTGATGTGATAAGGAGGGTGACCAGAGGGGGCAACCACTCCTTCTTGGACATAACTGGAAACCATTTTGTTTTGGACCTCTAGTGAAAGAGTGTTCCATTTTTCTTCAATTTTCTCTTTATTTGGATTTTTCAATTGAATCTACCATGTCTAGGAAAGAGAGCATGTCGGAAAAGGAATTTGGTGTTTTTATTATTATTTACTTATCTCCTTGAGATGAAATAATCACTCTTTGATCCGATAAATACCATCTTACACACAGGTCACCATTTCTAGGAAGTAGAACACTTAAGGACAACAACAACTAAATTTGATGCATACATATTATTATGATCTCCTACTACTTCGTTGTTGCTCTATGTTATTTTAATATTTGTATTCATATCATATGTGGTTAACATGAAATCTTGAACATCAACATATTTGTCATAAAATTTTGGTTCTTTCATTTTCCCTTTCATATGGATGTCAGTGGAACTTTTAGTAGAAGAGGAAGCCATTGGGATAAGACAACATGTTGAGAATTATTAGCTATATGAGGAGTGAGAAAAGTACAAAAGAGAGATTATCAATAGTTATAAGAGCTAATGGAGATGTGTCACATGGAAGAAGGAGATTGGTCAGTATAATAGAGGGAGAATATTTTTAAATTCAAATTATGAAGCTAACTAGCATGCATGAGATGGTTGAATTTATGGTTTCTTGAGCGAAATGAGTTCGAATTTAGCAAATTTCAATGAAAAATTAGCTCTGGATTGCGCCTAAAGGATTGGCTAGGCCTGAACAATGGGTTTATCCACTAAAAGTATGAACTTACCAAGTGCAGCACGTGATTTTCTAAAGGGAACATGAGGGTTTGACCTTGAATTCCAAATCTTCACAAATTTTCACAAGAGGGAAGTTTTTAACAGGTAGAATCCATGAGAAGGAAACACATCATTGGTTTAATTCATAAAATTTAGGCTTAAGATGCATTAAATTTGGAAAAATAGCTCCACAGGTGCATGCAAGCTGAGCTAGAGGGAAGAATGTATAAAATGAAAAAATGCATGGGCCCGTGGCCTTTCATAAAACAAAATAAAAATCCCTTAACATGTGGCAGAGTTGAATTGTACCAAAATTTGGGTGATGGGATGATAACGTTAGCAAGACATGGGCCATGCCACATGGCAGGCTCACGTGTAGGCACATGCATCGTAGGGGTGCATGGAAAAGTGGATGTGGAGAATGGGCATGGCCCTTTAACATTGTTTTTTCTTTGTCCATTGAAACATTTAGGCCTTTTCTTTATAGCTCGAGCCTTGAAGTGGCCTCTTTAGCTCCTGATAGGTTATTGGAGAAAATTTTAGGGTAATATGATTTGGTACTAACATTGGCTCCATGGGGGACAACGAGACCTTGTGTCCTATTGAGAACTTGTAGTTCCAGTGCCTTTTTCCATTGGGTTGTGGAATCTTCTTTGAACTAACTTCTTTCGCTTCCTTGTAATTTTATTGTAAATTAAAAAATTACAATACTCAAAAGAAACTTCTAGGAAATAAACTTCTTGAAAGAAAATAATTTTCTTTTCTTTTCTTTTCTTTTAACATAATTTAGTAGCAATTATGTGAATAATTTCTTCAAGAACTTACCAATGACAGGATTCGCAAGGAAGTCTCCACTGAGGCTTTTCGGTTGATAGGTATTTTTTTCCATAACTTATTGTACCTAAAATGAACCAATCCAAATATTGTCAAATTTCTCATGCTTGTCTTTATCAACTTGGATTGAGTCCCATTTCAACACTAAATATCCTGCCTGTAGATCTCATTCCTTTGCTCTCTTATCAAAAATATATTTCATCTTTTGTTGATAGGCTTCAGTATTGCTCAGAGTTTCTTCTCTTTGTTGATGGAATTTTATCATCTGATATATTATTTTATGCATCGAGTTGGTATCTATCTCCTCTTCTTGCAACAACTTCATCACTAATAGAGTGATATTCGTACGAAAAAAATGACATATGTACCATATACCAATTGATAAGGGGAGGTGTCGATAGCTCTTTTCGTATTGATTCTATCCACCCAAAGTGCATACTTGAGGTTGGCATCCTATCTCTTCTTATTCTTATCTAGCATCGTCTTGATGATTCTTATTTGAGTATTTTTCCAATCCATTCCCTTGAGGATAATGTGTTGTAGAATGTACCAGTTTGATGTTGTATTCCTGGAAAAACTGTATCATCTTGGAATATTTAAAAGCTTAGGAATTTTTAGTGACTAACCTTTTGGGACATCCAAATATCGAAAGAATGTAATTTTTGAGTAATGTGATCATAACCTTCTCATCATCCTTGTGGGTTGGAATATATTCCACCCACTTAGTGAAGTAATCAGTGGTCATAAGGATATACTTGTGTTTACCACTTGAATTTGGATGTATTATCTAATCCCCACTATTGATGTTTTGGAATGTGTTTGTCACTCAAGAACTACACCCACATCAATATCTCATACTCCTTGGTGGCTATCAAGGAGTAATGATAACGTTATCGTGTGGTTTTAAGCCACTCGAGTAAAAGTTGAGTCCACGCTAATAATAGTGCAACTCAACCTACTTGGTAGTCAAACAAAAAAAAGAGAAAAACCTAGCACATTAACTCTAAACACAAAACAATGTACAAAGGAACCACACAACTCTCTAAGGTTTGGGGCCTTAGATCACTATAGGCCTAAGTTATAAAAGCATAAAAGAGATTGGCTACAAAGCTTTATGCATGGATAATTAAGGAAACAATATCCCTATTATAATGTGAGACATTAAATACATAAGTGGATAATAATAAATTAATCATTAATTTGATGTGTATTTTTAATTCATAATGAAAACCTTAAACATTAATATGATCCTTAATCATTAATATGATGTGTATTTTTAATAATGAACAAGGCTTCAACGTACAACATTCTGATATTGCTACAGAGTAATGATTAACCCCTTCATATTAGTGCAATATTAGTTAAGTAAAATTAAACTTATTGGGATTTGAAACCATAACCTCCCAGAGACAGAACTAGTGACTTTAATATTAAATAACATACTTAATTATGAAATTTGCTCTTTAATCATATTTTTAAGTTGTTGTATTTGTATTTGTTTGTTTTTGAAAATAAAACCATAGATTATTATGTCCAATTGATAATTAAATTATTTAATGAATAAGATTGATTTGTTACAACAATCAAACACTAAAAAACGTATAGCCAAAAAAAAGAGGTTACTAAAAATATGTATATAAACAAAAGAAAGTTAAAAAAGGTGCCTAACTAAAACAACTATTAAATAAACTAAAGATAAAAAAACAGAAGCGAAAATATTATATACAAATATTAGAGTTAACGTAATAAACAATAAAATATGATAAAAGAGGAAAATTTACGTAACATAAAGGAAAATACATAAATTTGAAAAGAAAAAAAAATTAAATTAAAACATTTATACACATAACAATAAAAGTAAGTTTGAAAAATAATGAGAGAATAAATGTCGTGAAATGGAAAGTGTTACGTAGTTGATTTAAACTAGTTGACAGTGAGTAAGAAGATTTGTCCTACATAATATAACAGTCACAAAGTCACTTCCATAGGGTGGAATATGCAGGAAATGGAATGTGTTCATAGGGTGGAATATGGGGTGAAATGGAAGGGGTTACACAGTCGAGTTAAACACTAGTTGATTGTGAGGAAGAATATTTGTCAATACCGACTTAAATGATAAAATAATGAAACAGATGCAGAACAATTCTTACTTTTATCCGACTGTAAACAATTAGAGCTATGTAGTCAGTTTAGAAGAGCACTCGAAAGAGATGAGGAAACCTAGAGACAGGAGGAATTGACTCATGTTTAGGGATCTCATGAGGCACAACACTCTTTCCTTTACCAGCAATAAATGACATTGGAATGGGTTTGCTGGCCTTATTGACATTTAAACCTTCAAATTTTTCAGACAACTTATATACAGATTGTCTGGTGGCAATTGACTGGTCAATTACACAATTTTCTATCTCATCAAATTTTATAAAAGAATTTTCTGAAATACTCCTAACTACTTGAAGATCACACTGTACAGAATTTAAGACTTTATGTACATCATTCACAGAGACTTGAACTGAATCAATCTGGTCCTTGACCAGGGCGGTCTTGGCAACATTCTTCTCCAATCCTGTGAGTGCAGTATTGGTCCAGTTTATCTGCTCACTCACCTTTTGAACTCTTCCTTCAGATCCCATCAAAGAATTATCATGCTGGACCAGAGGACTAGCATGAGCTGTGTTAGATCCTTCTCCTAACACAATACTTCTGAAAGGAGGATATGTGGTGGAGGTCTCAATCTTACTGCCATCAGTTGCAGTCCATGAATGTGAGGAAGATGTAGTAGTATCAGCCATTAATACTACATCATTCTCCATCTTCTTCTTCCACATATAGAATGAAATCCATACTTGCTCTTTTTCCATATATTCCTTCCACTCTGCTGCAAGCTTCATCTTCTCTTCCTTTGGATAGGCAGCTGCAAAGGCATCCGCCTGAGGATGTGTAAACAAATCCCAATTGATCATTTGTTTCATCCATTCTGCAGGGATTCCAGATCTAGGAAATCCATCCATGAGAGTGTAGAACTTATGGATTTCAGGAACAGAAGGCTTTTTACAACCTGGTGGCAGATCTCTGTATCTGCATTCTGGTATCAACTTATTGGCTTGCTCAATGTAACCCAACCCATATCTAGGACTTTTGGGTGGTCTCTGGTTTATTAATAATTCAGTCAATCTGGGATCTTCTTCTTCAAGAGAGGGAAGAAGATGCATCATCAAAACATGTGGGTGCTCATCCTCATGAGGGAAAGGAATGTCAGAGCACTTTGGATTTGGACAAGGATTGACAGAAGTACTGGGTGGAGCTTCACCAGTTCTGGGGTTATGATTTCTGTGCAAAACAGCATAGGCCAAACTTTGCAAGTTGACACTTTGATGACACTGCGGACATTCAACTTTAACTGGCTGAAAATTTACAAACTGTGCAAACTCAAAAAGGGCTACATGACTACAATTAGAAACAACAGAACTACAACCCGTATCTATACAATTGGGTGAAATGTAACGAGGCGAATTTTTACATTCAGCTTCTAATCTTCTGCGATCTATGGTAGATCTTCTGGGGAAAGACAAAGCAGCAGAAGACTGATCTTCAGTTATGTTGGCTGTGGTGATTTTCTGGACAGACAGAGGTCTGGGGTTAGGAACAGTCCAGTGCTGGGGAAATTGTAGATCCTCACATTTGATAGCTTGATGCTCTATATTGTGATTTTTAGGATCTGTGAGGACAACCACACTGGTTTTAGACTCTCTGCTGGGTGCATGGAGTACAGCAGGAAACATTGTGGATGTGTGGCGGAAACAACCACGAAATTGAATAGCGATATTCCTTCTTCTTCTCCTCATATCAAATCCACTGGTTTGGATTTGAAGCTGTAGAATATCGGCCAATGTTTCATCAAAGACAGACACTGAGAAATTTGGGTAGCAGTCAAACCAGACTGGGCCATTAGATAGTGGAGCCACTATCCCTCCAATTAATGAATCAGTGTATTTATTATGTGTTAAGTCACGGACTGTGGCTAACACATAGGCATCGACTCCGGGATGCACCAACGCATGAATGCCAACTCTCAAACAACCTAAATGTAGAAACTGTGTTCCCAACTTCTTGGCTTCGGCTTGAAGATCTTTTGGATTGAAAATAGGGATCAACTGGACACGATCACTATTTTCCTCGATACTTGACACAGACTCTTTGATAGTTACTCTAGTGGCAGCTTTTAGGTTCCAGATACCTAAATCATTATATACTTCAGAGGGTTTAATATTTGGGAGTACCCATCTTGCTTGGGGCTCAACCTCTTCATACAGGTGATCGGACTCATTGATCACACGACTACTACTTGACGCAAATAAATCTCTGAGCGGGTTTTGCTCTGCTCGATCTTGTTCTTCGAGCTCTCTGAAAGATACAGACTTAGACATTGAAGAATCCATTCTTCAGATAAAAGAGAGAAAGAAAGACTTTTTAAGTGTTACTCAAGATCCTGAACCAGGCGACAGCGTCAACTTATTGGCTCTGATACCAATTTCTAGCAGAGGCTTCTCAAAAGCTTGCTTGCGGTCATAAACCAACCGACTTGGCCTTGCTAAGTGTCTCTGAACACAGCTCTATGTGAACCCAAGTGTAAACCCAGATGAACCTACTGAACCCTCATGCTCTTGCGGCCTACCACACGGCTTCCATGCCTTAAAACGGCCTTAGCGATCCGTAGTTCTTCGCGAACTCCAGCGAATCTGGCGAACTTTCGAGCTCTGCAAGTATCTTAACAGCAATATTAAAGCACACAGAGTAATAACACGTAAATGAGGAAATCCAGATGAAAACTTCTTCTCTCTTTATTCAGAATGCTTCACAATCAGATTACAATATGGATTCAGTCTCTGTATCAGAGATTGACTGTCTCGGATTTTACTAGACTTTTGATACTCACGAATGAGTGATCTTTACCAGAGGCTTCCTGGCTGATTAACAGACTCTGTCTCAGAGCTTATGACTTATAACACACAGACATAAAATATACAGACTCACTAATGAACTGGCCACTTTAGGTTCTTGCCTGTCACATGAACAGACACGCAGGCTTCTCAGTTCACCTAAGGACTGTGAGTAAGAACTCCGTGATGCGAGCAGATCACCAAGATGGCACAGACGCAGAGCAGGGAGGGAATACTCGGACTCTAAACCCAACACGCAAGACTCTAACAACCGGTGCCTACAAATGAGCCTAACCTCTCCTTATATAGGAATGAGAGGGGGACAAACATTACTATGCACCGTCCGATTATTGACACTTGGCAGAAGATCATCGTTTTCGGTTAACACCAAGAAGTGACATCCGCACGGAGATCTGTCATACCGCCAAACTAAAGTGCTAGTGGATACACTGTGGATACCTTACAAAGGCCCACGAGGAATCAAACTTTATTGATTACACATTGGATACTTTTCGGACGAAGGAAAATTCCAAGAGAAAAGCTTCGTCACTATACACCCGTGACTAGGGATCATTATTTACATAGAGAAAACCTTTTATGAGTGGGGCTCCCGAGGACCACTTGTACTGGACTCTGCTGCAGGATTATCAAGGATTTTTATCCCCGGATATCTTAGATGATAGAACTCGTCATCCCAAGCTTTAGTATATATTCTCCGGACGATCATGGGCTTGTTGAGTACTATCTGGTGCTTGATCTTCATCATGACTAACCACTGGTAATGCATCTGCATGTGCATTTTTAATATAGGATTTCCTAACAATATATGTTCTAAACTTGCAATTTCACCAACTATTTTACAGGGATAGTGAAAACATTCACCAGCTGGTCCTGCAAGACAGTCATCACAAAATAATCTGTGATATGATTCATAAAAGTTAGGATCCATACTATAAGGACTAAGACCATAATGGTGCCACCAGTTGGTTAGCCATGGAATTTGTGATTCTTTTTCATTAATCCATGTAGGGGCAAATTTCAGCTTAGTGTAGTGGGTTTCTTCTGGTCCATCTTTATTAAGTAAATCCCACCACAGTCTCTCATAACCTACAAAATTGTAAACAGTGTCAGGAAATAAAAGCTTTGGATCATCATGCGGCCATGAAATAAACTTGCCATGAATGTAAGGGCCGATCTTTCTGACTCTGTTGATTACAAATGATTTGTAATACTCTTTAGATCTGTCACTGCCTCCAGTACTAATGACATACAGATCCCAAAAATCTTCTGAAAGTGACCTCTCAGCTTCATGTGACGCTGCCATGCTATGTGAATACATTTTTTCATGTATACCCGGCAATGACATCACACGTATAGAAGTTGAGGAGGGATTAAAACAAAGAAATACTTACTGTTGGTGGCTCTCACTCACGATAGCAACATCTCGGTGTAAGAAAAAATGAATCTTTTGAATCGTATAAGATGTTTCCTTTTATAGATATTCTCTTGCAAATGAGTGGCCTCGATATTCGTTGAATTGCCTAGCAGAGTTGCATTCGTCGAACTGTCATAGCAGCAACTGCTTTCAATATTTGTATCTTCAATGTATCGGGTTCATAACTTAATGTTTGGTTTTAATACGTGTTTTGTTGGATTTTTATTTTTATTTTTTTTTACATTACAAGTTACACGTGAATTTCATTACATCAGATTGTATAAAAGCTTATCTTCCTAATAAACTCAAAATAAAATTTAAGATAAAGTGAGAAGATAATAGAAAAGAAAAGAAAAAAGAAAAAAAAATCCACAAAATTCACTAATTTTATTACTTGAAAAATATTATAATACATACTTCTTCAACTTCCTCCCTGAGTTCATTTTTACCTCACTTATTACCCAAAGTTACATGTTAAAATTATAGCATAATAAGATCATTATGAGTTTTTTTGTCATTCAATTATTTTCTATATACAATATTATTTTTCTAATTTGCAGAGGAAGCCAACCAGAAGTTGTAACATTAAATCGCATATTAACCTTTGTGTTCACTTTCACAAACTGTGTGTACATGTGTTCCATAATCCATTTACGTTCACAAACTATGTGCACATATGTTCCATAATCCATTTGTATTAATAATGCATATTAACCTTTATGTTCACTTTCACACACTGTGTGCACATATGTTCCATAATCCATTTGTATTAATGGTAGAGCTAAATGTAACATTAAATTGCATATTAACCTTTATGTTCACTTTCACAAACTGTGTGCACATATGATCCATAATACATTTGTATTAATAGTAGAGCCAATTCTAAATACAATGCCTTCCCATTATAGAAGCTAATTCTCTTTTCTATTTTCATTCTTGATCTTTGGTTCCCATCATCATATTTCTCCATAACCATATATCTAATATGATATATGATTTTTTTTTTTTTCTTCTAGGTCCACTTAATGATTCAATTCAAAAAATGTGAGCTACTTTATTTAATTGTTTTTACTTTTACTTTTTACCAATTTAAAGATATTCCCATGCTACAATAATAATGAAATCACTTTCACTTTTACATTTACTTTAATATTAACACAACTATTAAAACTAATAGTAGGCATATTAATAATTCCTTCCATAGAAATATATATTTTGTATATATGATGTAATATTTTTTACATTGTGGGAGCTCTAGAACTTGGCGAAAATGGCGGAACCCTATCCCTAACCGCTTTCTCCTCTCTGAGATTGGCGCTATGAACGCTGCATAGACTACGTGACCTTTGGCGCTGGGCATGGTGAACATCTGTGGGTTGATATGCGGGCCAGTGATGTCGGGGGGGGACTCTTTCACCTGTGAAGGTTACAGTTGGTGCCTCAACATGTTTCCTATTTTGTTTTATTAACTCCTCCATTCACGTGATGGGGGTTTACTCTCTTGGTTTCTTGGTTGTGGAGTTTTTTTTTTTTTTTTTTTTTTTTTTTTTTTTTTTTTTTTTTTTTTTTTTTTTTTTTTTTTTTTTTTTTTGCGGTTTACTGGCCAGTGCTCCTTTCTGAGCCCTTCTATTTCGGTGGTTTCTATTCTTATCCTTGTCGCCCTGGAAAGGAATTTACTCCCTCTGTCTGGGAAGTTCGAGTTGTGGCGCACATTGTGGGGTTTTCCTAGTTTGAACGTCCTCGCTCTCGGTGGAGGTAAGCTTATACACAGTTTTTTTTTCCCCTCGGGGCCTGTTTTCTCGTTTTCTGTCAGAATAGTGTTGAGGCACTTAGACTGTCTTCTGGGTTTTATTAGGGCCAGTTTCTGGGCATTTTGGGCTAGTCGTTTCCTGCCTTTATATATTTTCCGGAAAATTTGTATGTTATCTATCTCTTGTCGTGACTTGGTTTGTCCTCCGGGTCTTCCGCGGTGACTCTTGGGTCATTTTATCTTTCCAGGTGTTTTGGTCTGGGGTTGGGGGTTTTTTTTATTGTCGTTTTTAGCCTCAATGGGAAATGATAAGGAATTTGTGGATGTGGAACCAGAAGCTGAAGACATCCTGTCAGTCTGGGGTTTGGACCTTACGAGCCCTAACCTTGCGAAATTCTCCCTCCCCTCTTAGTCATATGAAGCGAAGGGTGGGGAGGAGAAAGCTAAGTGGAACCCAGTGATAGGGTTTGCATCCCCTAAAAATGTTGATCTATCCCTATTTCACCATCGGTTGGTGGAGCAGGCCGGTTTTGTCTCTCTACATAAACCTCTAGGTCCGAGAAATTCCATTATCTCTACTTATACGCCTTTGGCAGCACCACCTAGTCCTTTGGGTTCAGATTTTCCTCGTGAACACTTTTTCTCGAAGGGTTTGGAGGACATTCTCATCAGGGCGAAGGTCGAGGGAAAAACAACTTGTGGCTCTATTTGTGGTAACAGACCCGTATCCCCATATGTGAACAAGTTGAAAGAACTAGTTGCGGATGATCCTTTGGCCTGTCGAAATCTGGGCTCAGATCTCCCTACGCTACATGGGGTTTCGACAGAGCATGGGACGCAGATCTGACAAGGTCAGAGTGGGGTTCTTGTGGTGGGTTTGGTAGCTTCTCACTGGGCGGTCTGAGTGGGGGTTTCCAGGGCCTTTCGGGAGTTTTCCGTGAAAGAGAGGCAGAGTTACAAAGGCATGGAAACCCTGGCATCTGGATGGGGATTAGCGAGGGCCCATCTCGGGCGAGCTCAAAACCCAGTCATGGCAGAGAGGTAGTAGGGGTCAGTTTGGATCATTCAGGGAATGACAACCCCCGAACAAAGGAAGTTTCTTCAAGAGGGGGCGCTCGGTATTCAAAATTTTATGTGAAACTCGATGAACATAAGGGTAACAAAAGAAAGAAAGGGAAGACGATCAAGGAGAGCTCTGAATGCCCAAAATTGATTCTCAGAGTTCATCTATAGTTCAACAGTGTGATGGTGGCCTCTGAACTAATCTTGGTGGGAAGCGCCAGAGGGAAATTCTTCTCTGAGGATTATATTTCGGACTAGATTCAAACTCATTGGTCGGCAGCCCATGATAGGGATGTTGAGGTCATTACGCTATCTAAAGATTGGTTTATGGTGACTTTCAAAAATGCAGCAACACTGGAATGGGTCCTGGCTTGTCAATGGGGCTTTGGTATTGCCCCTATTCTCTTCAAGTGATGGACTCCACTTGTTGATGCTAACAGGGAAAGGGTGGATGAGATCCTGGTTTGGGTTTGTCTTCTGGCTCTACCACCTCACTTTTGGATCATGGAGGTTTTCATGGCAATTGGGAATAGTTTGGGGACTTTCCCGGAAGTAGATATGTCTTTTTTGGAATCAAGATCTAGGAACACTACAATAATTCTGGTTAAGTTGGACCCAAGGGAAGCTCTAATTGGGAAAATTGTCCTGAACATGGGAGGACACGCATTCCAGCAAGTGATTGATTATGAACACCTTCCTTTACGTTGTCATAGATGCCACACATTGGGCCACTTGGCCAGAGACTGCCCTTTGGGTTTTTAAAAAAGCCGCAAGAAAAGGAAGGGCTCTTCCCACTACGACAGATTTAGACAGGAGGTCCCGGGCTCAGGGGATCTCACAGAGGTAGACATCAGGGTGTAGTAGTTGCCTGTTGTGTAGCCAGAGCAACACTCAGCTGAGGAGCGGGCTCTAGTTTTCGAGGGGGAAGTATAGGTTCTAGTGGTTGAAGTTCATATGGCTGATAACATAACAGATTCGGAGGTGGTGGCCCAGATGGAGGTGGTGGACATGGTAGCAAAGCAGCCGCTGCCCCCCCTATTGATCCTGCATCGGATTTAGTGGGTACATACCCTTGCCCCTCCTCTCCTATTTTAAACTCATTTGATATTTTGTTCAATTATTTGGCTAAGCCTAGTCCCTCCAAGCTTGTATCCACGCCCTCTCTGTGTTTTAGTAACTTATCTATGGCTATGTATAGTATCATTACAATTATCCCCAATATTTCCATTGACATTATCCCTTATAACCTGAGACCCAGAAAAAGAAACTATTAGAGAAGGAATTGTTTGGGGGTTTGGGGAAAATGCAAAATATAGAGAAAGCCAAAAAACTCAGGGGTAGAAAGTCAAACCTTTCTAAGGCCCAACTCAAGGCCATTATTGACATAGTTGATGGCATACAATTAACCCTCAAAGGGGTGCTTAAAGCAGCAAAATCCCCAGACTATGTTACCAAATGATTATGTTTTCCTTCAATTATAGGGGTTTAGCTAGTGAGCCCAAAAAATAGCCTTTAAAAACCTTGTACATCTGCACCATCTAGACATCATCTTGCTTCAAGAAACCTTGGCTACTGGAGCACAAATCTCTCTTTTTTTTATCTTCTTTCCTTCCTAATTTGACCTTTGTTTCCTCTAATGGGAGGGGTCTATCTAGCGGCCTCATGAACGGTCTAAAAAATAATTCGATTAATATGATCAATTGCTGGACATCAGAATCCTTGATCGGTGTGAAGGCTTACTCTATGGAATTGGGTTCAAATTTTTCGATGCTTAACATTTATGGTCCCTATGTGGAGAGATTTTATTTCTGGAATAACTTGAGGGGAAAATATTTCATGAATGGCCCAAATCTGATTGTGGGGGGTGACTTAAATTTTTCCATGGGTCGTTTTGAAGCCTGGTGCCCTTGTGCTCGGATCGACCCTTTGGCCGATTACTTCCTGAATATGATGTGGGAAGGGTCCCTATTTGACCCCTCTCTTACTAAAATAACTCCCACTTGGAGGAAAAATCGTGTGGGAGAGCCCCACATAGCCAAGGGATTGGACCAGTTCCTTCTAAGTGACGATTTTTCCAACAGTCCTATTGGCTTTTGGCAATGGGTTGGATCTAGTGGGATATCTGACCACTCCCCTATCCTTTTGGAGCCGATGGGTCCTTTCAAGAAGCCTCCGTCTCCTTTTAAGTTTAATTCTAGCTGGCTCAAGGAGGCGGATTACCACAAATTGGTGGTTGATCATTGGAGCTACCCCCCTGTCGAAGAGGGCTACTCCCATGCTCAGGATTTCATTGATAACATGAAAAAACATAAAAAAATCCACCATTCTCTGGGAAAAATAAAAGGCCCAAAAAGATATGGAATCAATTAAAATCGTCAATGAATCCTTGGGCTTGTTGTACAATGATGGGGAGAGGGGTTTTGTGGATGAGGAGGCTCGAAATAAGATCAAGGAGCTAGAAACTAGAAGGAAGAAAATTCTCAATTATAGAGAAGAGCTTTAGCGCTTAAGAAGTCAAGCCATTTGGCTGCAGCGAGAGATGAAAATACAAAATTCTTTCATAATTATGCTAAGGGGCGGAAAAACACCAACACTATTCGGGAAATGGAAAACTCAGCAAGGATTAAGGTGAAAACATCCAAAGATATTTCATCTATGGGGAGAAGTCACCTTAAAATCCTTTATTTGGCTCAATATGGGGTTAATATCAGGGAAGTCATTCAAGTTGCTCAGCTATTTCCTCGATATTATGATGAGGGAAGCAATAATTTTCTCATGGCATCGATGCAAAAAAAGGAGATTGAACACATTTTAAAAGCTATGCAAGCTGACAAAATCCCTGGGCCTGATGTTTGGACCGTTGAATTATTTCAACATTTTTTCAACCTAATGGGGGGTGCTATCACAAATGTGGTGGATTAATCTCATTCACGTGGCCACATCCATGGTGTCATCAAATCTAATTTCTTGGCCCTCATTCCAAAAAGTGATGCTCCATCATCTTTCAATGATTTTCGTCCTATCTCCCTCTATAATTGTATCTATAAATTTATTTCTAAAACAATTAACAACCGATTAAAGCCTATCCTCTCAATCTCCATCTCAAAAGAACAATTTGGCTTCCTGGATGGTAGAAAAATTCATGAAGCCATTTGGGTGGCACAAGAGACTCTCCAGAGTATTAAATTATCCCACAAAAGATGTATGGTTGTCAAGATTGACCTCTCTAAGGCCTATGACAGAATCAATTAGCTCTATATTAGAATTATGCTGACCCATCTGGGGTTCCATATTGTTTTTATTAATTGGGTTATGAGTTGTATCACTAATATTTATTTTTTTGTTCTTATTAATGGAGCAGGCTCACAATTAATGGTGGATGACATTATGCTTTTCAGCAATGGTAATAGACGTGAAGTCAAAACTTTAAAAGAAATTATGGATCTTTTCATGAAGGCTACAGGCCTAACTATCAATAATCAAAAGTCCTCCCTCGCCCATGATGGCATTCCCGAAGCTAATCTAATATGGACTTCTGGTCCCCTTCCCTTCCTACAGGCATCGTTGGGAACGTGCATTAAGTACTTAGGTTTTTTGTTAAAGCCGAATGGGTACCGAAAATAGGATTAGTATTGGCTGGTCTCAAAAATTGAAAAAAAAATCAATTCTTGGAGTCATAAAATGGCTCTCTAGAGCAAGAATATTAGTTCTAATAAAATCATTTCTATTAGCCATCCTAATCTATTGGATCAGTCTGGCATAAGTTCCTATTGGTATTCTTAATAAAATCAAAATTATTTGTAGCAAGTTCCTTTGGTCGGGTAAGGAGGACAAAAAAACCCTACCGTGGGTGGCCTGGGATAAGATTTCTAAACCCAAGGAATGGGGAGGATGGGGTATCAAGAAAATAAAACATTTTGCTTCTACCTTGGCTGCTAAATCTATCTGGAGGATTATTTCTAAAAACAGTTTATGGACCTCAGTGGTCAGAAGAAAATATATTGATCCTATCCCATTGGATGACTAGATTAGAACTCCGGTTAAAGAAATTAAGAGAGTCTCCAACATCTGGAAAGCTACCATTCTTTTATTTGATCTGGTGGGTCAAGGTCTTGCCTGGAATATTGGTAATGGGGAATGATGTAGAATTGGACTGGATCCTTGGGTTGGGTGCAATGAAAATTACTGCCTCTCTGTGGACCTCAGGGATTCACTATATCAGAAAGGCTATAGTACTCTTGCTCAAATCGACGATCCTGGTCAGACCACCATTTGGACTCAAGCCTGGAAAAAGGCAAAGGAGATTTAACTGGAAATTTAGTGGGTCAATACATGGCAGGCTTACATATAGGAGTTGGAAAATACTCGAGTACGCTTAGAATATTCTCCTAATAGTCTTGTATGGGTTCATTCAAAATCTAGATTATATTCACCCAAGGCCGGATATGCTCATATTATGGCTTCCAAGGAGAGAGGGAATAAAGAATGGTGGTATAAGGCTCTTTGAGATATCGGATGCCCAGCAAAATCCAAGCTATTCTTCTGGAACATTCTGTGTCAAAAAGTGCCGACATGGGACTCCCTTCAAAAAATATTTCTCATTGGTCCAGGGTGGTGTTGTCTTTGTAATAAGGTGGAGGAAACTATTTATCACTTATTCATTTCTTTCCCTTTCTCCAGGAAGGTCCGGAAATATACCCTTACACTTTGTAATGTGGATTCTTTGTGGGTGGGAAATAATTGTAACGAAACTTAGAAGTCTTGGTGGGAGAGATGTAAAGACCCAGAACATAGGTGTCTTCCACTTATTATTTGTTGGGAAATCTAGCTTTCAAATAACAATGTGTGTTCAAAGAATCCCTTTATTCCCCAGCTCTAGCGGCAAGTGAAAGTGCTGCCATTTGTACGGCTTCGTACTCTCATTCTTCAACGGTTCGTCCCAGGCGGGTGCTAAGCGAAGTCATTATTCCAAATATTCCTTGGGCCTATTTTGGTGGAGCGGCTACTCATGGGCATTGTGGGGTTGGAATGGCCATTCATAAAAACTCAAATATATCATATGCAGCCTCTGTGGGTCTTGGTGTGGGGACAAACAATTTTGCAGAGCTACAAACCTTAAAACTCCTATTATGTTGGCTTCTCCTCAAGGACATCACCTCGATACAAATCTTTGGGGACTCATTGAATGTCATAAATTGGTTTAACAACACACAGAGATGTCAAAATTATTTATTGATTCCTATTCTTGATGAGATTCTATCACTAAAAACACTTTTTACATGGATTTTTTTTGCCATATTTATAGGGAACAGAACCAGCAGGCTAACTAATTGTCTAAAATCAGTCTTAGACAGGCTTAGGGCTCATGGTTGATAGAATAAAAGGATGGTTTGGAGGTCTGTGTGTCGGACACCAAACCATACTGATGGAGGGCCAACCCTCTTATGCATTTTTTGCTTTATTATTATTTATTTTTACTCCAGCACTGTTATATCTTCTGGAGCTGATGTATATATTGCCTCATGTTTTAAACTACAGACTTATCAGTTTTTGTATATGTTCTTGGACTTATTGCTGGTTAACTTATTGTTATTATTTTGAACTGACCAGCCTCTCTTCTGGAGAGTTCGGGTCTTGGATGATGTTACTTCCATTGTCTTATCTATCGGGTGTTTATCCTTGCTTGGAGGCCCATAGTGCTAGACATGCTTATGGTTTCTATGCTCATTTACCACCTTAGCATTTTTCTCTGCCTAATATGGTCTCTGAGTGATCTTGTTTTCATAGCTACTATATTTTCACCCTCGGGTGCAGGATGGCTAGTATTTTTTCTTGATCCTCTATTGGGGACAAGGACTTATGGAATGCTACAGCATATGCGATGTAAATTTTTTTTCTTCTAATAGAAAGTTGGATTTTTTCTCAGGAAAAAAAAATATATATTTGTTACGTTCACATCCAAATTAACCTTTTTCATGCCAGAGAGTTTTGGAATTTTCCAAAAAATGAATGGGGGTAAAGAGTACTTCTAAGATTCACTTCATACCTCAATGTTGATATTATAAAGAGTGGATTAGGATCCCTCTTAATTTAAAAAGAAAGTACGATTTCCAATTGCAACAACAAACTCTTTTCCTGGTGGTAAATTTTTAACTGTCTCATAATCAAGCTCATCACTGATCATATACATTCCAAGTATTTGCCCATATGTGTTTTATATGCATTATCAAACATTTTTTATTTTGTAAAAATAAACATGCATATCTCACATGCATCGTGGGTGATTGTTATATACCATACATATATCATTGTTGGCACCAAATTTCCTCAAATATGATAATGTCCTTTAGAAGGATCTTGACTTGCATTCTTGTATATGTATTAGCTTTGCATATGTACTCATAATATATAACACCAAAAATGTCTAAGGGCTTAAGAAAAGAAATAATGTATATCATCTTGGTAAGAAAACTTTGCATATATCTCTTCCTTAAACAAGAATAAACTTCTCCTTTGAAAACAGAATATAGTCTATTCTTCTTTGAAATAAGAATAAAAATAATTTTCTTTCCTTGTGTTTTTAGACTCATGAGGAACCAACAAGAGAAGCCATGCCACTTGGAGACAAAATGGACAAAAAATTTATGAGATAAAGAAGGTAGGATTTCTTTTTATTTCTAAGGACTCATGATGGATAATTCAGATGGAAGATATAGTTGGAGATGGGAATACCAACACCCACAATGTATTGTGGAATTTTAAAATCATTGAGGTGCATCAACATTTGGCGACTCCACAGGATGGTCCGCATTGTGTAAACCAAAACTCAAAAGAATCGATATGATGGAACTGAGAAGGGGGGGGGGAGTTAGGAAGGTAATTATAGGGAAGGAAGTGGGACAAGGGATGGAATATTAGGGGTAAGAATATGAATTCATTGTTGTGATAGAATTTTAATCTTCAAAGGAGTTGCATAAGGAAAACTGCTTCACTCAAAATAAAGAAAAAGAGGGGGACAAAAAAATCCATTATCGTGATTGGTATTTCCTTTGTGTAGGAGCTTTCACATGAGTGAATCGAAGGTTAGTTTTTATAGGCTCTGTAAGGATGAGTGTGTGGGGGTGTCTAAATATTTGTTGTGTTTCATGTTTTCATCACAAAAATTGATATGTTGGTGATAAATTATGCACAGATATATCTTGCTTGTCACAATCGACCGATTCAAACCCAACACATGTTCACCTTATTTTTAACAGCAATAGGAAATGCAGATGAGTGGAAATGGAAGTTGATCAATGATTATTGGCATTATGTAAAAATAAACACTAAAACAAATAAAAGTGACACTAAGGGAACATTAAAAAAAAAAGATACAAACTCAAAGCTGCAAATCAAACTGACCATCATCACATAAAAGTAAAGCTAAACATGGAACGAAAGTAAGCGAAGGCAAGGAAAGAAAGTGATTTTTTTTCTTTTGTATTTTTTATGTATTATGATTTTTTTTATCTTTATTTTTGTACATGTTTAGGATTGAAGACTCTCTAATGATCATAAAGATATAATTGTGCATATAATAATGCATATTGAGTCTTACATCCAAAATTAAGGGCTTGTTATAAGGTCATCAAGCGGGAATAATCACCATGTCAACCAACTAGTGTGAGTGGTGAAGTGAATGGATTAAAAACAAGCCAAAATTATTTTTTTCTACAACGCATAATGCGCGAACCAAAAAATATGCATTTTTGTGCCATACCAGAAGCATAAAACGATGCATAAAAATAATTATCTTGGTTGAAATCAAGAAACACATGTGTTTTGTGTGAAACATGTATTGTGCCATGAACATAAGGAGATTCATATGCAAAAGACATTTCAGCCCCAAACACTTCATATTCAACAGGTTGGGATGATAAAACTTCTTCAATTTCAAAAGTTAATACTTCATTTTGAGGCTCTTCGAAAAATATCTCATCATCCAAATCAAACAAGTGCCTTTCATACAATGGACCTGAATTTTCAAAAAGAAAATCTTCCTTAAATTCATAAAAGACTATATAATAATTCATATCAAGGAAGGATTTAATACCATAATGACTCAACTATTCCACGTTATAATCATTGTAAATGATATGAAACACAGGGACAGGAGGTTGGGTTCAATGTGAGGTTTAATATCATTGCATGAAAATTTATCGAGGTGACAAGGGAATCGAAACATGGAGGTGGACTTCAATCACCCTCAATGGTAAAAGTGACTAATTCAAGAGAAGAAAAATGATAATTGTGTGTAATATTGGGATGGGGATCATCATTCAATGCACATTCTTGATCACAAATGACATAAGAATCATAATCAGGTTTCAAAAGAAAGGATTCATTTGAAAACTCAAGTAGTGACTGGCTAGAAACTCTATTATCTAAACGACACATTCAATCATACAAATATTTAAAGGTAATCATTAGAGAAGTAGGATTAGGATGCATGTCATTAATATAAGGAGAGAAACAAGCTCTACAATTTTTCTCTTTGAAGTCAATATAAGTGACCAAGGCATGATCAGTACTTTGAATATTTATTTCCTCTATCGGCCATCTGTATAGAGGAGGTATGAGGTTATAGTAATGTACATAGGCAGCTAGGTTAGTCAGTCAAATTGATTGAAGGATGAAGTTGTAAATATTGAAAAATCAGATATTTAAAGCAGGAATTTTTTCACCCTTTTCCATGCATAACTGGTTAAAGTTTAAAGGTGATCATAAGGCTTCTTCAGTGTACAGAAGTTACAAGTAAACAAGTAGGCAAGTTCATCCCAAGTATAAAATCATTCATTAGGGAGGTTGAAAAATAGGGAAGCAGCACGTTCTTGAAAGGAGTTTGAAAACAAAATCATGTAGTAGCCATTCTCGTTGACCCCAAGGATCACACACGCATTGGAAAATATGGAAAAAACATCCTTAACTATAACCTTCCCATCACCATAAAACAAAGGTGGATTTTGTTTAAATTTGGGAGGAAGAGGGTTGATTCAATGCGTAAGTTTTAAAGGGGAAGGTGTAAACCAAGGATATGTATTCTTGTCCTCCTACCACATAAATATTTCATGTTGATAAATTATTTTTTTAGGGTTGTGTTGTAGCACAATTTGACTCAGTTAAAAGTCAAGAGAGATTCTAAGAAATTCAAGGTTGCTGAGGAAAAATTATTAAAAATTTAAGAAAAATTGCAGCATGTTCAAGAAGATAAACACAAGCTCAACATATGTTGCTAAATGATTCTCATCTCATGTCTTGGATGTGTTTCATGGCTCAATGTGTCAGCAAATTAAAAATTACAAGCATGAAAGTTTGAGTCATCATGGAGGTGGAAAGAGTTTGAGGTAGGGAGATGCTTCATTGAAAAATTTCAGTTGCCTAAAACAAATACAAATTCCCTAGTTGAGGATGGGTTACCTCATTTTCAGTCACAAGTTGATCCAGCCCCTTGCATTTTCTATGAATGATACTTGTCAACGAAGCTGGAGGAAATATAATGCCTTATCATATTTTGGATAATGTTGTTCTACAGCATATCAATAAAAATATGACTAGAAAAACAGAGGAATCGCTTGAAATAAATGATATTGGAAAAGTTCCTTGAAAGAATGAAAATATGCTTATCCAATTCTACACATGAATTCATAGTTGAGATAAACAAAACATTTTAAAGGCATTTGAAGAATTGTGCCAAGATGAAGAATTGGAAACAAATGACTGCACATCTCAGAAAATGTAGACATTCCCAGCATAGGATTTTCGATTTAAAATTACGGGAAAACGGAGAACAATTTCAAGAATCCGCGACATGGGTTTTTTTGCAGAATGACCCCAATTGACTTAATCTCGAGAATTGTCCAAAAATTTGAAGCGGTTTCAAGATTTTTCCGAGTTCCTTCAAACACCAATTTTATTAAAAAACATTGTGCAAATTGGGGATGACTCTGTTCTGCTAGAATTCGATTTGTCTGATCACAATTTCCGTGTCAAAAGAAGACTTGATTGATGAAGATTATTGTTATTATTGGTTTTTTGATGTATGAAATTATACTTTGAGTTATACTGTGACATAATAATTTGGCAATATGGAAGGCCTTTTATAGCTAACAAAAGTAGCAACTCCTGTGGAATTTTTGGGCATATTTCTATAGAAAAACGTAAACTTATGCATCGGTCACGTCCAGATGAGTAGTGTCAACTTCCACTGTTCTCAACCAAATATAATTGAGTATGAAATGAATGGAATGGTATTTTTTACAAGAAAAATCAAAATGTTGGTGGAAAGAATTATACAGGCAAGAAGATTTGGAGCTTGACAAAGTGAAACGCAACTATCTTATTTTGACTGCAAATAAGAAACTGGATAAATAGAGAATTATGTTGGTTGATAATGAAGATTCGTAGATGAAGTTAGAGAAAGTGATTCAATGAGCCCAACAATAATTTTAGCTTGAATTAGAAGAACAAAGCAGGTTTACTCTTGACATTGTTTTAGATGCTCCAAAATCGAGAATATTATTTTACAGGGTATATTGTTTCGGGTATGAGGAAGAATAGATCAATGGCTCAAATATCTTGTGCACAGATCCAATGGTAATGCAGAAGCACAAATTGCATGAAACTTGTGAGATATAGTGCCCCCGTAGAGTGGTTTGATCAAAACCAATGTTCATAGATCGACGGTTATATTTTAATGCGGCATCACTGATCCTCACTTCTAGAAACTACCAAAGGTGCCTCCACAAGTGATTTATGGTTTTGGAAAATTTATGTGCAGACAGGACAATGCAACCCACACTCTATTCATATTCATTATATCTACATCTATACATTGAAAATGTGATCCTCCTACATTAATCTATTTTATGTATTAGGAAATAGTTAAATGCTGGTGTTCAAATTCATAAAGATTATAAAAAAAAAAGAAGCCTTTAACTATATTATATATATTATTATTAATAATATATATACTGTTAAATAAAAAATGTAATTCCATTGTTTCGAAGATAATTTTGAAAGGAATATTGTCAAAAATAGTTTATTAACTATTTTATAAATCAGTTTTATAATTGATTATGTAGATGACTCGTGAGGAAAAAAGATAAAGCCCAGAAATTGAATGGGGTGGAGGTTCCAAGGTTTGGACCTTTGGAGAACTGCAATTTTGTACTAAATTTTCTGAATATTTATGAAAGAAGATCAAGTTTCTGGCACCTGTTGATGTTGATGTGTTTTTCCAGTTTCATTATGTGTTTGTTCTTCTGTGAATGAAGTGAAGTAATGTAGTTGCGGGTCCCTTTTTACAGTTTGTAAGTAAGAGTTAAATTTCCTTATTGTGCGCTCCTTCACTCCAAATATTTTCTCTCTATAAAGCTCTTTCCGAGATTTATAGTGATAGATTCTGTTATACAGCATATCATTTTAAGTTTCCATTCCATTTTCTTCCTTCCATTTCAAGTAATATCAGCAGATTATGGCATTGTGAAATCTTTCGTTATATCAGATCATTGAGGGTTATAGATATTAATTTCCAAAGGTACTTAACAAAGACTATCTGATATCTTAATATTGTGACGTACATTTATAAATGTCTCGAGCATTGATTCCTTACCACAGCCAAGGGATTGTTTCTTGAGGTACAACATTTTTTGGAGCCGTTGCTGGGGAACGAAGAAGCGAAGTTCATTTCCCTGGGTTTTCTTTCTATTTCCTCTAGTTGTTCAGTGAGGAGGAAATATTCGACTATTTTTATTCTTTTTCAGAATTTTGGCTTTCAAAAGGCCTCACACGAGGTCAGATACCTCGCAGTATAAAATCCCTACTTTGTCAAGATCCAAAAACATTAGTTTCTAAAAAGGCTCAGAAACCAAAAACCCCTTCGACGCCTGATCCTACGTTGTATAATCTTGGCAGCAGGTCTCGTAACCCCTTATTCTTGATGGTGAACAAGATTTAGATATAAAATTTGGTTGTTTATTATTCACCTGGCGACTCCCCTGATGAAGGTTTCATTAGATGAAGAATTTTGCTGGCAAGAAAATGAGAAAGCATCGTGGAAAAAACATGTATCAGAGGTTCAGTTTTTTAAAGGAGGTTCTATTTTTTACTATCAATTTAGTGGTCTATTTTCCCTTATATATCAAGAATATTGTTTCCTACTTTATTTTCTCAAAAGATTATAAGGTCCAAAATGTACATTCTTTATTGGAAAAAGATGATTTTTCTTCTGCTTGTATTATAGATCTTGACACAACTTTATCTCCTAAATATGAGAGGAGAGATGATTGTTGTATTACAATTCTGAAAGATAATCAGTCACAGTTTGGGCATAAAGGTGATGATTCATCATATTTGGGTGATAATATTCTGCCTCACAAGCAATTGACTATTTTTCAGCTCAAAAAGAAAGAAATCCTTAAACCCCTGAAGCTGCCCACAATTCTTCATCAGTATCCTTGAAAAGGATTCAAATTTTTGCCAAGTTTCTCTGGAAAGGATGAGGATATTTTAGTTGAACAACATATCTTGGAATTTGAGTACTTTTTGGAAAAATTTCAAATTATTTATGAAGACGTGTCTTTAAGGATGTTTTGTCATTCATTAAAGCAGGGTGCTCAGTAATGGTTCCATTGTGTGGAAACAAGTTCAATTAGTTCATGGAAAGGTTTTCAAGATATATTTCTTAGATATTGGGGCGAGCGTAAGTCATATGAAAAACACCTTTTCGAATTATATTCTATTCAGAGGGAGAGAAATGAATCAATGGCTGAGTTTAATAGGAGGTTTCAAAAATTTTGTTTCAACATGACAAAAGAAATTTGGCCTCCTGAAGAAACAGCTATGGTTTACTATTTGAGGGATCTTTCTATTGTCTTGGATTTTTATCTCAAGGAGAGAAAGCCTTGCACTCTAAAGTTGATGTTTCTTTATGCACAGGAAATCGAATATAATGTGTGGGCTTGTAGAAATTTTTCCTATCATGTTGAAAAAACAAGTTTTTTTGAAGACAAGAGGGCCTATCAAGAAAACATTGGAATTGCATTACAAGAGAATGAAAATTCAGAGGTGAACAAGGATATTCAAAAGGTGTCAGAGGATTCATGTATTGCTGAAACACAAGAATCTAATCATTATGAAGATTTTGGTCAAAAATTCATTGCAACAACTGAACTACGCGATGAAAGCCTGGAAGATCATTACAATTTTCATAATTTTAATGATTTTGTGAATAGAGGGGAAACTATTGGAGCTTCTCGGATATGTTTGCAGGAGGAGGAAGATTTTTGTCAAGAATTGACATTATACGAAGAACATCATAATTATAGGGAACAAACCTTGGATTTATCTTTTCAGTCTAAATTCATGCCTACAGAAAATGGCAATCAATTTCCTCGCACACAATTCCAAATTAAGGAGTCAAATAGTGAAGGAAGCTGCCCTGTTCAAAGAAATCTATATCAACAAAATGTTCAAGAAAAAGAGGTAGCTGAAATTTTGTCTCATCGGTTCTATGATTCAGTGGTTGATTATATGACAAATTTCCTTGATCAGCAACAAGCTTTTATGCAAGGGTATGTACAAAGTTTTTTATATGGAAAATTTTCATGGTACATTTCTGTTTTGTTTTTAAATTTCAGCAGTATGAAGGTATTAAATCTAACAAGAAGATGTTAGGTTGGTGCCATTGGAAGGTTGACTTCACTTGATTAAGTTCAACCCTGCATATATATATAGGATTTGTACATAAATAAGCTCAAGAGTTGAGCATTTCTAGTTGCAGTATTTCTAGTTTAGCATTTTTCAATTCACAAATAAAGATCCTGGAATAGAGAGGTTTCAGAGAAGTTTGAAATTTTTAGAGATTCTGGATTGGGAGAAGATTCAGTTTGACTTGACTCCATGCCCAATAAAGGCTACTGATCTACAAGTTCTCGACACTTTTCTACCAAAGTGTTGCCCCCAATTGGAGCCATATGTTGTAGCACAATTTGACTCAGCTAAAAGTCAAGAGGGATTCTAAGCAATTCAAGGTTGCTGAGGAAAAATTATTAAAAATTTAAGAAGAATTGCAGCATGTTAAAGAAGATAAACACAAGCTCAACATATGTTGTTAAATGATTCTCGTCTAATGTCTTAGATGTGTTTCATGGCTCAATGTGTCAACAAATTAAAAATTACAAGCATGAAAGTTTGAGTCTTCATGGAGGTGGAAAGAGTCTGAGGTAGGGATATGCTTCATTGAAAAATTTTAGTTTCCTAAAACAAATACAAATTCCCTAGTTGAGGATGGGTTACCTCATTTTCAGTCACAATTTTATCCATCCCCTTGCATTTTCTATGAATGATACTTGTCAACAAAGCTGGAGGGAATATAATGCCTTATCATATTTTGGAGAATGTTGTTCTACAGCATATCAATAAAAATATGACTAGAAAAACAGATGAATCGCTTGAAATAAATTATATTGGAAAAGTTCCTTGAAAGAATGAAAATATGCTTATCCAATTCTACACATGAATTCATAGTTGAGATAAACAAAATGTTTTAAAGGCATTTGAAGAATTGTGCCAAGATGAAGAATTGGAAACAAGTGATTGCACTTCTCAGAAAATGTAGACATTCCCAGCATAGAATTTTCGATTTAAAATTACAGGAAAACGATGACCAATTTCAAGAATCCGCGACATGGGTTTTTTTGCAGAATGACCTTAATTGACTCAATCACGGGAATTGTCCAAAAATTTGAAGCAGTTTCAGGATTTTTGCGAGTTCCTTCAAAGACCAGTTTTATTAAAAAACGTTGTGTAATTTGGGGATGACTCTGTTCTGCTGGAATTCGATTTTTTTTATCACAATTTCTGTGTCAGAAGAAGATCTGATTGATGAAGATTATTGTATTATTGGTTTTTTGATGTAGGCAATTATACTATGAGTTATACTGTGACATAATAATTTGGCAATATGGAAGGCCTTTTATAGCTAACAAAAGTAGCAACTCCTGTGGCATTTCTGGGCATATTTGTCTAGAAAAACATAAACTTATGCATCAGTCACGTCCAGATCAGTAGTGTCAACTTCCACTGTTCTCAACCAAATATAATGGAGTATGAAATGAATGGAATGGTAGTTTTTACAATAAAAATCAAAATGTTGGTGGAAAGAATTATACAGGCAAGAAGATTTAGAGCTTGACAAAGTGAAACGCAACTATCTTATTTTGACTGCAAATAAGAAACTAGATAAATAGAGAATTATTTTGGTTGATAATGAAGATTTGTAGATGAATTTAGAGAAAGTGATTCAATGAGCCCAACAATAATTTCAACTTGAATTAGAAGAACAAAGCAGGTTTACTCTTGACATTGTTTTAGATGCTCCAAAACCGAGAATATTATTTTACAGGGTATAATGTTTCGGGTATGAGGAAGAATAGATCAATGGCTCAGATATCTTGTGCACAGATCCAAAGGTAATGCGGAAGCACAAATTGCATGGAACTTATGAGATATAGTGCCCTCGTAGAGTGGTTTGATCAAAACCAATGTTCGTAGATCGATGGTTATATTTTAATGTGGCATCACTGATCCTCATTTCTGGAAACTACCGAAGGTGCCTCCACAAGTGGTTTATGGTTTTGGAAAATTTATGTGCAGACAGGAGAATGGGACCCACACTCTATTCATATTCATTATCTCTACAGTCGTACATTGAAAATGTGATCCTCCTACGTTAATCTATTTTATGTATTAGGAATCTAGTTAAATGCTAGTGTTCAAATGCATAAAGCTTATAAAAAAAAAGAAGCCTTTAACTATATTATATATATTTTTATTATTAATATATATAATGTTAAATAAAAAATGTAATTCCATTGTTTCGAAGAGAATTTTGAAAGGAAGATTGTCAAAAATAGTTTATTAATTGTTTTATAAATCAGTTTTATAACTGATTATGTAGTTGACTCGTGAGGAAAAAATATAAAGCCCAGAAATTGAATGGGGTGGAGGTTCCGAGTTTTGGACCTTTGGAGAACTGCAATTTTGTATTGAATTTTCTGAATATTAATGAAAGAAGATCAATTTTTTGGCACCTGTTGATGTTGATGTGTTTTTCCAGTTTCATTATGTGTTTATTCTTCTGTAAATGAAGTGAAGTAATGTAGTTGCAGGTCCCCTTTTACAGTTTGTAAGTAAGAGTTAAATGTCCTTAATGTGCACTCCTTCACTCCAACTATTTTCTCTCTATAAAGTTCTTTCCGAGATTTATAGTGATAGATTTTGTTATACAGCATATCATTTTAAGTTTCCATTCCATTTTCTTCCTTCCATTTCAAGTAATATCAGCAGATTATGGCATTGTGAAATATTTCGTTATATCAGATCATTGAGGGTTATAAATATTAATTTCCAAAGGTACTTAACGAAGACTATCTGATATCTTAATATTGTGACATACATTTATAAATGTCTCGAGCATTGATTCCTTACCACATACAAGGGATTGTTTCTTGAGGTACAACAGGTTGGAAGAGGAAGTGGTCGACATGCCACGACATGGTAGAAAGTAGTCAATAACAACCATACTTGACTAAAATAAAATTTCCATGAAAACCAAAAGAGAGTGAAACTAAATGCTTTCCAGTATGGTCTCCATAAATATGTTGATGTTTTGGAATGTAAGTTTTGCTCAAGCACTACACCCACATCAACATTTCAAACTCCTCGGTAACTATCGAGAAGTAATGGGAATGTTAACCCATGGTTTTAAGCCGCTCGAGTAAAAGATGAGTCCACACTAATAATAGCGCAAGTCAAGTAACATTGTAGTCAAGGAAAAGAAGAAAAAAAACCTAACACGCTAACTCTAAACACAAAACTATGTACAAAATACAATGAACCAGACAACTCTTTAAGGTTTTTGTCCTTAGATCATTGTAGGGCCTAAGATACATGAAACTTATAAAAGAATAAATGAGGTTGCCCACAAAGCTTTATGCATGGAAAATTAAGCCAACAATATCCCTCTTATAATGTCAAACATTAAATACATAAGAGGATAAATGATAAATGGAGGCAAATTGCTAACTTAATGTTCCTCATCAATAATATTTTAGTCGTTATTTGATAGACTTATATTATGATATGAAAAACTTAATCATTAATGTGATTTGAATTGTTAATTCATAATGAAGAAGGCTTCATGGTACAACAATCTAATATCGCTAAAGAGTAATGATTAACCCCTTTATATTAGGGCAATATTAGCTAAGCAAAAATGAACTATTGGGATTTGAAACAATAACCTCCAAGTTGCATCATTAATGACTTTACCATTGAATCACATACCTAACTTGTGAAATTAGCTCTCTAATCAGGTAGTTAAGTTGTTGTATTTATATTTGTTTGTGTTTTAAAATAAAACCTAAAATGCATTGTGTCAAATGGATAATTGAATTATTTAATGAATAAGATTTATTTGTTACAGCAACTAAACATTAAAGAACTTGTATCCAATGAAAGGGGTTTGTAAAAACTAAACAAAATTAAAATATGTACAGAAACAAAAGAAAGTTAAAAAAGGAAGCTAACTAAAACAACTATTAAATAAAAATAAAAAATAATAATAAAAAAAAAAAAATTTAAAAATATATATATATATATATATATATATATATATAATTGAAATCATTATATACAGAAATTAGGATTAACGCAATGAACATTAAAATGTGGTAAAAGGGGAAAGTTTACATAACATAAAGGAATATACATAAATTTACAGATTGATTAGCTAGGGAAATTATTCATTTTATTGCATTCTCAACCAAGTACACTTCCATATGCTACAATATGTAGTGAAATGGAAGTTGTTACATAGTCGATTTAAACTAGCTGATAGTGAATAAGCATATCTTTCCTGCATAACAGTCACAAATTTGGTACCAATTTAAATGATAAAATAATGAAACGGATGCAAGAACAATTCTTACCTTTACTCGACTATAAACGACTAGAGCTATGTAGTCACTTTCCAGGAACACTTTAAAGAGGGAACCTGCAAACCTGGAAATAGCATCACACAGATAGAATTTAGATGCACAAGGAGGGAAACTTAGGAAAAAAACAAAGAAATCCTTACTACGAGTCACCCTCACTCACACGGGAAATGTTTGGGTGTAAAAAAAAAATGAATCATTTGAATCGTATAGTTTGTTTCACTTTTTAGATCTTCTCTTAAAAATGAGTGGCTTCTATATTTGTTGAATTAGCCAACGGATGAAGGTTTGGTAGTTGCATTCATTGAACTATGTGAGAAACTGCTTGTTGAAAAATACAACAAGAAAATATCAATTTGATTTTGCCTTGGTCAAAATGGGAAAATTCAAATTTCCACATCAGCAGAAAACTTCGATGCAATTAAATAAGGTTACATGGATCTTTTCACTCAGTTAGCTCAGTAAATTCAAGTTCGAGGAGTTAAAGTTCAGTTAAGAATGCGTGATTTCTAAATTATAGCAATCAAGGTCATTTATTTCAACTAGTTCTAACTGCTGGAGGAACTAGTGGAAGGTCAGTTGTGCAGTGAGACTTCAGTCAAACTCATTGATCATCCAGTTAACTGATAATCAGCCCAAAATAGCTAGTGTATGTAGAGAATTTGAGTTCCCTAGTTGTGGTGGATATTCCAAGGCAGTGTAACATTATTTGTAAACTAGACTTGAGTGTACAGGTGTTGCATGCAATCAGATGATCAACCTTGAGAATTGTGCAATCATGTTGGAGGAATTTCCTAAATAATAGGGGCCTAATTTCTCAACGAATTGTGCAAGGAAATAGGGGCTCAAGCAGAGGCATAAATTGATTAAGTTTGGGTCAAATCTTCTTAGTGAGCAGAGAGATAAGTTATTCACTTGCAGTTTATGCTCAGATAAGCAAAGCAATTGTAATACATCTCTATTCATCAGAATAATGCAAGCAGGCATTGGGGTTTTTAGAAAATTGCTTTCCCCGGAAAAAATATTGTGTGCATGTGTGTTATTTCTTATTGCATGTCTGATATTATTGTTCTAAATTGTGAATTGACTTCCACAAAGAGGTGGAGTATGTTCATGTCTGGTGATTTTGATTAAAACTTCATAATATGTTGCAAATATACATCATAATTTCTACATTGCTTTCAATATTTTGATCTTCAGTGTATCAGGATCATAACTTATTGTCTTCTTTTAATACATACTTTGTTGGACTTGTTCTTCCTTTCATTTCTTTTCTTTTTAATATTATCAGTTACACGTGAATTTCATTACATATGCTTATGCAAATGCCTATGTTCCTCGAGAATAATTTAGGTAATAAACTCAAATTAAAATTCAACATAAAGTGAGAGGATAATAAAAAAAGTGAAACTTTTTTATTTAAAAAATCGACAAAATTAATTAACCTCATTCCTTGAAAAACATTATAATATGATACTTCCTCAACTTCGTCTCCATTGTTTGATCTTTACCTCAGTTATTACCCAAAGTTACAATGTTAAAATTATAGCATAGTAAGATAATTATGAGCCTCTTTATCTTTGTTTATTCAATTATTTTCATTTTAAATATTATTTTTATAATTTGCAAAGAAATCCAACTAGCAGCCATAACATTAAATCGCATATTAACCTTGGTGTTCACTTTCATAAACCTTGTGCACATATTTTCCATCATCCATTCGTATTAACAGTAGATCCAATTCTACATACAATTCCTTCCCATTAAAGAAGCTAACTCTCTTCTCCTTTTTAATTCTTGATCTTTGGTTCCCATCATCATATTCTTCCATAACCATGTATATAATATGATATATGATTTTATTTTCTAATCTTCTAGGTTCACTTAATGGTTCAATTCATAACTGTTGAGTTTATTTATTTAATTACTTTTACTTTTTGTTTTTACCAACATAAAGATATTCCCATGCTGCAATAATAATGAAATCACTTTCACTTTTCTTTTACTTTAATATCAACACAGCCACTAAAACTAATAGTATACATATTAATAGTTCCTTCCATAGCAATATATTTTTTGTATATATGATGTAGTATTTGTTACATGCACAACCAAATTAACCTTTATCATGCCATAGGGTTTTGGCATTTCCCCAAAGATAAATAATAGTAAAGAGGACTTCTCGGATCCAACTATGCCAACACTTAATAAAAAAGGTTCACTTCATACCTTAAGGTTTATATTATGAAGAGTTGATTAGGATACCTCTTAATTCGAAAAGAAAGTACCATTTTCAATTGCAACAACAATCTCTTTTCTTGGTGGAAACCTTTTAACTGTCTCATAATCAAGCTCCTCGTTTATCATATACCTTCCAAGTCTTCAGGAATATGAGATTTGTATGCATTATCAAACATTTTTATTTTTGTAAAAATAAACATACATATCCCACATGGACCGTGGGTGATTGTTATATACCATAAATATATTTGTTGGCGCTAAATTTCCTCAAAGATGATAATTTCCTTTGGAAGCAGCTTAAATTGCATGCTTATATGTGTATTGGCTTTGCATATGTCCTGATAATATATAATACCAAAAAATGACTAAGGGCTTAAGGAAAGAGAAAATGTTTCGTTTTGCTTATATCATTTTGGTACAAAACTTTGCATATATTATTGATGCTCCTATCACCTTCTACAACAAATGATCCATCTTAGGCAATGGATAATTGTCCTTTAGTGAACATCTATTCAAATTCCTGAAATCCACACATAACCTGAGGTCATCATTCTTCATTTTAAAAGGCAATAGTTTTGCTACCAATTTGCAATATCTCAGTGGTACAATGATCTTTCTGTCTATTAGATTGTGGATTTCCTTCTCTATTGTCGATAGAAAAATAGGATTAAATATTTTGATTTCCTATACAAAAGGCTTAGAATTTTATTTTAATGGTACCCTATGTTAGATAATAGTGGTGTCATAAGTTTTCAAGTCTTCTTAAATCCATGCAAATACATCTTTAAATTTCTTAAACAATTCAATGTATCTCTTTTTGCAAGTGGGTTGAAAAAACTTGGCGAGTGATCTGGATTTATGCAGGAACGCAATAAAATAAAGAAATATACATAAACACAAAGATGCAGTGGAAATAATGCTTCATTTCATTAATATCAAATAACAGAAATATGCTTACAGACATAATGGAAATAAAATAGCTAAGGCACTTTTAGCTTATCTCTGAGAAGAGATGTGGTGGCTATATGCCTCTAAATTGTGTTACAATGAGGCTCAAAGGCCTATTTATTATTTAGAAACAATGAAAAACCCTAAACATCCAAAAACCTAACTGTAGGAGATGAAGCGCCAAAACTATGGGCCCCGTTTGGGTAAATTGGTGTTTCAACTTCCCAGGGTCGTAAATTTGGCATCCTATCTCTGTTTGACGCATATGATACATCGTTAGAAAGATCTATCCGAGGACTAAATCTACTGATTGCAAATATCAATTTCGAAATGCAATCATAGGGCCTCAAAATGGCTCCGGAAGTTCACGATCCAAAAACTGCTAAAAATAGTAAGTTGCGCCGAAACTAAAAAATTGAAAGAATTGATGGTGCAAGTCCAAATGGAATAGGGGGTGGCCACCCATATCCACATGGCTCATTAGGGCCTCCAAACGGCTCTAAAATTTCAGGAACCGACAACCTGCTAAAAATAGTAAGTTGTGCTGAAAGTGAAAAAATGCAATAATTGATGGTGCGGGGCCAAATGGAATAGGTGGCTGGCCACCAATATCCACCTGAATCATTACTCCCTCCTTAGGAAGAAATGTTCCCCATTGCGTTGAGATCCTCCATGAGATGAGGAAAATTCTGTTGAACTGTGTATTAGATTTTTCGAAGATGTCATTGACCTGCGGGAAAACATGCTGGATGTGTTTAGTAAATTTGGTTTCTTTATCATCCTCAGACAATACCTGTGTGGATTCTATCTGTGTAGTTGTATGAGGTATGGCAACATCAGGCGAAGGTGTGTCGGGGGTCAAATCAATGGAATGCTCTTCTTGACAGTGTAGAGGAACCTCTGTGAGTGAGGAGAAAATGTCCTCATGTTCCTTCATGACTTTGTTCCTCTGTTGCAGTCATGCACGGGAGCCCTGTTTTAACGTTCTAGCCATAGTATTCTTCTTTCCCTGTGAGCGATTTGTAAGGAAAATAAATTTCCTAGTTTTGGAAATAATCTTACTATGTTGTTTTACAGTAGGAAAAGAGATGACAGGAGGTGGTACTACCTCTGGCATCCTGTACAAGTAATTTCCCTAAGTAATAATAACAGCACGAGACCTAGACTCATACACAGCATGTCGCCTCCATAAGTATGGTTGGTCCAATAATACATCAGCTACATCAAGAGGAGCAACATCACATAATACCTCATATGTGAATGGCTTGATACTATATGGAAGGCGGCACTTCTGGCAGACGCAGAGATCTCTCCCTGGGTGAAGCCACCCGATTGTATACAGTTGTGGGTGTGCTATGGTCGGTAGGCCGAGCCGCTTCACGACCTCTGCTGAAATGAGGTTCTTTTGGCTTCTACTATCGATAAGGAATTGCAGTGGAGAACCCTTCACCCACATCTGCGAATGGAAGAGGTGTTCCCCCTCCTCTAGATCCTCAGGATCCTCCCTCTGGATCTTGGTGGTGGCAACAATGGCACTGGGATCTGCATCAGTGATATGCTTCCCTTTGTCGTTTCCTTTGTCTAGTTCTAACTCAGGATCAAAATATGCATCTGATTTGGGTGCCTTTAGTTCGGCCACCAACGATTGTTTGGCCCAACACTCGTTTGTGCTGTGAGTGGGACTGTTATGAAATTCACACCACTTCCTCATGTCCTTATTTTTATTTGTGGTGTTGTTTTGATTCGCCCCTCCTTGACCTTGCCCCTTATTCTTCGGTTCAGGGGCGCCTTTCCCTGGCTTCGGATTTGCAGATCCAAAGTCTCTCTTCTTCTACTTAAATTTCTGCTCGATCTTGCCAGCATAGTGATATGTCTGTGCAGACAGTTGCGGTACTTGAGCACCAAATGTCTCTTTGAATCTTTAATACCCAACTTTGTGTGCAGGGTATGGAACAAATTCGTCAATTCACGCATAGCTTGATCCCTTTGCTACTGCAAAGTGATCCATTGGATGTACTTGTCCTCATATCTCCCCATGGGGTAATATTATTCCTTGATGCCTTCTCGGAATGAATTTCAAGTGGGTGTGGCCGAGAATAGATAGGGTTCCCCCTCGTCATTTTTCTCACAGTATGTTTCCTACCAGTCCTTGACATGGGGGGCGGCTTTAAGGAGTGAAAAAATAATATTTTCTCAGTCGGAGAAATCATGGACTAAAAAATACCCTTCTAGCAAATTCAACCATCTATTAATGGCGTTTGCATATATCTGTCCTTCAAATACAAGAATGTCAAATTTTACCAGTATCTTGAAGGTAGTGGCGCCTCTAGAGTTCCTTTGTTTCTCAAGGGCCTCCTCGAGCAATATTTTGATAGGATCCCCTGCTCCCTCGTCTTTCTTTTCTTCCACCATGGGAGGTCATCGAAATTTTTGAGGCTGACCTTGCAAGGGTTCAACCACATCAATCCCTAACTCCTTATACCCTGACCGCGTTGGGGACATGCAAAGAAAAACAGAGAAATATCAAACTGCTATGATACCACTAATCTGGATTTATGTAGGAATGCAATAAAATACAGAAATATACATAAACACAGAGATGCAGTGGAAATAATGTTTCATTTCATTAATATCAAATAACAGAAATATGCTTACAGACATAATGGAAATAAAATAGCTAGGGCATTGGTAGCTTATCTCTGAGAGGAGATGTGGTGGCTACATGCCTCTGAATTGTCTTACAATGAGGCCCGAAGGCCTATTTATTATTGAGAAACAATGCAAAACCATAAACATCCAAAAACCTAACCTTAGGAGATGAAGTGCCAAAATTATGGGCCCCGTTTGGGTAAATTGGTGTTTCAACTTCTCAGGGTCGTAACTTTGGCATCATATCTCTGTTTGATTCACATGATACATCATTGGAAAGGTATATCTGAGGATGACATCTACCAACCGCGAAAATTGATTCCAAAATAGAATCATATTAGCCAGAGAAACGATGCCCAAAAAATGTCATTTAGGTCCTCAAAATGGCTCTGGAAGTTCAGGACCAATTGTAATAGTAATACTAGGACCTATGTCTTGTTTAGTTCCTGCTTGAAGTTAATTAGTGGGGTTATGTTTCTTTGGTTTCCTTGATTGGTTCATACGGCATAGGATCTTGTGGTTTATTAGCTTGTTAAGTTGAGTTTCGAATGGGTTCCTAGATGATTTTCCCCTTAGTATGTGAAGGCCCTTGTTCTTTTCTCATATTTTCAGGAGGTGTTTGATTTTCATAAGGAACATGTTCTAAATCAAGTAATGGTGCTAAGGTTTTAGTCTAATGATCTTTCTCAGCTAGTATTCAATGGTTTGGGACATAATTCATAGTTCCTCCTAAGTTCTGCCATTACCGTATTTTTGAATCGTTGGTATTGGAATGCATGAATCTCATAATCATAGTACAAGTCATAGGCCCCTTGTAATGCCAAATAGTTCGCGTAATTAGTCTCCATAATGTAAAAAATGGGAGTCTGATCCCCTGCCCAGTTTATGTCCTCATCTTGGATGAACTCATCAGGGAATTCATCTATTTGGAGCTTTAGATCTCTTCTAATAGGGGGTTGTATCAGTTGGTATTCAGGCCTCCTTTCTTTTTTCACATGTTGAGGGTTGAATGGTCTATGAGTGAAATTTGGATTTCGAGGTTGTTGGTTTTGGTTCTTGATTGGTCCTTTAGATTCAAGTTTAGCAAATTGCTTGGACAAATTTACTATCAATCTATTCATTTCTTCAATCTTCTGTTTAGATAGGTTTTTATTGTAAGTGGGATGATCGTTCTTGTATTTTATCTTCATTTTTCCATTATCCCTATTACCTCATTTTTATTTCTCAAAGCCATAGTTCTCATCTCCAGGCTCGGTTCTTCGTAGACTTCCTGCAGTAGTTAGGTTTCCTTCTATTTCAACCACATATGATTGCATGTTTGTTAGAGTTCCAGGTCTTATTTCCCTTAGCATGATATAAATATCAAGTTCAAAAGTAGCGACATAAATCACCATAGTATAAATGGGAGTAGTTTTTATATCCTTTGTAATTTTTTTATAAAGCTTGTTAAATAGCTTAGTGAACTCCTCTACATTCTCAGAAATTTTACTCTTCATCGAGTTGGGTGTGGAGCCTGATTGTCTTATTTATTTAGATTTATCACCGCATTGGACCCCTTTTCTTAATGGGGCAACAACGCCACCCACCGTTTTATCTCTGTCAGGGAGGGCGAAGGAAACCTTTTAGACCCCCCCTTGGCAAGGGTTTCAGGGGCAGCACCCCCGAAGCTAAAAATAGATGTAAATTTTCCTTGTAAAATATTGTAATTTTGTAGTCAATTTGGGTCGTTCATTAGGTGGATGACCTGACAACAGAAGTTATGTTTAATTTACGGCTTTTTCCCTAGAAGGCAACCCCATGTTGGATGAGGGAATTGTATTACAGTTGTGTATTGTGTGTCTATTCTGAGCGAGAAATAGAAAGGGGGACTGTGTGAGAGAGTAGATGATATTATAGCGAATCTGTTGTAGGTTTTGTCTCTTCATTCTGCTGGATAATAAAAAGGAAGGGCTAGTTGTTTCCATGGACGTAGCCCAAGTTGGGTGAACCACATATATCTGTGTCTCTCTTATTTTATATTTTATTTCTATGTTTTTTTTTCCACATATTTTATGTGTCCCATTGATCTGTAATATATAATTTCCTAACACATTGTTGCAAATTCAGTGAGGTAGTATTGGAAATCCTTTTTCTCACCCCATTGAGTATGGAACGCTCTCTATAATTCATCCCATGAGTGCAGTGAGCTAGTAGGAAGATTACGAAACCATTTTTGCACCTCCCCTTTGAGGTTTTATACAAAAAGTACCATGAACACATCCTAATATTCCACCATAAATTTGTCAATAAAGTCTTGGAAGGCACTGATATGTTCTTCTGCATTCCCTTTCTTTTCACCAATGAACCTAGTTAAAAGTTTCAAATAGTTCTATGGAATGTTGTGTAAGATGCAAGGCAAAGCCAAGGGTCATACCTGGATGCTACCCAAGAAAATGGATGATTAGGTTGATTTTGTTGGTTGTGAGGTTGCCCTTTCCCAACCATGATGTGTTGTAAGATGATGTCTCTAGCAGAAAGCGATATGGGAGTTCTAGTTTTTTCTGTTATTTTTGGGGTTACGTAGGTTGTGGATGTGGGTGGCATTTATGACGAATGTAGGGAAGCTGAGTAACTCAGAATGTTCGAGTGTTGGTTGTGAAGAGAGTATATCATTATGGATAATCTTTGAAAGAGCAAGTTGAGAAATTATAGTCATACAAGGTTGAGATGTAGTATAGGTTTTTTAATTCTTTGAAGATCCTACTTATAAATATTTATTTCATTTTTTAGAGGTGTAGAAAAATGTTTTGGATTGAATACTAAAAGCGTGAGGTTTTGATCTGATTTGCTCCGGGTGTGCCTCTTCGAATAAGCTAGAATGTGAATGTGAAATTTATGAATTATTTTCTTTAAAGATAGACAGAATTAAGATGAATATGTACAATGGTTTAACTAAGTTTGTAAACTATCACTGTTGTGATATAATGGTGAGTGGATGATAGTAATGTATTTGAGAAATAATGAAAATTATTAATAGTAAAGTTGTCAGGTGGAATGCACGAAAAATAAATTCAGATCTTGTCCACCAACAAAATATGATAGAATGTCGTTTCTCCCAAGGAATTAATTTGAATAATTCTCCGATAACGGCACCATGAGATTTTGGGTCCCCAAAGTCACACTATGTTGTGTTATAGTTTAGAGCTTGGGAAAATATAAGTTTGATCCAATTTGTTGTTATTGATTTTACTTTCTGTTAAAATTCTGTGTATGGAATCATCTATGTGTATTTAGTCTTGCTAAATATTTCTCTACACCCTTTAAATTTTAATTTTCTTGTGTTTTTGTTCTTGGTTTCAAGCTTCAGCAAGAAAAGTAAAAAAGATGAAAAGTTGCAGAAAATTAAATGAAAGATTAATGTTTTTTCCTCTAAATGATGTTTTGTTAAATGAATGTATGAATTTTTCCTTAAGTTATGTTGATATTTTTTATTTTTTTTCCATATTTAAGTGTCATGCACTCTAATTTCCCCATAAAGTTGTCACAAAAACGTAAAGGAACATGAAGAATTATTTTTAGCTATTTGAATCAAATATTGATCTTTGTTAGTGTACCTATGTTTCTATTACAATGCAATGAAAATTGAACATCTCACACATTCTAACATTCATCGTGAGTTTTCACAGGGAAGTACACATAACCATGAACAAATTTCAGCCAAGTCATATTTTGATTTTTGTTTTAAATTTTAAATTTATTCTGGGAATCTAGGTAAAGGAACATGTCAACAATTCAAAACTATTTTGTTGGGCAAGATTTCCACTAGTTTTAAATTGGACCATTCATGATCTTTGGGTTTTACATAAAGAAATAAAAAGGTTTTGAAGAAGGGTGGAAATGGAGAACATATCTTAACAAAAACTCAAATGAGAAATTAAGAATTCATTTGAACCAATTAAAATCAAATGGGTAGCTAAGCAATTAAGAATTTAGCCACAAGACAAGATATGATTTTGAATTTTACAATTTCATTAAAACCCATCTAAAACTCATCAAAGTAGCCAAGATACTCTTCAACAACCTTGATAAATTTTGATGAAATTAAAGAAAACAATCATATTGGTTCATAATTTACTTTAATTAACAATCCCATTTCAACTTCATAACAAACCAGGTTTACAACATAATTTTCCATGAAAAATCCTTGAAAGTGTATTAGTATGGTGCAAAACTGAAAATAAAAAAATAGGTTATTAGAATTACATGAGAAAAAAGAATTGATAGCCCAAAACTCACTTCAAAATTCTTCCTTATACAACTTCAAAAGTCCCAGCAAATTCTAGAAAAAATTTGATATAGTTTCCCCTACACCAAAAAAAAATTAACCTTAATTACATCAAAATGAGGCTGATATATAGAGACTCATTACCCTATCCATACACCAATAGTGATATTCAAAATCCACTAGGAATCTTAGACAAAATTAGCAGTTGTCTTGTAACTAACTTCTTCTAGAATATTCCTAAAAAAGCTGCCAGCTGTAGGGTGGGTTTTTCTTGATTTGGCTATAATGGATTTTATTTCTCTCTCTTCCCTGTACACTTGGGGTTTTCTTCTCTCTTTTGTCTAAGCACTGGCTAGGTTAGGTGTTACCTTGGCCAGGTTGTCAATGGTGTTGGCCTTAGTTGTGCCAATGTTGAAGTCAAATGTTGAGGTTGTGCCTACTATTTTGGTGGAGGTCTTGAACTGGAACGTTCCTTTTCTAATGGTGCATGTGACATTGGCGTATATCCCCTCTAAATGGCCAATTTGTACAAATCCATCATGCCTTTCTAGTCCTTTCCAAAAGTGATGTCACATGACTATGCATCCAAAATTGTAACTTCCAATGCCATGATTGTTTCAAAGTCCACTTTTCCTATCTCCATGAAGATGTTCTTTAAAATGAATAGGATCTCAAAATAATTTTCGTACAGATTCACATTTCATTTCCCTGTAGTGGGCAGTCCTCTTCGTCAAATCATTTTTGACCTTCCTTAATATCATTGAGGCTATTCAAGAGTAATTATTTTTAATATACATCTCCATTCCCATCAAATAATGGTGGGAATTGCTTCTTGTTGATATTTCCACACTGATTCTTTAAACTTTGCACTTAATTTGGCAGTGCCTCTGCTTTCTTTTCCACTAGTTCACCCAAATTTTGTTTTCTCTTCATCTGGTTGGCGCTCACAACCCACTTTGATCTATCAATATTTTCCTTGACCACCTCTTCCTTAGGCATACAGTTAAGGAAATTTATGATCACTCCATCCTTAGTGGGGAAATATCTGATAACATTATTAATGTAATTCATTTCCTTGAGGGAAATTCTGACACCTTCTATCTTCTCTTGAACTAACACTAGGTGTCCCTAATGTTTATCCACCACCTTCATGATCTTATCTGAGATTATTCTTTTGGTAGATTTGAAAGCATATTTTCTCATATGCTTTCTCCTCAAGACATCTAATTCAATATCAACCTTTTCCCCATATTTGTGTGCCTAGCACATTTCTATCTTTTTAATCTCAAGATCTTCTTCCTTCACTTTCATTTCCCGCTCTTGACTTGAGAGTAGAGCTTGTAGTTTATTTGAATCCTATGACATTGTTAGAGATATTAGTTGTCCGATTAGCACATTTGGGGTATGTTGAGACTACACAGTCTCATTTGTCTTCTCTTTCATTCCTTAGACCTATGCCTCCAGTAGCATGATTCGATCCTTGTATTATTTATTTCTTTTGAGTGCCTCATGCAAATTAACCATCATACCTTGTCTCTCTTTCTCTAATACTTCCAACTCAATTTTTACCATAGGATCTGCATATGGAATCTTGAATTATTTTTTCATTGAGGCTATATCATTTTCCTTTTCCTCCAATACTTCCTTATTTTCCTTAAAACCCATAGGGAATGTATCCAAGTGTGTTATTTTATCCTTTAGTATTTTAATCCTCATCTTCCTATTCTTGCAAACCATCCTCATATTTAAATTGGTTAGTAGCCTTGGTATATAGATCTTGTACCTTTTTGGTCATAGAATTTTTTTGATGTATTTGTTTATGCACCATGTGGGTCACTTGCAAATTCAAATCCATGGTTTCATTATATGGAATTTGATCCATAAGTAAGGGAAATTGATGCATCTGGTAATACATGTTACAGGTAAATTTGGGCATCATCCACCAAGACCAATATGAATAGGGTCTATCATCCCCTAATTCAGTTGTTATATGCCCTAAGACAAGTCATTCCATTGATGGCTTCAATTTTGAGATTTCCAATGTTTGAAGTATAGATTATATGACACATTGACTCATCAACGCTCCTCTGAATGGGCCTAAGTGCACTGCGATTCACTTATCTCTATGAAAGGGTGCACTGCAGTGCACTTCCCAGCACTTAAGGGTGCGTTGGTCTCCTGGGAGCGAAATCATCATTGTTCCGGGAATCTCCACATGTCCAGTTCCTTCTGAAAGAGCTCATAGGTGTCATACTTTGAATACAAGTGTTCATCCATCACCATTGAACTTGGAAACATGGCTCACCTATTATTATAAATCCATTCAATTCCATTTATTGATAAAATACCTTCACTTTCTCTATAAATTGAGCACTCATTCAAGTGCTAGGGAGGGAGAAATTTGTGTAATGTTATGTTGTTGGATTCTCAATTGATGAGAGCTGGAAGTACTATTATGCTGCTGAGATGATGCTTGGTGTGATGAGGACGAAATTAAGATGGAGAGGGTTGACGAGGAATCGATCTATTGGTTGCAATCTTCTCCTCCTACTTTCTTAATAAAGATATATGTTCATTTTCTCATATGTATGCTTATATCTTGTGAATTTCATTCTGAACTGTGTATGTATTCTCAGATCTAATCGATTCGATTTGGTTAAGATAAGTAGATACTTGTATATTTGTATGTTGTTTTTTGTTCTTTGACTTTGATTGCAGGTATCGATCTAGCAGCTTTAGTTGGATTGAGAGCGACAGCAACAACAAAATAAGGTGAAAGAGAGCGAAAGGATCACAAGTAGGTTTCTCTCCTTTCTATATATCTACTTGTATTAGATAAAAGAATAGTTGTCTTTCTTATGTTTTTCTAAGTGAAGGAACACCACACTTAGGGAATCTATTTTATTCGTAGATTAGAATTATGTATAAAACATTGGTGACTCCACTGGGGAAAAACACAACATTCCTGGTGTTTCTGTCTCTTTTTACCATCATTAGTAGAATTTACTTTACTTTATCAATCATTTGAATGAACATTTTTCCTTAGAAGTGTTTTTAAGCTGCTTTTTTTCTAAACTTAGTTGCGCCCAACACATTGTTGGTCAGGGTACAGTGCAATGTAGTGCACTATCTCCCTTTCAGGGGTGCACTGCAATGCGTTGTCTTCCCTTACACGATGCATTGCCCCCTCACCTAGCCAAATTCCATCAAAATTAGTCTTTGCATGCAGTTTTAGCCAATTTTTTGTTGTATTCTCAGATGTTTGAATTCTCTTAGAGACCAGTAAACATTACTTATTCTTCCTTCTTTGAAAGTTCTTTGTTCAATGTTTCATTAGCTGTTTTCTTTATCATTGGAAAATTAAATTTAAAGTTGCATAATTTTGCATTAGATAAATTATGTTTTCAAAAAGGAAATTTTTGTTCCATTCCTCATTTCCTAAAGTAAAATTTTCGTTTCATTCTTCATTTTCCTATGAGAAATTGTTGTTCCATTCCTCGTTTCTCAAAAGAAAACATTTTTTTGATTGATTTGTGCATTTATTTTCGTTTACTCATTCACATTAAATGAAACTGAAAAGAAAAACATGCATGTGCATTTAGATATTGTGTGTGTTACATAGGAATAGCTTAGGGAAATCTACATTTAGTTTGTGATATTTGTTGCATCCTCAAAATATGATTTCTCTGTCCCTTAGTAGCTAGGATTTTCATTGAAAAAATGAATTGAAAAGTTTGCTTCTCATTTAGTTTGCATTTTACGAATTTCCCATTGCATCACGCAGTGAACCTAAAATAAAAACTTTTAAACAAGATCAACATAAAATTTACCTCAATCAACCTAAGAAATCATTGTAACATTAACGATAACACTTAGCAGGTCTAGGCTAGAGACGTGTTCTGGCATCGTTAAACATAGTAGTTGTCTCTAACTTGTATGTGATACATTCTGAGTGTGAAATCCCACTCCATGTATGTAACCATATCAAAGCTTGTCCACGTACCTTTGGGTATATAGGGTGGTGTTCTAGTACGAAAATTATTAGGGTGTGCTCTCACTATGTGGTTTCACATTAGACGTCGCTAATACAACTTGGGCCTCCACATACCTTCAGGTATATTTGGGAGTAAAACTTTAGGTTGCTTACCATCCATAGGTAATCGATTTGGTCATCTTGTAACTTGTGATACACCGAACATAGCATTCAGGGATATTTCCTTCTCGTACTTCTTGGTTTGTCGGGAGGTATTCTACAGTTCACAATTACTTGGTAAAACTTTTGCCTAGTATCACTGTTTTTTTTGTTTTTTTTTTTTGCAATAAAATCAATCAGTCATCGTGGAAGAAGAACATCCCTTTCCCCGCCATTCACGTAGAATAGAACTTAAACCACCTTTACCACCGGAATCCATTTATGGTCCGCGAAGGCGACCTCGTTCTACTGAAACCAGTACCATCAGTACCTCTGGTGCGTCATCTTCATCACATCTACTAGAGTCATCTCAAGTCACTTCTATAAATCCTGGCTTATCTACTATCGTTGAAACGGAGCCCTCACAGCTACCTGTGGACATTGTACATCCAATAAGTGAGACCATAAATCCAGAACCCGACGTTGTTCAATTGGAAGTTGATCTAGATCCCATCGCTCTTTTACCATAACTTCTAGATCCCGAATTCAAAAAACTGGAAGTTGTTCCTATATCGGTCTCTCCTCAGTCGATCGTAGCCATTGATTCTTCGCTATCGCACAGTCAACCACCTGAAATATATCTCGAGCCTAACAACAAAATTCTTCCACCTAGTTTGATTTCGACTAAAGAAGAACCTCACCAAGAAACATGCCCTTCAACTCTAATTAATTTTGGATCAGGGCTTTATCTTTACAATTTTATTCCTCGATTGACTTACACTGCTTCTATTGATCCTATTTCAATTCAAGTTCCCATAGATCCTGTAGGGTATACACTAGGTCGTTTGACCATGGCTGAGTCAACAACTTCGGCTGTACCATTTGGGTACATTCCATCCATTTCAATCTCGATTGGACTTTGATCTTTTCTTGGTTCATCCTGTGGCTGATAATGTTGGCATATGTAATCCTTAATTGTATCTCCTCCAAGAGCAGATCCTGCAAGGGAAATAGGAGAACCTCGTCTCGATAACCTAGTGATAAAGTAAATATCCTCAACCAATATGGGGAGCACTTTGTCCCCAATGTGAAAATCCTACAATACCAGATCCCATGAATGAACTAGGAATTATAATAGTTCCATATGCTGCCTCATCCCTAATAAAATGAAGTATTTGAGAAACCCACAATCCCTAAGGACTCTTATTGTACCCGGATCGTTTAGGGAAATCATATCATGTTCTTCATGTTCTCCTTCTCACCATGTAATAGTCATTTGATCTGATCAATACCTAAAATCCAATCATAAGCTTCACTAGGGTCCATTTCATGCAAAAAAATTGGGAAATTTTAAGGACACGGCAAGAAACAAAAATGAGAAATGCACCCAACACACCCCAGGTCAATGGACAGAGCATTGCAGTGCACCTGGAATTTAATTCCAGTGCACTGCAACGCACCTTTCTACATTCAAGGGTGTGTTTCCCTTTGAATGTAATATATTTACCCTAAGGGTCTCAAAACCCTAAAAATTTACCATGAAATACAACATAAATGATACTAAAAGAAAGAGAAGGTTCATAGCTCCAACCTGGATCAAACGGCAAGAGAAATCATCCACTGAAACTGTTGCAATCAACCGCTAAAGTTCGAGGGAAAAATTGTTTCAGAGCTCCTAATTTTAAAATGGTAACTATGGAATGGTAAAATTAAATGGTAAAAACTACTTTTTAATATTCATTTTGATTATTTTATTCATATTTAATGATGTGACTATAGTTTTTATTCATTTTTACTATGAAACGTGTATTTTTAATCCGTTTGATGGTTCTCTGAACAGGTTTTACAGATGATATAGTGAGTTTAGAGTGCACAACTATTCAAGAATGATTTGACCACAAAGCATACTTTTATCCTCTTTTTTCGAGCTTTGATAAAAATGAAAAAGGAATTAAATCACACATTTATCTCTTTTTCGAGCTTTGATAAATGTGAAAAAGAAACCCCCTGGAGTCTTCTTTTAGCTCTTTTCAAACTCCGATAATGTGAAAATATTGTCGAGAACTTGTCTTTTCAAGCTCGTAAAATTAAATGAAACTACATCTACTTAGTATAATTTTAACCCCTTTCCGGACTGAGCTAGACTATTTACAAAAAAAGGAAAACCTTAGTCAAACATGGCTAAGAGGTTTTCTCATGTATTATTTTACACTTTTTCAAACCTGAGCAACAAATTTACTAAAAAGGACTCATGGAGTTTTCTTTTTGTCACTTTTTTCAAAATCTCTAAACATGAAAAAGGATTGGGTTTTCATTGTGACGTTCGACTCGTTAAAACATAAAATAGCGACAGACTTGCCGATCATGGCAAGATCGAGTTTCATTATCGCTAGACTAGTTAAATCATTAAATAGCGATGGATTCACCCGAAGGGTTGAATTATAGATCAATCATATGCTACCCTCCTCAAGATTGTTAAAAAATAAAGAGGTACTGGTCAGCAATGACTGGGGGAAATTTGGGAAAAAGAACATAATACTTTATGGTAGCAGGTTGCTCTTGAACATGACACTTTCACTTCATCGCCATGACTTTTGGTTGGGTAATCTTCTTGACGGTCTATCATACCTATGGTCCATCATACCATCACTTTGGTTTTCGCTCAATGCTGCCAACTCATTTCAGTGTCACCGATATGTTCAAGAGAAGTCATCCTGTAATTCCTCATCTTCTGCAATACTCATAAACCTTCATTTTCATGATTGTCATCCCTGAACATTTCTACATCAAGTCACATTTTGTCTCCAAAATCATTACTCCCATTTCACGATAAAGTTGCTTCTTATCGACATCAGCTCATCATCTAGGAAGTTAACTTAGAAACATCTTTCCAGTGCCTTGGAGCTTGCTACATCATCGACAAGTTTCTCACTTCCGGTAATAGGTTGACACCATCTGACCTTCAACCAAAATATTTTTTTGGCATTCGACATCAAATCATCTATTCACGCCTTGCAAATTGTACTACAGTACCTTGAGAACCATTACCATCAAATATGGTTTCTCTCACATCTATTAACAGCTCACATCATTGGTTGGTAATCAAACGATGTCTTCCCATGTTCGACTTCATATCATATATTCGCATGGTTAAGCTTGTACTTGAACAATCGAGTGAACGAGATAATAAGACCCTGGATCTAGTTTCATCCATCCAGGCTGTGATTTCAGGAATTGTACTGCATCATCCGTACGATGGCTTTACATACAGATCGTCATCCGAACATGGGCCTATATCTGTAGGCATGTCTATATCTATAGACGACTTTCTGAATTATATACATGTTATGATAGTTTATGTGTTGAGAATGGGTATGAATCCCTCAAAAATTCATGTCCAAGAAGTAATATATTATGATGTAATGTATTGCAAATTGTTCCAGGTCACCATCCACTTCAGATCCTACTCAACACATCGTAAAGCATCTCATCCAAATATTATCATTATTTTGACTTCATGCTTTAGGGGCAGCTATTACAGGTCAATTTGGGCATCATCCCTCAAGACCTGGTCAAATTTGGCATCATCCCCCAAGACCAATATGAATAGGGTCTATCATCCCCTAATTCAATTGTTATATTCCCTGAGAGAATTCATTCCATTGATGGCTTCAATTGTGAGATTTCCAATGTTTGAAGTATAGATTATATGACCCTTTGACTCATCAACACTCCTCTGAATGGGCCTAAGTGCACTTCAACGCACTTATCTCCATGCAAGGGTGCATTGCAGTGCACTTCCCGACACTTAAGGGTGAGTTTTTCTCCTTGAAGCGAAATCATCATTGTTCCAGGAATCTCCACATGTCCAGTGCCTTCTAGAAGAGCTCATAAGTGTCATACTTCGAATGCAAGTGTTCATCCATCACCACTAAACTTGGAAACATGTCTCACCTATTATTAGAAATTCATTCAATTCCATTTATTGAGAGACTACCTTCAATTTCCCCATAAATTGAGCACTCATCTAAGTGCCAGGGAGGGAGAAATTTGTGTAATGTTATATTGTTGGATTCTCAATTGATGAGAGTTAAAATTACCATTATGATGTTGAGATGATGCTTGGTGTGATGAGGACGGAATGAAGTTGGAGCAGGTTGACTATGTATTGATCTATAGGTTTTTATCTTCTCCTCCTACTTTCTTAATAAAGATATATGTTCATTTTCTCATATGTATGCTTATATCTTGTGAATTTCATTCTCAATTGTGTATGTATTCTCAGATCTAATCAATTCGATTTGGTTAAGATAAGTAGATACTTGTATGTTTTTATGTTGTTTGTCGTTCTTTGTCTTTGATTGCAAGTATCGATCTAGTGGCTTTAGTTGGATTGAGAGCGACGGAAACAACGAAAGAAGGAGAAAGAGAGTGAAAGGATCACAAGTAGGTTTCTTTCCATTATGTCTATCTATTTTTCTTAGAGAAAATAATATTTGTCTTTCTTCTGTTGTTCTAAGTGAAGGAACACCACACTTAGGAAATCTAGTTTATCTGTAGATTAGAATTTTGTATAAAAATACGACATGAACCTTAGTGTCTCCACTTTGGATTGAAAAACTGCCATCCTGAAAATTCATTTTTCATAATCCAATGCACTCTTAAGATGCATGGGCTAAAGTGGTTGATTCTCCCTTATTTTTATGCCTCTCTCCCTCTCCTTAGAGGCTTTCTTTTCTATCTCCTAGAATTTTTCTACTATTGACATGTGCCCAGGCTTGGACGCCTCTCCTTACTTCATTGCTTTTGATCTTGACATGGAAAAGGGTAAGGTCTCCATGGTGAATGGTTGTTCTGTCAAATTTTCCAACTATTTTTTGTATAATATCAGAGCATGTGACTCTATCTCATCATCATCTTCACCATCCTCACCCCATGTTACTTTATATGTTTGGGATTTCTTTGACTTATGCTCCTCTCCTTCATAAACCTCCATGGGTTCTGAAGTGCCTTGTTTCTTGCCTAAAAAGTGAGAAAAGTTTAACTCAGCTAGATGTAGGATGGCTCTGACCTCTTCCCAAGTATATTTTTTAATACAATTTCTACTATGGGATTCATATCATGTTTGTGGTTTTCTCGATCCTTATCTTTTCTCAATTCATAAATGATATTGTGGGGATCATATTTCCAACCTCTAGTTAGTGCGAAATCGAAGCCCTCTAATATCTTCTCCATGAGCTCCAAGGCATTTCTTGAATTAACACAAATTGGTCCCACCTTATGAGGAAGGTGGAAAGTGACTTTTGTTTTCCTTAAAGTGAAGTGTACATTGTCACTGAAAAACCTCTATATTATGTACTCCAATGCAAAAATGTGAGAAGTCAATAATGTGGGTAGTTGGTATGGTTGACCTTCAAACTCACATACTCTCATGATTGCTTAGTCCTTGAAAAGGTACCAATCACTGACTCTAGTATCCAAGGTGATATGCATCTTTTCCCTGAGGAAAAGAGGGGCTCTAGGAAACGGTTTACCATGTAGGAGAGTGTACACAATTGACATAAAATAGGAAATATAATCAAAGAAAACCTGGTAGTTTTTGAGATTTCGGACCATTTATATCCACTCAAAACGTAACAAAGCATTGTGTTCATCTACCATTCTGGGCTTCAGATGCTCCAAGTAAGAATATTTTTTATGGATGAATAAGTAGACTTGACAGGATTGGTAGCAAAAGGAATTTCCTTCTTCAAACTCTATCAGCTAGGAGTGAATTTCATCTGATATAAATTTTGGGAAATCAAATTTGGTGCAAGCCTTGGTGTTCGGATGACACAAAGAGACTAGGAGACCTAAAATTGTTAACTTATATAGACATTAGTGTCAAGGCCAAGGACTTGGGAAACTATGGAGAAAGACAACTTTAAATGGAACCAAAATTTGTGGTGTGATAAGGAGGGTGACCAGAAGGGGGAACCACTCCTTCTTGGACATAAATAGAAACCATTTGTTGTTGTACCTTTGGTGAAAGAGTGCTCCATTTTTTTTAGTTGTCTCTTTATTCATTTTTTGCACTTATGCCTTGTCTAGGAAAGAGAGCATGTCAGCAATCACATTTGGTGTTATTTTGATTATTGCCTTACCTCCTTGAAATGAAAGAATGGCTTTTTTATCTAAAAAATATTGACTTACAAACTAGGTCACCATATCTAGGAGTTAGAACACTTGTGGGTTAACGACGAAGACTAAATTTGATGCATGCATATTATTATGGTATCATATTACTTTATTGGTGCTATGCACCATATGAATAGTTGTCTTCATATCATATGTTGTTGACATCAGATCCCTAACATTAGCAATTCCATCATAAAAATATGGTTCTTTGGTTTTCCCTTTCATCTGGACATCAGGGGCACTTTCAGCAAATGAGGATGCCATTGGAACAAGAAAACATACTAAGAATTATTTAGCTATATGAGGAGGGAGAAAAGGTCAGAAGAGATATTCTCAAGGGTTATAAGAGCCAATGGATATGTTCCATGTGGTAGAAGAAGATTGGTCAACAAAGTAGAGGGATAATATTTTGAAATTCAAATTTTGAAGCTGACTAGCACGCATGAGATGGTCAAATTTGTGGTTTCTTGAGCCAAATGAGTTCAAACTTAGCAAATTTCAATGGTAATTTAACTCAAGATTGCACTTAAAGGATTAAATAGGCCTAGAAAATAGGTTTATCCACTGAAAATATGAATTTACTATGTGAGGCACACGCTTTTTGAAAGGGAGAGTGAGGGTTTGACCTTGAATTCCAAATTTTAACAAATTTTCACAAGAGGTAGGGATTTAATAGGTGGAATCCACATTAAGGAAATGTGTCACTGGTTTAATTCACAAAATTTAGGCTTAAAATGCATTAAATTTGGAAAAATAACTCCATAATGGCATGTGATCTAAGCTAGAGTGCAGATTGTATAAAAAGGAACAATACGTGGGCATGTCGCCTTTTATACAAAAAATATCCCTGGACACATCGTAGAGTTGGATTGGACCAAAATTTGGGTGATTCATGATGATGTCAATAAGATGTGGGTCATTCCACATGGCAGGGTAATGTGTGGGCGCATGCATGATAGGAGTGTGTGGTAGAATGGACATAGCACATAGGCATGGCAGGCAGGGTCAATGCGGTGTGGTGGCACTAACGTGTGGTGGTGCATAGGGGGCCTACGTGGAGGGACACATGGCACCTATTCACATGGTTTTTGAACACAATGATAAAAAAAATTTAGCAATGTGAGGGGCACGATAGGGCACCATGTGTCCCTCTTTGCACCCCTCTGTCGAGTTAAAAAAATGTGTACTTATATGGTGTGAAACGCTTGGGGCCATCAGATGGTTGGGCATGTTCGCCTTTTGATCGCGGTGGCACATGACTTTGCCCACGGCATTGTATGTCTACCCTCCATAACGTCGTCATGTCGCTCATCTATTGGCGCCCTCCTGATAGGGCCTTATGACCTTTAATTTTATGTTTTTCTATTGCCTTTGAAACCTTTAGGCCTTGCATTCTACATATCGAGCTCAGAAGTGTTGTCTTTAGCTTCTAACAGGTCCGATGAGAAAAGTTTAGGGTAATATTATTTGGTACCAACACCATCATTTTTTCCAATGTGAATATCTCCCCTATAATTTATCCCTTCCCCTCTTCCTTCAATGCCCCCTCGTCATCCTCATCACCACCCCCCCCCCCTTCCCTGCACCCTTGATTCATCCTCCTCCTTTTAATTTTCCCCCCTTTTTTGGTTTTTTCCTCCCCCTTCCCATCGCACTTCACTACCTCTCCCATCCCTCCCACCCCTCGCTCGTTATTCCATCACCCCCTCACTTCCTTCTATCACCCTCCTATCATTCCACCTAGTGATTAATTCATGTTTCCCCCTCCATAGCCCCCATCCCCCCTCCTTCCCCTTCCCCTTCCCTCTCCTTGTCTCCTCCATAGGTTGTCTCTCTCTGATATTGTCCTAATCAATCCCCTCCCCCCCGTGTGCATCTTCCCCTTCCCCTGCTCTGTCACTCCCCTCCCCTCCCTATCCTTTCATTCTTGCTTCCCCTCCTCCCCATTCATTGGATCCTTTCATCCTATCCACCCCTTTCTTCCTCCCTCTTGATAATTCCTCAGATCTTACCATTCCTGCAACTCCTCCTCCACATCCTCAACTTCCACCTCTTTGTTCAAAATCTCCGGTGGAGGGTTGGGACCAGCGGTGTGCTCCCAAAGGTATTTGGGTTGGGGCCGCCGCTTATTTTTAAAATACTCACAAAAAAATCCTTTGCAAAGGTTAAATTAGGTAGATAAAAATCAATCCTTGGGGCCCTTAGAGCATCTACTTTGCAAGATATTTCTACGTGAAGATTCTATCCTTAAACTACACGGGTCTATCCAACCCATCTAAAAAATTGGCCATTCATAGGCTCTTAGAAATCCGTCAACCCTCCATTATCTTCCTACAAGAAAATATGATGGATGGTCTCAAAGCATAACAAATTCTCGCCCTTATTCCTTCTAGATGGGTTATTTTTGGCCTCAAACTCGATCGTCCACTCAAGGGTATTGATCATAGGTGGATCATCCAAAGACTACAAGCTAGTAGGAGCTTTCTCGATAAAAGGTGGCCTACTTAAAAATTTGATTTTTAGGGAATTGGACCTCCATCTAAAGTTCTTAAATATGTATGGTCCTTATCAGGATCATGAACAATTCTAGGATGATTTATTTGTGTAATCATGTATCATGAATGGCCCTCTCATTATAGGGGCGACCTAAATTTTTCTTAAGAGTCCCTGAAGTTTTGGGGCCCACCACAAAATAAGACCCTCTATTGGATCATCTCTTGGATCTCCTGGATAAGGCTAGAAATTCAACCCATAAAAATCATGCCAACTTGGAAGAACAACAGACTTGGGGCTAATAAAATCAAAAATACGTTGGATTGTTTCCTTCTTTCTGAAGGTGTTATGAACCTGAACCTTTTTGTTAGGAAATGAGTGTCCTCTGGGAATGAATCATATCATAACCCCATTATTCTATAAATTGCACCAATTCTAGAAATTCCTCTAAGTCCCTTAATTTGATCCCCCATTATCTAGAGGATCCCTCCTTTATTACTACCATCAAAGAGGTTTGGATATATTTTGATCAAAATAACAGAGCCTTCACCCCCTTCAATTCCAGGAAAGCCTAAAAGGGGAAAAAAGGAGATTCTATCGCATGGGAAAAAGGAAAAAAATGATTAGGATTCTCGTGCACTACTAGATATTGAATATCAACTTACATCCATATATAGTGAGAATCTCCCCCTCTCCAATGCTCAACTAACATTGATCAAATATTTAGAAAAAAAAAAAAAAAGCAATTTCTTCTCAAGGAAAAATAAAATAAATGGTGAATTAAAAGCAGAGCACAATGATTATAGGCAGGGGATAATAACATAGTTTTTTCACCTATTTTCTAACCAACAGAAATATATAAACACAATATAGTCTATCAACATACTACATGGATCATCTCCCTCAACTTTCGAGGCCATGGCCCATGCTAGTGTGAAACATTTTTTGAATCACTTCAAGGAAGATCGCGGAGCATCAATTGAATAAATCTTAAATGTGATTATAATTTTCCCCTTATTTTTCAATAAAGAGTAACATTCTCATATGATGGTTGAGTTCATAAAGGAGGAGATTGAGGCATACTACACACACTTTAAAAGGGAAATATCCCTAGGCTATATGGCCTTCTAGTGGAATTATTTCTGGGTTGCTTTAATTTCCTAAGGAATTATCTAACCAGAGTTGTCGAATACTCCCATAAATAAGGTCAAATCCTCATTTTTTTCAACTCCATGTTCATATCCCTCATCCAAAAAAATGATCAGTCTTCCCTTTTTTAACACTTCTAACCCATATGCCTATGTAACTCAATCTACAAAATCATCTCTCAAACAATTTCCCTCCATATGAAAAGCATCTTATCTGATCATGTATTCAGGGAAAATTTTAACCTTTTGTGAGGTAGGAAGATCCATGAGGCAATAGGAATAGCTCAAGAAGGTGTTCACATTATTCATACCAAGCACCTCAAAGTAGGCATTTTCAAGGTCAGTTTGTATAAGGAATTTGACCAGTTTATTTGGATATATCTCAGGCTCCTCCTCCTCCACCTGGGATTCCATCATAATTTCCTTATTTGCATCAGCGCATGTTCCCTTATAGTACTTATAAATGGTATCATCTCCCATTTTCACATTAAAGAAGAGTTAATCAACAAGTATTTCCACTATCCCCTCTCATTTTCCTGTTGGTGGCCAAAATTCTAATCCAACTGATATTGTGTCCTGCCATGATTTTAGGGGGGGTGGGGGGGTGATAGGTGACTCTTTTCATATCACATGTCTCCTCTTTGTATATAACTCCATCATATTCTTTGATGGTAATATGCACTACCTCCAAAATTTAGAATATATCCTCCACACTTTCAATAGGCCACTAGCATGCTCATAAATCAGGAAAAAACAATCTTTCTCATATGGGGATTATCTCCTAAGGAAAACCAGCAAGCCTCTCCCCTTATACAAGCTTAGCATGCCCCAATTAGGGATGGTTTGAAACACTTAGGGTTATGTTTAAATCCAAACAAATATTTAAAATTATACTAGAATTGGCTTGTTTCAAAGATTGAAAAAGAATACCATTTTGGTGCAACCATTAGCTTTCTCGAGTTGGTCGAGTAATTCTAATAAAATCAGTGATTAGGCCAACCTAGTTGACTATGGAACACGGGCATGGATCCCCAAGGGGACTCTAAACATGATAAAGAAAATTGTCATTTGTTTTTTCTGCACATGTAAGGATTCAAAAAGGCTTCTATTCTTATCCTTCTAGTCCTCTATTGCCCACCCCAAAGGCCTTAGAGGATGGGGTTTAAAGGAAATCCACTCTTTTAATGCTTATTTAGCCCAAAAATTGCATGGGCCCTTGTTTAGGATAAATTCCTATGATTAATAACTCTATTATAAATATATTTTTCCAAGACCCCTCTCAAAATAGATATGGGACCATCAAAAAACCCACTCACTGGGCTTTATTTTATGGAAAGATATTGTAAAATGTTTTCGAACTTATAGTGGAACTCTGCTAGAAAATAGGGAATGGAGAATTAGTGAAAATTGAAAATGATCCCTGGATTGGCAGTCGACAAAATCACATCCTCCCATAACCTCTCATAATCCAACTCCATAGACCGGGAATCTAAACTTTATCGCAGATCTCTATTATACCATAATTTATCGGTCCCCAACTCTTTTCATTTGCACGTGATTTAAATATTGCAATTAATATCTAGCCTAAATGGAATGAATACATAGTAACAATGATATCCTTGCATGTGCTCACTTATCATCACTTGGATTCTCTCATTTGGGCCTATCATCCTATAGGATCATACTCACCAAAAGTTGGGTATTCCATTTTAAAACAAGATCAAGGGTAGCACCCTCCACCCTTGGTGGGGGGGTGGTGGGGGGGGGGGCATGTGGGGTGATTGTGAAAATTGAAATAATATGTGAAATATAAATTATTCATGTGGTTTCTCCTAAACAACAAGGCTCCTACATAGGACAACCTAGAGATAAACTCCTTTGGAGGCCCTAGTAGATGTGCCCTTTGTCACCCACAAGTTGAATCCATCCCTCACCTCTTCATTACATGGTTTTAAAAAAAGGAAGTGTGGGCTAAAATTAAGCACCTCAAAGGACCCTACCTCACTTGGGACAAGTAGACTATTGGTTGATTTTCCATGTAAATAAAATAAGACCAAGGTCATGGGACACGTATTCCAAGTTGAATGTTGGGAAAATACTATAGTGGGCATCACCTGTGATTAATTAATGGCTATAGAAATTGGCAAAGGCATTGACAAAGGCAAAGAGGCAATAATTGGCATTTATTTATGAAAACAAATTAAAAAGGGAGAAAAGGAAGGTGAAGAGACATAGATTTGCATGCAAGGGAAATTAGAGGGAAAATGAATGAAAATGAAGAAAATAGAAAGATAAATTATCAAAAGACATCAGAGAATTAGTTTCTATATTTTTGATAGTTTTGAGTTGAGCCCTCCTTTCATTCACTCTCTCATAGACTCTTGCACACTTAGATTATTCTTGGAGCATGCTTGGAGCACTCTAGCATTCACTTGGATTTGGAGAAAGAAGGAAAAGGAAAGTAGGGAGTGTAAGGAAACAATTGGATCAACATCTACATCTATATTGGTTTGTAGATAACAAGTTGCATGTGTGATTTCATTGCTAGTTTTGGATGCATGGCATATGCATGTGTTTCCTTGGTTATGTATTGTCATTGGCATGGATATTTGTCTATATTCACAGTGATTTCAGCCTTTCCTTGTAATTTCCTAGATATCCATGGTTTTGTGGGTTTTCCACTTGTTTTTTCTGAATGATGCTCAAGTTCCTCATGGTTTTGGGTTGGAACAAACAGTTTGGAAACCCTGGAATATCTTGGGTTGAGTTAATAGTTCTTGTAGTTGTAGGTTGGGACAAAATCTCTGGATCCCTTAGTGGGTTGAAGTACTAGTCCCTTTAGCCACGGTTGGAACAAATTCTCTAGCGCCCTGGAAAGTTGTGGGTTGAGTTACTAGTTCTTGGAGCCCTACACAGCTTGGGTAGAGACTGATTTGGTTGATGTTAGTGATTTCTGGACCATAGAGGTGGAATCATTGTGGTTGAGGATTGAGGTGGTTTGGCCTTATGAATCCCTAGTTGGTTTTTTCTTATTTTATTCCATGAGATATCACATTCATGCTTGGAATATCGCATGGGGGTGATTGGTTAAAAGAGATATGTGGATCAGCCAAACCTATGGTTGGGTGGTACCTGGAAATCCCTAACTTGGTTGGTATTTTCATATGTTAATAATAGTTATTTTCCTATTTTGATTTATGATCACTCGTATTACTTATGATGATGACATTATGGTTGATTTTCCATAGTTTCTATGTTTATTATTAGTTTTTTATATGATGTAATATATCTATGGCTCTTGAAATGTTTTGATAAGTTATTGATTGGTTGATGAATGCATGGACTAACAAGAGTTATTGTGGCTAGCTAAAGAGGGCTTAGAGCCTACTTGGTGATTCTCAAATGAATACTATCAGTTTATGATCAAATATAAATTCATGACATGTAGCTTGCATGTTTTCCATATGTTCGATGAAATTTCTATTATGGAATAGGCATGTCTATGTCAATTTCTTGCTTCAAGTTTGAATGTTTTGAATTGTTGTCATGTTAATTATGGTTTTGGAAAGTTACAAGCAGTTTTGGGGATTGGTCTAGAGGGTAGCCTGAAAAGTATCTCAGATATCAAAATTGCTTGCACTGAACTAGGGGATTTAGGTCATAACTACATGGAAGTAGGATTTTGCATGCGGTTGGGGTCTCGTAACTGCACTCTTGCCTTGTTGTGCATGTGGTTGGGGTGCTAGGTCAAAGAAAAAAGGTTCCCAATCGGGGTTTGATCACATGGGTTGGTTGTTCATCTCTTTAGCGATCTGTAGTCCTTATAGGATGTCTCTAAGTGTCATTATGTCGGCCCCACTTCCATTACTAGAATTTGGAGGTCGGGTCATGTCATAGTGACACTCGTCTCATCTTTACTCTGATGACCTTGTGAATTTGGGTAAATGTGGGAGGAGGCATTATAGGGTGGTATCATAGCGGGATTTGTTCTCTTTGGGTGATATCTGATACCATAGGGTGATATTAGAGTGAGGTTGCAACATTGTACCTTGGGGTAGATGTGATTGTTATGCATTCATGTTAGTTGTTGATATGGTTGTTATGCATGCATTGGGACGGCCACTGTTGCATTTTGCATCATCATTATGACGTTGGTGTGTGATGATGTTGAGATAATTTATATATTGATGTCATTATGTATATGTATATCATGCTAATCTGGATTGATTGTGCAGACAAGATAGCCTCTCGTGAACTTCACTAAGGTATGATTTTGAATATGTTTATATTTGGTTTCTCTAACATGACATGTTTGCGGGAAATAAAATATTAGAGATGACGAGCAGAATGGTAGATTATAGTTCACATGACTCCCCTTATAGATCATTTGATTATCAAGGAGATGAGTATTCTCCTGATATAGAAAATATATTGAGAATATTGAAGGCAAAAATTAGAAGTTGAAAGGAAAATAATGACAGCATAATTGAGCCACAGGAAAGACTTGTTAGAGATCAAGAAAATCAATTCGAGTTTAATCCAATCATCCTTCGGAGTCTTTCATATTTGCAGAGATAGGGACGAATAATAATTAGTCATGGATAGAAGAAAAGGACTAATAGGACTTATGGCAGCAGGTCTCAATCAACATATAGGTTGGAAAGGGATGACACAGTCAGAGGTGGCAGATGGTTGGATACACCTGACAGGATAGGTAGTGCTTGTGGTTTCTATTCTAGTTATGGTTCAGAGAGACATCATGGTCATCACCGCCATCATCCTTATAGGAGGAGTGAGAAGCAATACTTTCCAAATGATTTCAATAAATCCAAGCCTCCTACATTTGATGGAGATATGAAGACACCGGAATATGCAGAAGCATGGCTACTTAGGATGAAGAAGTTCTTCAAGCTTCATGATTATATAGAGAATATGAAATATAGGATAGTTACTTTCAGTCAAGCGAAAATTGGATATCTTGTAGGAAGACATGAAGTGTGTCAGAGGCATCAAGACATAGGACTTGAGTTGGCATGAGTTTAAAAGACTCTTCAGAAATAAGTACTTGTCCAAGAGATGTTATGATGGAAAAGCTAAGTATTTCTATGAGCTAAAGATGGGTTCTATGACAGACAAAGAGTGTACAACTAAGTTTTTGGATTTATTGAGGTATGTGCCATATCTTAAGGATTAGAAGATAAAGGTTCAAAGGTTCATCTTTGGATTGCCTTGGGAATTTAAGGATCAAATTGAGTATGATGAGCCTAGGTCATTGGGAAGTTGAAGAATTTTTATGAGAAGTTTAAGCATAAGTCTTAGCCTAAGCAGGATTAGAAAGGTAATTCCAAGACTAAAGGAAAGTGGGTTAAGAAGCAAGTAAGTCCTCAAGATGTAGGTGACAAGGAGAATGTAGCACCATATAATAAGTTTGGTTCAGTTGACATAGGACACGGATTTCAGTCTTAGGAGTAGAACAAAGGAAATGGAAACAAGCCTTTGCAGTGCTATACTTATGGTGGAGGGCATCATAGGAGATATTGTCCACAACATCAAGGTGGAAGACCTCAGATTTACAGTGCTCAATAGGCACAAACAGTTGGAGACATTGGGCAGAGTATTCCTCATATTCTTGTAGCAGTTGATAATAGGTAGGGTGGTTATTAGGCATCCATTATTGAGGTGGAAGGTAAGCATTGTGATCAATTTGTTTCTATTTTTTTTTAATCTGGATATAACTATAGTTATATCAATCTTGACCTGGTGTGTAACTATTTCTTGAATAAATAAGTGCATGAAGAATCTTGGTTGGTGTGTTTGGCTACAGGAACAAAGAGAAGAGTTCATGATTGGGTGAGATACTGTGCATTTGAGTTGAATGGCATGCCTACATAAGCACATATAAATGTGTTTCCTTTGGGTTCATACCGTATGATTTTGGGCATGGATTGGTTTTTCATTCATAGGACTAAAGTGGATTTTTGTGATAAGGCTATTGAGTGCATAGATGATGATGGGGAAAGAAGAGCCTTGCATGGAAAGAAGAAACCTACATCAGTGAGAATGGTTACAGCTATGCAGGAAAATCACAGTTGCAGAAAATGATGTGTATTATTTGTAGCTCATATTTCTAGTGACAAGGGGAAGGATTTTGAGGATGATGAAGTCCTGAAGAGGTATCATGTTTTGCATTAGTTTCAGGATGTGTTTTTGTTGTAGTGGATACAACCACCCTCCAAAAATTTTCCCATGCTTCGATTTTGGAGCCTTACTTCGTATCCACAAGAGATTATCTTGCACTATTATCAAGTATCCATGCTTTGATTGAGACTTGTATTTTTTATATATTCTTGTGTTCACTTGTTTTCACACTTAACTGATATTTCTATGTCACAAGTTAACCTCCTAACCTGATCTTGCAGTAGTTTTGGGCTTTCCTCCAGAAACTGTGAAATCCTTTAGGGAAATCCCAACCTTGATGATTGGAATTGCGTAGTATAGACTAGAAGTCATCCTTCAGCTCAGAAACTACACATTCATGTAAGGAAACCCAACACTGAGCCAAGAAATTGATAAATCCCTCACTCATCTTAGAAACTGTGCAGTGCACTGAGCCAGAAAGTTTCCCAGTTCCCCAAAATTGCGCAATATTTCTCGATTATGTGCATGGAAATCTTTTCCAGAAAAGAAAAAAAAATAAAAAAACATCCCTAAAAAATAGGGAACCATTATTAGTATCCTGAAGGAGGCATATTCGCTATTTTTAGAAACCTCCGCCAAGTGTCGCTTTTTCCTTGATTTTAAGCATGCGCGTCATAAACCATAATTCGCTCAAATATATTTAATTGATGCCCCTAGAGCTTATTTTCATGTTTTATCTTGAAGCTCTAGCATTCTCAAGTAGATCAAGGAACCTTTGGTGCACTCGTCGTCACTTTTCTAGGTGAGTTTCAATTTTATCGTCTTTTGCCGCCTTTTCTGTCGTGTTTTTTTTTTCTTGTTTGAGTGTTGTTTTTCTTATTTCACTTCATGCTTGTTGGATTTTTAACTTGTTTTAACTTGTAGAAGTGATGTTTCAAGTCTTTCTTTTCCTTTCACAAGTGTCACATTGGTTTCTTTGTTTTTGCACCGATGGTCGTCGTTGC